>CAWVPG010000215.1:0-274000 GCA_963931845.1 Maratus michaelseni | reverse complement strand
CAATATCTTCAAATAGAATTCTGGTGCACGGCTGGAAATTGGTTTTCTTATAAATCAGCATATTTTCTTATGTTGGAAAAAAAAAAAATTCGGTTTTGAAGTTGTCCGCCATTGTAAAATATTTAAAATATAAAATACTGTGCAACGATATGCATTTTTCAACAATGAAACCTTTGTTATAAATACGAGGTAAAGTGGATGAGATATTATAAAATTATCAATATCTTCGAATAGAATTCTGGAGCACGGCTGGAAATTCGTTTACTTATAAATCAGCACAATTTTTATTGTATGAAGTAAAAAAAATTCGATTTTGAAGTTGTTCGCCTTTGAAAAATATTTAAAATATAAAAAAAAGTGAAAAGATCTACTCTGATCCAACAATGAAACCTTTGTTATAAATACGATGTAAAGAAGATCTGATATTATAAAATTTGCAATATCTTCAAATAGAATTCTGGTACATGGCTGGAAATTGGTTTTCTTATAAATCAGCACATTTTCTTATGTACGAAGTAAAAAAAATCGGCTTTGAAGTTGTTCGCCATTGTAAAATATTTAAAATATAAAATACTGTGAAACGATATGCATTTTTCAACAATGAAACCTTTGTTCTAAAAACGATGTAAAGAAGATCTCATATTATAAAATTTGATACATCTTCAAATAGAATTCTGGTACACGGCTGGAAATTGGTTTTCTTATAAATCAGCACATTTTCTTATGTAGGAAGTAAAAAAAAATCGGTTTTGAAGTTGTTCGCCATTGTAAAATATTTAAAATATAAAATACTGTGAAACGATATGCATTTTTCAACAATGAAACCTTTGTTATAAATACGAGGTAAAGTGGATGTTATAATATAAAATTATAAATATCGTTGAATAGAATTCTGGTGCACGGCTGGAAATTCGTTTACTTATAAATCAGCACATTTTTCTTATGTAGGAAGTAAAAAAAAATCGATTTTGAAGTTGTTCGCCATTGTAAATTATTTAAAATATAAAATGCAGTGAAACGATTTACTCTCTTTCAACAATGAAACCTTTGTTATAAATACGATGTAAAGAAGATCTGATATTATAAAATTTGCAATATCCTCAAATAGAATTCTGGATCACGGCTGGAAATTGGTTTTCTTATAAATCAGCATATTTTCTTATGTAGGAAGTAAAAAAAATTCGGTTTTGAAGTTGTTCGCCATTGTAAAATATTTAAAATATAAAATACAGTGAAACGATATGCATTTTTCAACAATGAAAACTTTGTTATAAATAAGAGGTAAAGGAGATGTAATATTATAAAATTATCAATATCTTCGAATAGAATTCTGGTGCACGGCTGGAAATTGGTTTTCTTATAAATCAGCACATTTTCTTATGTAGGAAGTAAAAAAAATCGGCTTTGAAGTTGTTCGCCATTGTAAAATATTTAAAATATAAAATACTGTGAAACGATATGCATTTTTCAACAATGAAACCTTAGTTATAAATACGAGGTAAAGTGGATGTTATAATATAAAATTATAAATATCTTCTAATAGAATTCTGGTGCACGGCTGGAAATTCGTTTACTTATAAATCAGCACATTTTCTTATGTAGGAAGTAAAAAAAATTCGATTTTGAAGTTGTTCGCCATTGTAAATTATTTAAAATATAAAATGCAGTGAAACGATCTACTCTCTTTCAACAATGAAACCTTTGTTATAAAAACGATGTAAAGAAGATCTGATATTATAAAATTTGCAATATCTTCAAATAGAATTCTGGTGCACGGCTGGAAATTGGTTTTCTTATAAATCAGCACATTTTCTTATGTTGGAAATAAAAAAAATTCGGTTTTGAAGTTGTCCGCCATTGTAAAATATTTAAAATATAAAATGCAGTGAAACGATCTACTCTCTTTCAACAATGAAACCTTTGTTATAAAAACGATGTAAAGAAAATCTGATATTATAAAATTTGCAATATCTTCAAATAGAATTCTGGTGCACGGCTGGAAATTGGTTTTCTTATAAATCAGCATATTTTCTTATGTTGGAAATAAAAAAAATTCGGTTTTGAAGTTGTCCGCCATTGTAAAATATTTAAAATATAAAATACTGTGCAACGATATGCATTTTTCAACAATGAAATCTTTGTTATAAATACGAGGTAAAGTGGATGAGATATTATAAAATTATCAATATCTTCGAATAGAATTCTGGAGCACGGCTGGAAATTCGTTTACTTATAAATCAGCACAATTTTTATTGTATGAAGTAAAAAAAATTCGATTTTGAAGTTGTTCGCCTTTGAAAAATATTTAAAATATAAAAAAAAGTGAAAAGATCTACTCTGATCCAACAATGAAACCTTTGTTATAAATACGATGTAAAGAAGATCTGATATTATAAAATTTGCAATATCTTCAAATAGAATTCTGGTACATGGCTGGAAATTGGTTTTCTTATAAATCAGCACATTTTCTTATGTACGAAGTAAAAAAAATCGGCTTTGAAGTTGTTCGCCATTGTAAAATATTTAAAATATAAAATACTGTGAAACGATATGCATTTTTCAACAATGAAACCTTTGTTCTAAAAACGATGTAAAGAAGATCTCATATTATAAAATTTGATACATCTTCAAATAGAATTCTGGTACACGGCTGGAAATTGGTTTTCTTATAAATCAGCACATTTTCTTATGTTGGAAATAAAAAAAATTCGGTTTTGAAGTTGTCCGCCATTGTAAAATATTTAAAATATAAAATACTGTGAAACGATATGCATTTCTCAACAATGAAAACTTTGTTATAAATACGAGGTAAAGTGGATGAGATATTATAAAATTATCAATATCTTCGAATAGAATTCTGGTGCACGGCTGGAAATTCGTTTACTTATAAATCAGTACATTTTCTTAAGTATGTAGTAAAAAAAAATCGATTTTGAAGTTGTTCGCCTTTGTAAAATAATTAAAATATAAAATACAGTGAAACGATCTACTCTGTTCCAACAATGAATCCTTTGTTAAAAATACGATGTAAAGAAGATCTGATATTATAAAATTTGCAATATCCTCAAATAGAATTCTGGTACACGGCTGGAAATTGGTTTTCTTATAAATCAGCACATTTTCTTATGTAGGAAGTAAAAAAAAATCGGTTTTGAAGTTGTTCGCCATTGTAAAATATTTAAAATATAAAATACTGTGAAACGATATGCATTTTTCAACAATGAAACATTTGTTATAAATACGAGGTAAAGTGGATGTTATAATATAAAATTATAAATATCGTTGAATAGAATTCTGGTACACGGCTGGAAATTGGTTTTCTTATAAATCAGCACATTTTTCTTATGTAGGAAGTAAAAAAAAATCGATTTTGAAGTTGTTCGCCATTGTAAATTATTTAAAATATAAAATGCAGTGAAACGATCTACTCTCTTTCAACAATGAAACCTTTGTTATAAATACGATGTAAAGAAGATCTGATATTATAAAATTTGCAATATCCTCAAATAGAATTCTGGATCACGGCTGGAAATTGGTTTTCTTATAAATCAGCATATTTTCTTATGTAGGAAGTAAAAAAAATTCGGTTTTGAAGTTGTTCGCCATTGTAAAATATTTAAAATATAAAATACAGTGAAACGATATGCATTTTTCAACAATGAAAACTTTGTTATAAATAAGAGGTAAAGGAGATGTAATATTATAAAATTATCAATATCTTCGAATAGAAATCTGGTGCACGGCTGGAAATTCGTTTACTTATAAATCAGCATATTTTCTTATGTAGGGAGTAAAAAAAAATCGATTTTGAAGTTGTTCGACATTGTAAATTATTTAAAATATAAAATACAGTGAAACGATATGCTTTTTTCAACAATGAAAACTTTGTTATAAATAAGAGGTAAAGGAGATGTAATATTATAAAATTATCAATATCTTCGAATAGAATTCTGGTGCACGGCTGGAAATTGGTTTTCTTATAAATCAGCACATTTTCTTATGTAGGAAGTAAAAAAAATCGGCTTTGAAGTTGTTCGCCATTGTAAAATATTTAAAATATAAAATACTGTGAAACGATCTACTCTCTTTCAACAATGAAACCTTTGTTATAAATACGATGTAAAGAAGATCTGATATTATAAAATTTGCAATATCCTCAAATAGAATTCTGGTGCACGGCTGGAAATTGGTTTTCTTATAAATCAGCATATTTTCTTATGTAGGAAGTAAAAAAAATTCGGTTTTGAAGTTGTTCGCCATCGTAAAATATTTAAAATATAAAATACAGTGAAACGATATGCTTTTTTCAACAATGAAAACTTTGTTATAAATAAGAGGTAAAGGAGATGTAATATTATAAAATTATCAATATCTTCGAATAGAATTCTGGTGCACGGCTGGAAATTGGTTTTCTTATAAATCAGCACATTTTCTTATGTAGGAAGTAAAAAAAATCGGCTTTGAAGTTGTTCGCCATTGTAAAATATTTAAAATATAAAATACAGTGAAACGATATGCATTTTTCAACAATGAAAACTTTGTTATAAATAAGAGGTAAAGGAGATGTAATATTATAAAATTATCAATATCTTCGAATAGAATTCTGGTGCACGGCTGGAAATTGGTTTTCTTATAAATCAGCACATTTTCTTATGTAGGAAGTAAAAAAAATCGGCTTTGAAGTTGTTCGCCATTGTAAAATATTTAAAATATAAAATACTGTGAAACGATATGCATTTTTCAACAATGAAACCTTAGTTATAAATACGAGGTAAAGTGGATGTTATAATATAAAATTATAAATATCTTCTAATAGAATTCTGGTGCACGGCTGGAAATTCGTTTACTTATAAATCAGCACATTTTCTTATGTAGGAAGTAAAAAAAATTCGATTTTGAAGTTGTTCGCCATTGTAAATTATTTAAAATATAAAATGCAGTGAAACGATCTACTCTCTTTCAACAATGAAACCTTTGTTATAAAAACGATGTAAAGAAGATCTGATATTATAAAATTTGCAATATCTTCAAATAGAATTCTGGTGCACGGCTGGAAATTGGTTTTCTTATAAATCAGCATATTTTCTTATGTTGGAAATAAAAATATTCGGTTTTGAAGTTGTCCGCCATTGTAAAATATTTAAAATATAAAATGCAGTGAAACGATCTACTCTCTTTCAACAATGAAACCTTTGTTATAAAAACGATGTAAAGAAAATCTGATATTATAAAATTTGCAATATCTTCAAATAGAATTCTGTTGCACGGCTGGAAATTGGTTTTCTTATAAATCAGCATATTTTCTTATGTTGGAAATAAAAAAAATTCGGTTTTGAAGTTGTCCGCCATTGTAAAATATTTAAAATATAAAATACTGTGCAACGATATGCATTTTTCAACAATGAAATCTTTGTTATAAATACGAGGTAAAGTGGATGAGATATTATAAAATTATCAATATCTTCGAATAGAATTCTGGAGCACGGCTGGAAATTCGTTTACTTATAAATCAGCACAATTTTTATTGTATGAAGTAAAAAAAATTCGATTTTGAAGTTGTTCGCCTTTGAAAAATATTTAAAATATAAAAAAAAGTGAAAAGATCTACTCTGATCCAACAATGAAACCTTTGTTATAAATACGATGTAAAGAAGATCTGATATTATAAAATTTGCAATATCTTCAAATAGAATTCTGGTACATGGCTGGAAATTGGTTTTCTTATAAATCAGCACATTTTCTTATGTACGAAGTAAAAAAAATCGGCTTTGAAGTTGTTCGCCATTGTAAAATATTTAAAATATAAAATACTGTGAAACGATATGCATTTTTCAACAATGAAACCTTTGTTCTAAAAACGATGTAAAGAAGATCTCATATTATAAAATTTGATACATCTTCAAATAGAATTCTGGTACACGGCTGGAAATTGGTTTTCTTATAAATCAGCACATTTTCTTATGTTGGAAATAAAAAAAATTCGGTTTTGAAGTTGTCCGCCATTGTAAAATATTTAAAATATAAAATACTGTGAAACGATATGCATTTTTCAACAATGAAAACTTTGTTATAAATACGAGGTAAAGTGGATGTTATAATATAAAATTATAAATATCGTTGAATAGAATTCTGGTGCACGGCTGGAAATTCGTTTACTTATAAATCAGCACATTTTTCTTATGTAGGAAGTAAAAAAAAATCGATTTTGAAGTTGTTCGCCATTGTAAATTATTTAAAATATAAAATGCAGTGAAACGATCTACTCTCTTTCAACAATGAAACCTTTGTTATAAATACGATGTAAAGAAGATCTGATATTATAAAATTTGCAATATCCTCAAATAGAATTCTGGATCACGGCTGGAAATTGGTTTTCTTATAAATCAGCATATTTTCTTATGTAGGAAGTAAAAAAAATTCGGTTTTGAAGTTGTTCGCCATTGTAAAATATTTAAAATATAAAATACAGTGAAACGATATGCATTTTTCAACAATGAAAACTTTGTTATAAATAAGAGGTAAAGGAGATGTAATATTATAAAATTATCAATATCTTCGAATAGAAATCTGGTGCACGGCTGGAAATTCGTTTACTTATAAATCAGCATATTTTCTTATGTAGGGAGTAAAAAAAAATCGATTTTGAAGTTGTTCGACATTGTAAATTATTTAAAATATAAAATGCAGTGAAACGATCTACTCTCTTTCAACAATGAAACCTTTGTTATAAATACGATGTAAAGAAGATCTGATATTTTAAAATTTGCAATATCCTCAAATAGAATTCTGGTGCACGGCTGGAAATTGGTTTTCTTATAAATCAGCATATTTTCTTATGTAGGAAGTAAAAAAAATTCGGTTTTGAAGTTGTTCGCCATCGTAAAATATTTAAAATATAAAATACAGTGAAACGATATGCTTTTTTCAACAATGAAAACTTTGTTATAAATAAGAGGTAAAGGAGATGTAATATTATAAAATTATCAATATCTTCGAATAGAATTCTGGTGCACGGCTGGAAATTGGTTTTCTTATAAATCAGCACATTTTCTTATGTAGGAAGTAAAAAAAATCGGCTTTGAAGTTGTTCGCCAATGTAAAATATTTAAAATATAAAATACTGTGAAACGATATGCATTTTTCAACAATGAAACCTTAGTTATAAATACGAGGTAAAGTGGATGTTATAATATAAAATTATAAATATCTTCTAATAGAATTCTGGTGCACGGCTGGAAATTCGTTTACTTATAAATCAGCACATTTTCTTATGTAGGAAGTAAAAAAAATTCGATTTTGAAGTTGTTCGCCATTGTAAATTATTTAAAATATAAAATGCAGTGAAACGATATGCATTTTTCAACAATGAAAACTTTGTTATAAATACGAGGTAAAGTGGATGAGATATTATAAAATTATCAATATCTTCGAATAGAATTCTGGTGCACGGCTGGAAATTCGTTTACTTATAAATCAGTACATTTTCTTATGTATGTAGTAAAAAAAATTCGATTTTGAAGTTGTTCGCCATTGTAAATTATTTAAAATATAAAATGTAGTGAAACGATCTACTCTCTTTCAACAATGAAACCTTTGTTATAAAAACGATGTAAAGAAGATCTCATATTATAAAATTTGATACATCTTCAAATAGAATTCTGGTACACGGCTGGAAATTGGTTTTCTTATAAATCAGCACATTTTCTTATGTTGGAAATAAAAAAAATTCGGTTTTGAAGTTGTCCGCCATTGTAAAATATTTAAAATATAAAATACTGTGAAACGATATGCATTTTTCAACAATGAAAACTTTGTTATAAATACGAGGTAAAGTGGATGTTATAATATAAAATTATAAATATCGTTGAATAGAATTCTGGTGCACGGCTGGAAATTCGTTTACTTATAAATCAGCACATTTTTCTTATGTAGGAAGTAAAAAAAAATCGATTTTGAAGTTGTTCGCCATTGTAAATTATTTAAAATATAAAATGCAGTGAAACGATCTACTCTCTTTCAACAATGAAACCTTTGTTATAAATACGATGTAAAGAAGATCTGATATTATAAAATTTGCAATATCCTCAAATAGAATTCTGGATCACGGCTGGAAATTGGTTTTCTTATAAATCAGCATATTTTCTTATGTAGGAAGTAAAAAAAATTCGGTTTTGAAGTTGTTCGCCATTGTAAAATATTTAAAATATAAAATACAGTGAAACGATATGCATTTTTCAACAATGAAAACTTTGTTATAAATAAGAGGTAAAGGAGATGTAATATTATAAAATTATCAATATCTTCGAATAGAAATCTGGTGCACGGCTGGAAATTCGTTTACTTATAAATCAGCATATTTTCTTATGTAGGGAGTAAAAAAAAATCGATTTTGAAGTTGTTCGACATTGTAAATTATTTAAAATATAAAATGCAGTGAAACGATCTACTCTCTTTCAACAATGAAACCTTTGTTATAAATACGATGTAAAGAAGATCTGATATTTTAAAATTTGCAATATCCTCAAATAGAATTCTGGTGCACGGCTGGAAATTGGTTTTCTTATAAATCAGCATATTTTCTTATGTAGGAAGTAAAAAAAATTCGGTTTTGAAGTTGTTCGCCATCGTAAAATATTTAAAATATAAAATACAGTGAAACGATATGCTTTTTTCAACAATGAAAACTTTGTTATAAATAAGAGGTAAAGGAGATGTAATATTATAAAATTATCAATATCTTCGAATAGAATTCTGGTGCACGGCTGGAAATTGGTTTTCTTATAAATCAGCACATTTTCTTATGTAGGAAGTAAAAAAAATCGGCTTTGAAGTTGTTCGCCAATGTAAAATATTTAAAATATAAAATACTGTGAAACGATATGCATTTTTCAACAATGAAACCTTAGTTATAAATACGAGGTAAAGTGGATGTTATAATATAAAATTATAAATATCTTCTAATAGAATTCTGGTGCACGGCTGGAAATTCGTTTACTTATAAATCAGCACATTTTCTTATGTAGGAAGTAAAAAAAATTCGATTTTGAAGTTGTTCGCCATTGTAAATTATTTAAAATATAAAATGCAGTGAAACGATATGCATTTTTCAACAATGAAAACTTTGTTATAAATACGAGGTAAAGTGGATGAGATATTATAAAATTATCAATATCTTCGAATAGAATTCTGGTGCACGGCTGGAAATTCGTTTACTTATAAATCAGTACATTTTCTTATGTATGTAGTAAAAAAAATTCGATTTTGAAGTTGTTCGCCATTGTAAATTATTTAAAATATAAAATGCAGTGAAACGATCTACTCTCTTTCAACAATGAAACCTTTGTTATAAAAACGATGTAAAGAAGATCTGATATTATAAAATTTGCAATATCTTCAAATAGAATTCTGGTGCACGGCTGGAAATTGGTTTTCTTATAAATCAGCATATTTTCTTATGTTGGAAATAAAAAAAATTCGGTTTTGAAGTTGTCCGCCATTGTAAAATATTTAAAATATAAAATGCAGTGAAACGATCTACTCTCTTTCAACAATGAAACCTTTGTTATAAAAACGATGTAAAGAAGATCTGATATTATAAAATTTGCAATATCTTCAAATAGAATTCTGGTGCACGGCTGGAAATTGGTTTTCTTATAAATCAGCATATTTTCTTATGTTGGAAATAAAAAAAATTCGGTTTTGAAGTTGTCCGCCATTGTAAAATATTTAAAATATAAAATACTGTGCAACGATATGCATTTTTCAACAATGAAACCTTTGTTATAAATACGAGGTAAAGTGGATGAGATATTATAAAATTATCAATATCTTCGAATAGAATTCTGGAGCACGGCTGGAAATTCGTTTACTTATAAATCAGCACAATTTTTATTGTATGAATTAAAAAAAATTCGATTTTGAAGTTGTTCGCCTTTGAAAAATATTTAAAATATAAAAAAAAGTGAAAAGATCTACTCTGATCCAACAATGAAACCTTTGTTATAAATACGATGTAAAGAAGATCTGATATTATAAAATTTGCAATATCTTCAAATAGAATTCTGGTACATGGCTGGAAATTGGTTTTCTTATAAATCAGCACATTTTCTTATGTACGAAGTAAAAAAAATCGGCTTTGAAGTTGTTCGCCATTGTAAAATATTTAAAATATAAAATACTGTGAAACGATATGCATTTTTCAACAATGAAACCTTTGTTCTAAAAACGATGTAAAGAAGATCTCATATTATAAAATTTGATACATCTTCAAATAGAATTCTGGTACACGTCTGGAAATTGGTTTTCTTATAAATCAGCACATTTTCTTATGTTGGAAGTAAAAAAAATTCGGTTTTGAAGTTGTTCGCCATCGTAAAATATTTAAAATATAAAATACAGTGAAACGATATGCTTTTTTCAACAATGAAAACTTTGTTATAAATAAGAGGTAAAGGAGATGTAATATTATAAAATTATCAATATCTTCGAATAGAATTCTGGTGCACGGCTGGAAATTGGTTTTCTTATAAATCAGCACATTTTCTTATGTAGGAAGTAAAAAAAATCGGCTTTGAAGTTGTTCGCCAATGTAAAATATTTAAAATATAAAATACTGTGAAACGATATGCATTTTTCAACAATGAAACCTTAGTTATAAATACGAGGTAAAGTGGATGTTATAATATAAAATTATAAATATCTTCTAATAGAATTCTGGTGCACGGCTGGAAATTCGTTTACTTATAAATCAGCACATTTTCTTATGTAGGAAGTAAAAAAAATTCGATTTTGAAGTTGTTCGCCATTGTAAATTATTTAAAATATAAAATGCAGTGAAACGATATGCATTTTTCAACAATGAAAACTTTGTTATAAATACGAGGTAAAGTGGATGAGATATTATAAAATTATCAATATCTTCGAATAGAATTCTGGTGCACGGCTGGAAATTCGTTTACTTATAAATCAGTACATTTTCTTATGTATGTAGTAAAAAAAATTCGATTTTGAAGTTGTTCGCCATTGTAAATTATTTAAAATATAAAATGCAGTGAAACGATCTACTCTCTTTCAACAATGAAACCTTTGTTATAAAAACGATGTAAAGAAGATCTGATATTATAAAATTTGCAATATCTTCAAATAGAATTCTGGTGCACGGCTGGAAATTGGTTTTCTTATAAATCAGCATATTTTCTTATGTTGGAAATAAAAAAAATTCGGTTTTGAAGTTGTCCGCCATTGTAAAATATTTAAAATATAAAATGCAGTGAAACGATCTACTCTCTTTCAACAATGAAACCTTTGTTATAAAAACGATGTAAAGAAGATCTGATATTATAAAATTTGCAATATCTTCAAATAGAATTCTGGTGCACGGCTGGAAATTGGTTTTCTTATAAATCAGCATATTTTCTTATGTTGGAAATAAAAAAAATTCGGTTTTGAAGTTGTCCGCCATTGTAAAATATTTAAAATATAAAATACTGTGCAACGATATGCATTTTTCAACAATGAAACCTTTGTTATAAATACGAGGTAAAGTGGATGAGATATTATAAAATTATCAATATCTTCGAATAGAATTCTGGAGCACGGCTGGAAATTCGTTTACTTATAAATCAGCACAATTTTTATTGTATGAATTAAAAAAAATTCGATTTTGAAGTTGTTCGCCTTTGAAAAATATTTAAAATAAAAAAAAAAGTGAAAAGATCTACTCTGATCCAACAATGAAACCTTTGTTATAAATACGATGTAAAGAAGATCTGATATTATAAAATTTGCAATATCTTCAAATAGAATTCTGGTACATGGCTGGAAATTGGTTTTCTTATAAATCAGCACATTTTCTTATGTACGAAGTAAAAAAAATCGGCTTTGAAGTTGTTCGCCATTGTAAAATATTTAAAATATAAAATACTGTGAAACGATATGCATTTTTCAACAATGAAACCTTTGTTCTAAAAACGATGTAAAGAAGATCTCATATTATAAAATTTGATACATCTTCAAATAGAATTCTGGTACACGGCTGGAAATTGGTTTTCTTATAAATCAGCACATTTTCTTATGTTGGAAATAAAAAAAATTCGGTTTTGAAGTTGTCCGCCATTGTAAAATATTTAAAATATAAAATACTGTGAAACGATATGCATTTTTCAACAATGAAAACTTTGTTATAAATACGAGGTAAAGTGGATGAGATATTATAAAATTATCAATATCTTCGAATAGAATTCTGGTGCACGGCTGGAAATTCGTTTACTTATAAATCAGTACATTTTCTTAAGTATGTAGTAAAAAAAATTCGATTTTGAAGTTGTTCGCCTTTGTAAAATAATTAAAATATAAAATACAGTGAAACGATCTACTCTGTTCCAACAATGAATCCTTTGTTAAAAATATGATGTAAAGAAGATCTGATATTATAAAATTTGCAATATCCTCAAATAGAATTCTGGTACACGGCTGGAAATTGGTTTTCTTATAAATCAGCACATTTTCTTATGTAGGAAGTAAAAAAAAATCGGTTTTGAAGTTGTTCGCCATTGTAAAATATTTAAAATATAAAATACTGTGAAACGATATGCATTTTTCAACAATGAAACCTTTGTTATAAATACGAGGTAAAGTGGATGTTATAATATAAAATTATAAATATCGTTGAATAGAATTCTGGTGCACGGCTGGAAATTCGTTTACTTATAAATCAGCACATTTTTCTTATGTAGGAAGTAAAAAAAAATCGATTTTGAAGTTGTTCGCCATTGTAAATTATTTAAAATATAAAATGCAGTGAAACGATCTACTCTCTTTCAACAATGAAACCTTTGTTATAAATACGATGTAAAGAAGATCTGATATTATAAAATTTGCAATATCTTCAAATAGAATTCTGGTGCACGGCTGGAAATTGGTTTTCTTATAAATCAGCATATTTTCTTATGTTGGAAATAAAAAAAATTCGGTTTTGAAGTTGTCCGCCATTGTAAAATATTTAAAATATAAAATGCAGTGAAACGATCTACTCTCTTTCAACAATGAAACCTTTGTTATAAAAACGATGTAAAGAAGATCTGATATTATAAAATTTGCAATATCTTCAAATAGAATTCTGGTACATGGCTGGAAATTGGTTTTCTTATAAATCAGCACATTTTCTTATGTACGAAGTAAAAAAAATCGGCTTTGAAGTTGTTCGCCATTGTAAAATATTTAAAATATAAAATACTGTGAAACGATATGCATTTTTCAACAATGAAACCTTTGTTATAAATACGATGTAAAGAAGATCTGATATTATAAAATTTGCAATATCCTCAAATAGAATTCTGGATCACGGCTGGAAATTGGTTTTCTTATAAATCAGCATATTTTCTTATGTTGGAAATAAAAAAAATTCGGTTTTGAAGTTGTCCGCCATTGTAAAATATTTAAAATATAAAATACTGTGAAACGATATGCATTTTTCAACAATGAAAACTTTGTTATAAATACGAGGTAAAGTGGATGAGATATTATAAAATTATCAATATCTTCGAATAGAATTCTGGTGCACGGCTGGAAATTCGTTTACTTATAAATCAGTACATTTTCTTATGTATGTAGTAAAAAAAATTCGATTTTGAAGTTGTTCGCCATTGTAAATTATTTAAAATATAAAATGCAGTGAAACGATCTACTCTCTTTCAACAATGAAACCTTTGTTATAAAAACGATGTAAAGAAGATCTGATATTATAAAATTTGCAATATCTTCAAATAGAATTCTGGTGCACGGCTGGAAATTGGTTTTCTTATAAATCAGCATATTTTCTTATGTTGGAAATAAAAAAAATTCGGTTTTGAAGTTGTCCGCCATTGTAAAATATTTAAAATATAAAATGCAGTGAAACGATCTACTCTCTTTCAACAATGAAACCTTTGTTATAAAAACGATGTAAAGAAGATCTGATATTATAAAATTTGCAATATCTTCAAATAGAATTCTGGTGCACGGCTGGAAATTGGTTTTCTTATAAATCAGCATATTTTCTTATGTTGGAAATAAAAAAAATTCGGTTTTGAAGTTGTCCGCCATTGTAAAATATTTAAAATATAAAATACTGTGCAACGATATGCATTTTTCAACAATGAAACCTTTGTTATAAATACGAGGTAAAGTGGATGAGATATTATAAAATTATCAATATCTTCGAATAGAATTCTGGAGCACGGCTGGAAATTCGTTTACTTATAAATCAGCACAATTTTTATTGTATGAATTAAAAAAAATTCGATTTTGAAGTTGTTCGCCTTTGAAAAATATTTAAAATATAAAAAAAAGTGAAAAGATCTACTCTGATCCAACAATGAAACCTTTGTTATAAATACGATGTAAAGAAGATCTGATATTATAAAATTTGCAATATCTTCAAATAGAATTCTGGTACATGGCTGGAAATTGGTTTTCTTATAAATCAGCACATTTTCTTATGTACGAAGTAAAAAAAATCGGCTTTGAAGTTGTTCGCCATTGTAAAATATTTAAAATATAAAATACTGTGAAACGATATGCATTTTTCAACAATGAAACCTTTGTTCTAAAAACGATGTAAAGAAGATCTCATATTATAAAATTTGATACATCTTCAAATAGAATTCTGGTACACGGCTGGAAATTGGTTTTCTTATAAATCAGCACATTTTCTTATGTTGGAAATAAAAAAAATTCGGTTTTGAAGTTGTCCGCCATTGTAAAATATTTAAAATATAAAATACTGTGAAACGATATGCATTTTTCAACAATGAAAACTTTGTTATAAATACGAGGTAAAGTGGATGAGATATTATAAAATTATCAATATCTTCGAATAGAATTCTGGTGCACGGCTGGAAATTCGTTTACTTATAAATCAGTACATTTTCTTAAGTATGTAGTAAAAAAAATTCGATTTTGAAGTTGTTCGCCTTTGTAAAATAATTAAAATATAAAATACAGTGAAACGATCTACTCTGTTCCAACAATGAATCCTTTGTTAAAAATACGATGTAAAGAAGATCTGATATTATAAAATTTGCAATATCCTCAAATAGAATTCTGGTACACGGCTGGAAATTGGTTTTCTTATAAATCAGCACATTTTCTTATGTAGGAAGTAAAAAAAAATCGGTTTTGAAGTTGTTCGCCATTGTAAAATATTTAAAATATAAAATACTGTGAAACGATATGCATTTTTCAACAATGAAACCTTTGTTATAAATACGAGGTAAAGTGGATGTTATAATATAAAATTATAAATATCGTTGAATAGAATTCTGGTGCACGGCTGGAAATTCGTTTACTTATAAATCAGCACATTTTTCTTATGTAGGAAGTAAAAAAAAAATCGATTTTGAAGTTGTTCGCCATTGTAAATTATTTAAAATATAAAATGCAGTGAAACGATCTACTCTCTTTCAACAATGAATCCTTTGTTATAAATACGATGTAAAGAAGATCTGATATTATAAAATTTGCAATATCTTCAAATAGAATTCTGGTGCACGGCTGGAAATTGGTTTTCTTATAAATCAGCATATTTTCTTATGTTGGAAATAAAAAAAATTCGGTTTTGAAGTTGTCCGCCATTGTAAAATATTTAAAATATAAAATACTGTGCAACGATATGCATTTTTCAACAATGAAACCTTTGTTATAAATACGAGGTAAAGTGGATGAGATATTATAAAATTATCAATATCTTCGAATAGAATTCTGGAGCACGGCTGGAAATTCGTTTACTTATAAATCAGCACAATTTTTATTGTATGAAGTAAAAAAAATTCGATTTTGAAGTTGTTCGCCTTTGAAAAATATTTAAAATATAAAAAAAAGTGAAAAGATCTACTCTGATCCAACAATGAAACCTTTGTTATAAATACGATGTAAAGAAGATCTGATATTATAAAATTTGCAATATCTTCAAATAGAATTCTGGTACATGGCTGGAAATTGGTTTTCTTATAAATCAGCACATTTTCTTATGTACGAAGTAAAAAAAATCGGCTTTGAAGTTGTTCGCCATTGTAAAATATTTAAAATATAAAATACTGTGAAACGATATGCATTTTTCAACAATGAAACCTTTGTTCTAAAAACGATGTAAAGAAGATCTCATATTATAAAATTTGATACATCTTCAAATAGAATTCTGGTACACGGCTGGAAATTGGTTTTCTTATAAATCAGCACATTTTCTTATGTTGGAAATAAAAAAAATTCGGTTTTGAAGTTGTCCGCCATTGTAAAATATTTAAAATATAAAATACTGTGAAACGATATGCATTTTTCAACAATGAAAACTTTGTTATAAATACGAGGTAAAGTGGATGAGATATTATAAAATTATCAATATCTTCGAATAGAATTCTGGTGCACGGCTGGAAATTCGTTTACTTATAAATCAGTACATTTTCTTAAGTATGTAGTAAAAAAAATTCGATTTTGAAGTTGTTCGCCTTTGTAAAATAATTAAAATATAAAATACAGTGAAACGATCTACTCTGTTCCAACAATGAATCCTTTGTTAAAAATACGATGTAAAGAAGATCTGATATTATAAAATTTGCAATATCCTCAAATAGAATTCTGGTACACGGCTGGAAATTGGTTTTCTTATAAATCAGCACATTTTCTTATGTAGGAAGTAAAAAAAAATCGGTTTTGAAGTTGTTCGCCATTGTAAAATATTTAAAATATAAAATACTGTGAAACGATATGCATTTTTCAACAATGAAACCTTTGTTATAAATACGAGGTAAAGTGGATGTTATAATATAAAATTATAAATATCGTTGAATAGAATTCTGGTGCACGGCTGGAAATTCGTTTACTTATAAATCAGCACATTTTTCTTATGTAGGAAGTAAAAAAAAATCGATTTTGAAGTTGTTCGCCATTGTAAATTATTTAAAATATAAAATGCAGTGAAACGATCTACTCTCTTTCAACAATGAAACCTTTGTTATAAATACGATGTAAAGAAGATCTGATATTATAAAATTTGCAATATCTTCAAATAGAATTCTGGTGCACGGCTGGAAATTGGTTTTCTTATAAATCAGCATATTTTCTTATGTTGGAAATAAAAAAAATTCGGTTTTGAAGTTGTCCGCCATTGTAAAATATTTAAAATATAAAATGCAGTGAAACGATCTACTCTCTTTCAACAATGAAACCTTTGTTATAAAAACGATGTAAAGAAGATCTGATATTATAAAATTTGCAATATCTTCAAATAGAATTCTGGTACATGGCTGGAAATTGGTTTTCTTATAAATCAGCACATTTTCTTATGTACGAAGTAAAAAAAATCGGCTTTGAAGTTGTTCGCCATTGTAAAATATTTAAAATATAAAATACTGTGAAACGATATGCATTTTTCAACAATGAAACCTTTGTTATAAATACGATGTAAAGAAGATCTGATATTATAAAATTTGCAATATCCTCAAATAGAATTCTGGATCACGGCTGGAAATTGGTTTTCTTATAAATCAGCATATTTTCTTATGTTGGAAATAAAAAAAATTCGGTTTTGAAGTTGTCCGCCATTGTAAAATATTTAAAATATAAAATACTGTGAAACGATATGCATTTTTCAACAATGAAAACTTTGTTATAAATACGAGGTAAAGTGGATGAGATATTATAAAATTATCAATATCTTCGAATAGAATTCTGGTGCACGGCTGGAAATTCGTTTACTTATAAATCAGTACATTTTCTTATGTATGTAGTAAAAAAAATTCGATTTTGAAGTTGTTCGCCATTGTAAATTATTTAAAATATAAAATGCAGTGAAACGATCTACTCTCTTTCAACAATGAAACCTTTGTTATAAAAACGATGTAAAGAAGATCTGATATTATAAAATTTGCAATATCTTCAAATAGAATTCTGGTGCACGGCTGGAAATTGGTTTTCTTATAAATCAGCATATTTTCTTATGTTGGAAATAAAAAAAATTCGGTTTTGAAGTTGTCCGCCATTGTAAAATATTTAAAATATAAAATGCAGTGAAACGATCTACTCTCTTTCAACAATGAAACCTTTGTTATAAAAACGATGTAAAGAAGATCTGATATTATAAAATTTGCAATATCTTCAAATAGAATTCTGGTGCACGGCTGGAAATTGGTTTTCTTATAAATCAGCATATTTTCTTATGTTGGAAATAAAAAAAATTCGGTTTTGAAGTTGTCCGCCATTGTAAAATATTTAAAATATAAAATACTGTGCAACGATATGCATTTTTCAACAATGAAACCTTTGTTATAAATACGAGGTAAAGTGGATGAGATATTATAAAATTATCAATATCTTCGAATAGAATTCTGGAGCACGGCTGGAAATTCGTTTACTTATAAATCAGCACAATTTTTATTGTATGAATTAAAAAAAATTCGATTTTGAAGTTGTTCGCCTTTGAAAAATATTTAAAATATAAAAAAAAGTGAAAAGATCTACTCTGATCCAACAATGAAACCTTTGTTATAAATACGATGTAAAGAAGATCTGATATTATAAAATTTGCAATATCTTCAAATAGAATTCTGGTACATGGCTGGAAATTGGTTTTCTTATAAATCAGCACATTTTCTTATGTACGAAGTAAAAAAAATCGGCTTTGAAGTTGTTCGCCATTGTAAAATATTTAAAATATAAAATACTGTGAAACGATATGCATTTTTCAACAATGAAACCTTTGTTCTAAAAACGATGTAAAGAAGATCTCATATTATAAAATTTGATACATCTTCAAATAGAATTCTGGTACACGGCTGGAAATTGGTTTTCTTATAAATCAGCACATTTTCTTATGTTGGAAATAAAAAAAATTCGGTTTTGAAGTTGTCCGCCATTGTAAAATATTTAAAATATAAAATACTGTGAAACGATATGCATTTTTCAACAATGAAAACTTTGTTATAAATACGAGGTAAAGTGGATGAGATATTATAAAATTATCAATATCTTCGAATAGAATTCTGGTGCACGGCTGGAAATTCGTTTACTTATAAATCAGTACATTTTCTTAAGTATGTAGTAAAAAAAATTCGATTTTGAAGTTGTTCGCCTTTGTAAAATAATTAAAATATAAAATACAGTGAAACGATCTACTCTGTTCCAACAATGAATCCTTTGTTAAAAATACGATGTAAAGAAGATCTGATATTATAAAATTTGCAATATCCTCAAATAGAATTCTGGTACACGGCTGGAAATTGGTTTTCTTATAAATCAGCACATTTTCTTATGTAGGAAGTAAAAAAAAATCGGTTTTGAAGTTGTTCGCCATTGTAAAATATTTAAAATATAAAATACTGTGAAACGATATGCATTTTTCAACAATGAAACCTTTGTTATAAATACGAGGTAAAGTGGATGTTATAATATAAAATTATAAATATCGTTGAATAGAATTCTGGTGCACGGCTGGAAATTCGTTTACTTATAAATCAGCACATTTTTCTTATGTAGGAAGTAAAAAAAAAATCGATTTTGAAGTTGTTCGCCATTGTAAATTATTTAAAATATAAAATGCAGTGAAACGATCTACTCTCTTTCAACAATGAATCCTTTGTTATAAATACGATGTAAAGAAGATCTGATATTATAAAATTTGCAATATCTTCAAATAGAATTCTGGTGCACGGCTGGAAATTGGTTTTCTTATAAATCAGCATATTTTCTTATGTTGGAAATAAAAAAAATTCGGTTTTGAAGTTGTCCGCCATTGTAAAATATTTAAAATATAAAATACTGTGCAACGATATGCATTTTTCAACAATGAAACCTTTGTTATAAATACGAGGTAAAGTGGATGAGATATTATAAAATTATCAATATCTTCGAATAGAATTCTGGAGCACGGCTGGAAATTCGTTTACTTATAAATCAGCACAATTTTTATTGTATGAAGTAAAAAAAATTCGATTTTGAAGTTGTTCGCCTTTGAAAAATATTTAAAATATAAAAAAAAGTGAAAAGATCTACTCTGATCCAACAATGAAACCTTTGTTATAAATACGATGTAAAGAAGATCTGATATTATAAAATTTGCAATATCTTCAAATAGAATTCTGGTACATGGCTGGAAATTGGTTTTCTTATAAATCAGCACATTTTCTTATGTACGAAGTAAAAAAAATCGGCTTTGAAGTTGTTCGCCATTGTAAAATATTTAAAATATAAAATACTGTGAAACGATATGCATTTTTCAACAATGAAACCTTTGTTCTAAAAACGATGTAAAGAAGATCTCATATTATAAAATTTGATACATCTTCAAATAGAATTCTGGTACACGGCTGGAAATTGGTTTTCTTATAAATCAGCACATTTTCTTATGTAGGAAGTAAAAAAAAATCGGTTTTGAAGTTGTTCGCCATTGTAAAATATTTAAAATATAAAATACTGTGAAACGATATGCATTTTTCAACAATGAAACCTTTGTTATAAATACGAGGTAAAGTGGATGTTATAATATAAAATTATAAATATCGTTGAATAGAATTCTGGTGCACGGCTGGAAATTCGTTTACTTATAAATCAGCACATTTTTCTTATGTAGGAAGTAAAAAAAAATCGATTTTGAAGTTGTTCGCCATTGTAAATTATTTAAAATATAAAATGCAGTGAAACGATCTACTCTCTTTCAACAATGAAACCTTTGTTATAAATACGATGTAAAGAAGATCTGATATTATAAAATTTGCAATATCCTCAAATAGAATTCTGGATCACGGCTGGAAATTGGTTTTCTTATAAATCAGCATATTTTCTTATGTAGGAAGTAAAAAAAATTCGGTTTTGAAGTTGTTCGCCATTGTAAAATATTTAAAATATAAAATACAGTGAAACGATATGCATTTTTCAACAATGAAAACTTTGTTATAAATAAGAGGTAAAGGAGATGTAATATTATAAAATTATCAATATCTTCGAATAGAATTCTGGTGCACGGCTGGAAATTGGTTTTCTTATAAATCAGCACATTTTCTTATGTAGGAAGTAAAAAAAATCGGCTTTGAAGTTGTTCGCCATTGTAAAATATTTAAAATATAAAATACTGTGAAACGATATGCATTTTTCAACAATGAAACCTTAGTTATAAATACGAGGTAAAGTGGATGTTATAATATAAAATTATAAATATCTTCTAATAGAATTCTGGTGCACGGCTGGAAATTCGTTTACTTATAAATCAGCACATTTTCTTATGTAGGAAGTAAAAAAAATTCGATTTTGAAGTTGTTCGCCATTGTAAATTATTTAAAATATAAAATGCAGTGAAACGATCTACTCTCTTTCAACAATGAAACCTTTGTTATAAAAACGATGTAAAGAAGATCTGATATTATAAAATTTGCAATATCTTCAAATAGAATTCTGGTGCACGGCTGGAAATTGGTTTTCTTATAAATCAGCACATTTTCTTATGTTGGAAATAAAAAAAATTCGGTTTTGAAGTTGTCCGCCATTGTAAAATATTTAAAATATAAAATGCAGTGAAACGATCTACTCTCTTTCAACAATGAAACCTTTGTTATAAAAACGATGTAAAGAAAATCTGATATTATAAAATTTGCAATATCTTCAAATAGAATTCTGGTGCACGGCTGGAAATTGGTTTTCTTATAAATCAGCATATTTTCTTATGTTGGAAATAAAAAAAATTCGGTTTTGAAGTTGTCCGCCATTGTAAAATATTTAAAATATAAAATACTGTGCAACGATATGCATTTTTCAACAATGAAATCTTTGTTATAAATACGAGGTAAAGTGGATGAGATATTATAAAATTATCAATATCTTCGAATAGAATTCTGGAGCACGGCTGGAAATTCGTTTACTTATAAATCAGCACAATTTTTATTGTATGAAGTAAAAAAAATTCGATTTTGAAGTTGTTCGCCTTTGAAAAATATTTAAAATATAAAAAAAAGTGAAAAGATCTACTCTGATCCAACAATGAAACCTTTGTTATAAATACGATGTAAAGAAGATCTGATATTATAAAATTTGCAATATCTTCAAATAGAATTCTGGTACATGGCTGGAAATTGGTTTTCTTATAAATCAGCACATTTTCTTATGTACGAAGTAAAAAAAATCGGCTTTGAAGTTGTTCGCCATTGTAAAATATTTAAAATATAAAATACTGTGAAACGATATGCATTTTTCAACAATGAAACCTTTGTTCTAAAAACGATGTAAAGAAGATCTCATATTATAAAATTTGATACATCTTCAAATAGAATTCTGGTACACGGCTGGAAATTGGTTTTCTTATAAATCAGCACATTTTCTTATGTTGGAAATAAAAAAAATTCGGTTTTGAAGTTGTCCGCCATTGTAAAATATTTAAAATATAAAATACTGTGAAACGATATGCATTTCTCAACAATGAAAACTTTGTTATAAATACGAGGTAAAGTGGATGAGATATTATAAAATTATCAATATCTTCGAATAGAATTCTGGTGCACGGCTGGAAATTCGTTTACTTATAAATCAGTACATTTTCTTAAGTATGTAGTAAAAAAAATTCGATTTTGAAGTTGTTCGCCTTTGTAAAATAATTAAAATATAAAATACAGTGAAACGATCTACTCTGTTCCAACAATGAATCCTTTGTTAAAAATACGATGTAAAGAAGATCTGATATTATAAAATTTGCAATATCCTCAAATAGAATTCTGGTACACGGCTGGAAATTGGTTTTCTTATAAATCAGCACATTTTCTTATGTAGGAAGTAAAAAAAAATCGGTTTTGAAGTTGTTCGCCATTGTAAAATATTTAAAATATAAAATACTGTGAAACGATATGCATTTTTCAACAATGAAACATTTGTTATAAATACGAGGTAAAGTGGATGTTATAATATAAAATTATAAATATCGTTGAATAGAATTCTGGTACACGGCTGGAAATTGGTTTTCTTATAAATCAGCACATTTTTCTTATGTAGGAAGTAAAAAAAAATCGATTTTGAAGTTGTTCGCCATTGTAAATTATTTAAAATATAAAATGCAGTGAAACGATCTACTCTCTTTCAACAATGAAACCTTTGTTATAAATACGATGTAAAGAAGATCTGATATTATAAAATTTGCAATATCCTCAAATAGAATTCTGGATCACGGCTGGAAATTGGTTTTCTTATAAATCAGCATATTTTCTTATGTAGGAAGTAAAAAAAAATTCGGTTTTGAAGTTGTTCGCCATTGTAAAATATTTAAAATATAAAATACAGTGAAACGATATGCATTTTTCAACAATGAAAACTTTGTTATAAATAAGAGGTAAAGGAGATGTAATATTATAAAATTATCAATATCTTCGAATAGAAATCTGGTGCACGGCTGGAAATTCGTTTACTTATAAATCAGCATATTTTCTTATGTAGGGAGTAAAAAAAAATCGATTTTGAAGTTGTTCGACATTGTAAATTATTTAAAATATAAAATACAGTGAAACGATATGCTTTTTTCAACAATGAAAACTTTGTTATAAATAAGAGGTAAAGGAGATGTAATATTATAAAATTATCAATATCTTCGAATAGAATTCTGGTGCACGGCTGGAAATTGGTTTTCTTATAAATCAGCACATTTTCTTATGTAGGAAGTAAAAAAAATCGGCTTTGAAGTTGTTCGCCATTGTAAAATATTTAAAATATAAAATACTGTGAAACGATATGCATTTTTCAACAATGAAACCTTAGTTATAAATACGAGGTAAAGTGGATGTTATAATATAAAATTATAAATATCTTCTAATAGAATTCTGGTGCACGGCTGGAAATTCGTTTACTTATAAATCAGCACATTTTCTTATGTAGGAAGTAAAAAAAATTCGATTTTGAAGTTGTTCGCCATTGTAAATTATTTAAAATATAAAATGCAGTGAAACGATCTACTCTCTTTCAACAATGAAACCTTTGTTATAAAAACGATGTAAAGAAGATCTGATATTATAAAATTTGCAATATCTTCAAATAGAATTCTGGTGCACGGCTGGAAATTGGTTTTCTTATAAATCAGCACATTTTCTTATGTTGGAAATAAAAAAAATTCGGTTTTGAAGTTGTCCGCCATTGTAAAATATTTAAAATATAAAATGCAGTGAAACGATCTACTCTCTTTCAACAATGAAACCTTTGTTATAAAAACGATGTAAAGAAAATCTGATATTATAAAATTTGCAATATCTTCAAATAGAATTCTGGTGCACGGCTGGAAATTGGTTTTCTTATAAATCAGCATATTTTCTTATGTTGGAAATAAAAAAAATTCGGTTTTGAAGTTGTCCGCCATTGTAAAATATTTAAAATATAAAATACTGTGCAACGATATGCATTTTTCAACAATGAAATCTTTGTTATAAATACGAGGTAAAGTGGATGAGATATTATAAAATTATCAATATCTTCGAATAGAATTCTGGAGCACGGCTGGAAATTCGTTTACTTATAAATCAGCACAATTTTTATTGTATGAAGTAAAAAAAATTCGATTTTGAAGTTGTTCGCCTTTGAAAAATATTTAAAATATAAAAAAAAGTGAAAAGATCTACTCTGATCCAACAATGAAACCTTTGTTATAAATACGATGTAAAGAAGATCTGATATTATAAAATTTGCAATATCTTCAAATAGAATTCTGGTACATGGCTGGAAATTGGTTTTCTTATAAATCAGCACATTTTCTTATGTACGAAGTAAAAAAAATCGGCTTTGAAGTTGTTCGCCATTGTAAAATATTTAAAATATAAAATACTGTGAAACGATATGCATTTTTCAACAATGAAACCTTTGTTCTAAAAACGATGTAAAGAAGATCTCATATTATAAAATTTGATACATCTTCAAATAGAATTCTGGTACACGGCTGGAAATTGGTTTTCTTATAAATCAGCACATTTTCTTATGTTGGAAATAAAAAAAATTCGGTTTTGAAGTTGTCCGCCATTGTAAAATATTTAAAATATAAAATACTGTGAAACGATATGCATTTCTCAACAATGAAAACTTTGTTATAAATACGAGGTAAAGTGGATGAGATATTATAAAATTATCAATATCTTCGAATAGAATTCTGGTGCACGGCTGGAAATTCGTTTACTTATAAATCAGTACATTTTCTTAAGTATGTAGTAAAAAAAAATCGATTTTGAAGTTGTTCGCCTTTGTAAAATAATTAAAATATAAAATACAGTGAAACGATCTACTCTGTTCCAACAATGAATCCTTTGTTAAAAATACGATGTAAAGAAGATCTGATATTATAAAATTTGCAATATCCTCAAATAGAATTCTGGTACACGGCTGGAAATTGGTTTTCTTATAAATCAGCACATTTTCTTATGTAGGAAGTAAAAAAAAATCGGTTTTGAAGTTGTTCGCCATTGTAAAATATTTAAAATATAAAATACTGTGAAACGATATGCATTTTTCAACAATGAAACATTTGTTATAAATACGAGGTAAAGTGGATGTTATAATATAAAATTATAAATATCGTTGAATAGAATTCTGGTACACGGCTGGAAATTGGTTTTCTTATAAATCAGCACATTTTTCTTATGTAGGAAGTAAAAAAAAATCGATTTTGAAGTTGTTCGCCATTGTAAATTATTTAAAATATAAAATGCAGTGAAACGATCTACTCTCTTTCAACAATGAAACCTTTGTTATAAATACGATGTAAAGAAGATCTGATATTATAAAATTTGCAATATCCTCAAATAGAATTCTGGATCACGGCTGGAAATTGGTTTTCTTATAAATCAGCATATTTTCTTATGTAGGAAGTAAAAAAAAATTCGGTTTTGAAGTTGTTCGCCATTGTAAAATATTTAAAATATAAAATACAGTGAAACGATATGCATTTTTCAACAATGAAAACTTTGTTATAAATAAGAGGTAAAGGAGATGTAATATTATAAAATTATCAATATCTTCGAATAGAAATCTGGTGCACGGCTGGAAATTCGTTTACTTATAAATCAGCATATTTTCTTATGTAGGGAGTAAAAAAAAATCGATTTTGAAGTTGTTCGACATTGTAAATTATTTAAAATATAAAATACAGTGAAACGATATGCTTTTTTCAACAATGAAAACTTTGTTATAAATAAGAGGTAAAGGAGATGTAATATTATAAAATTATCAATATCTTCGAATAGAATTCTGGTGCACGGCTGGAAATTGGTTTTCTTATAAATCAGCACATTTTCTTATGTAGGAAGTAAAAAAAATCGGCTTTGAAGTTGTTCGCCATTGTAAAATATTTAAAATATAAAATACTGTGAAACGATCTACTCTCTTTCAACAATGAAACCTTTGTTATAAATACGATGTAAAGAAGATCTGATATTATAAAATTTGCAATATCCTCAAATAGAATTCTGGTGCACGGCTGGAAATTGGTTTTCTTATAAATCAGCATATTTTCTTATGTAGGAAGTAAAAAAAATTCGGTTTTGAAGTTGTTCGCCATCGTAAAATATTTAAAATATAAAATACAGTGAAACGATATGCTTTTTTCAACAATGAAAACTTTGTTATAAATAAGAGGTAAAGGAGATGTAATATTATAAAATTATCAATATCTTCGAATAGAATTCTGGTGCACGGCTGGAAATTGGTTTTCTTATAAATCAGCACATTTTCTTATGTAGGAAGTAAAAAAAATCGGCTTTGAAGTTGTTCGCCATTGTAAAATATTTAAAATATAAAATACTGTGAAACGATATGCATTTTTCAACAATGAAACCTTAGTTATAAATACGAGGTAAAGTGGATGTTATAATATAAAATTATAAATATCTTCTAATAGAATTCTGGTGCACGGCTGGAAATTCGTTTACTTATAAATCAGCACATTTTCTTATGTAGGAAGTAAAAAAAATTCGATTTTGAAGTTGTTCGCCATTGTAAATTATTTAAAATATAAAATGCAGTGAAACGATCTACTCTCTTTCAACAATGAAACCTTTGTTATAAATACGATGTAAAGAAGATCTGATATTATAAAATTTGCAATATCCTCAAATAGAATTCTGGATCACGGCTGGAAATTGGTTTTCTTATAAATCATCATATTTTCTTATGTTGGAAATAAAAAAAATTCGGTTTTGAAGTTGTCCGCCATTGTAAAATATTTAAAATATAAAATACTGTGAAACGATATGCATTTTTCAACAATGAAAACTTAGTTATAAATACGAGGTAAAGTGGATGTTATAATATAAAATTATAAATATCTTCTAATAGAATTCTGGTGCACGGCTGGAAATTCGTTTACTTATAAATCAGCACATTTTCTTATGTAGGAAGTAAAAAAAATTCGATTTTGAAGTTGTTCGCCATTGTAAATTATTTAAAATATAAAATGCAGTGAAACGATCTACTCTCTTTCAACAATGAAACCTTTGTTATAAAAACGATGTAAAGAAGATCTGATATTATAAAATTTGCAATATCTTCAAATAGAATTCTGGTGCACGGCTGGAAATTGGTTTTCTTATAAATCAGCATATTTTCTTATGTTGGAAATAAAAAAAATTCGGTTTTGAAGTTGTCCGCCATTGTAAAATATTTAAAATATAAAATGCAGTGAAACGATCTACTCTCTTTCAACAATGAAACCTTTGTTATAAAAACGATGTAAAGAAGATCTGATATTATAAAATTTGCAATATCTTCAAATAGAATTCTGGTGCACGGCTGGAAATTGGTTTTCTTATAAATCAGCATATTTTCTTATGTTGGAAATAAAAAAAATTCGGTTTTGAAGTTGTCCGCCATTGTAAAATATTTAAAATGTAAAATACTGTGCAACGATATGCATTTTTCAACAATGAAACCTTTGTTATAAATACGAGGTAAAGTGGATGAGATATTATAAAATTATCAATATCTTCGAATAGAATTCTGGAGCACGGCTGGAAATTCGTTTACTTATAAATCAGCACAATTTTTATTGTATGAAGTAAAAAAAATTCGATTTTGAAGTTGTTCGCCTTTGAAAAATATTTAAAATATAAAAAAAAGTGAAAAGATCTACTCTGATCCAACAATGAAACCTTTGTTATAAATACGATGTAAAGAAGATCTGATATTATAAAATTTGCAATATCTTCAAATAGAATTCTGGTACATGGCTGGAAATTGGTTTTCTTATAAATCAGCACATTTTCTTATGTACGAAGTAAAAAAAATCGGCTTTGAAGTTGTTCGCCATTGTAAAATATTTAAAATATAAAATACTGTGAAACGATATGCATTTTTCAACAATGAAACCTTTGTTCTAAAAACGATGTAAAGAAGATCTCATATTATAAAATTTGATACATCTTCAAATAGAATTCTGGTACACGGCTGGAAATTGGTTTTCTTATAAATCAGCACATTTTCTTATGTTGGAAATAAAAAAAATTCGGTTTTGAAGTTGTCCGCCATTGTAAAATATTTAAAATATAAAATACTGTGAAACGATATGCATTTTTCAACAATGAAAACTTTGTTATAAATACGAGGTAAAGTGGATGAGATATTATAAAATTATCAATATCTTCGAATAGAATTCTGGTGCACGGCTGGAAATTCGTTTACTTATAAATCAGTACATTTTCTTAAGTATGTAGTAAAAAAAATTCGATTTTGAAGTTGTTCGCCTTTGTAAAATAATTAAAATATAAAATACAGTGAAACGATCTACTCTGTTCCAACAATGAATCCTTTGTTAAAAATACGATGTAAAGAAGATCTGATATTATAAAATTTGCAATATCCTCAAATAGAATTCTGGTACACGGCTGGAAATTGGTTTTCTTATAAATCAGCACATTTTCTTATGTAGGAAGTAAAAAAAAATCGGTTTTGAAGTTGTTCGCCATTGTAAAATATTTAAAATATAAAATACAGTGAAACGATATGCATTTTTCAACAATGAAAACTTTGTTATAAATAAGAGGTAAAGGAGATGTAATATTATAAAATTATCAATATCTTCGAATAGAAATCTGGTGCACGGCTGGAAATTCGTTTACTTATAAATCAGCACATTTTTCTTATGTAGGAAGTAAAAAAAAAATCTGCTTTGAAGTTGTTCGCCATTGTAAAATATTTAAAATATAAAATACTGTGAAACGATATGCATTTTTCAACAATGAAACCTTTGTTATAAATACGAGGTAAAGAAGATCTGATATTATAAAATTTGCAATATCTTCAAATAGAATTCTGGTACACGGCTGGAAATTGGTTTTCTTATAAATCGGCACATTTTCTTATGTAGGAAGTAAAAAAAAAAATCGGTTTTGAAGTTGTTCGCCATTGTAAAATATTTAAAATATAAAATACTGTGAAACGATATGCATTTTTCAACAATGAAACCTTTGTTATAAATACGAGGTAAAGTGGATGAGATATTTTAAAATTATCAATATCTTCGAATAGAATTCTGGTGCACGGCTGGAAATTCGTTTACTTATAAATCAGTACATTTTCTTATGTATGTAGTAAAAAAAATTCGATTTTGAAGTTGTTCGCCTTTGTAAAATAATTAAAATATAAAATACAGTGAAACGATCTACTCTGTTCCAACAATGAATCCTTTGTTATAAATACGATGTAAAGAAGATCTGATATTATAAAATTTGCAATATCTTCAAATAGAATTCTAGTACACGGCTGGAAATTGGTTTTCTTATAAATCAGCACATTTTCTTATGTAGGAAGTAAAAAAAAATCGATTTTGAAGTTATTCGCCATTGTAAATTATTTAAAATATAAAATGCAGTGAAACGATCTAATCTCTTTCAACAATGTAACCTTCGTTATAAATACGATGTAAAGAAGATCTGATATTATAAAATTTGCAATATCTTCAAATAGAATTCTGGAGCATGGCTGGAAATTGGTTTTCTTATAAATCAGCATATTTTCTTATGTAGGAAGTACAAAAAATTCGGTTTTGAAGTTGTTCGCCATTGTAAAATATTTAAAATATAAAATACAATGAAACGATATGCATTTTTTAACAATGAAACCTTTGTTATAAATACGAGGTAAAGTGGATGAGATATTATAAAATTATCAATATCTTCGAATAGAATTTTGGAGCACGGCTGGAAATTCGTTTACTTATTAATCAGCACAATTTTTATTGTATGAAGTAAAAAAAATTCGATTTTGAAGTTGTTCGCCTTTGAAAAATATTTAAAATATAAAAAAAAAAGTGAAAACATCTACTCTGATCCAACAATGAAACCTTTGTTATAAATACGATGTAAAGAAGATCTGATATTATAAAATTTGCAATATCTTCAAATAGAATTCTGGTACATGGCTGGAAATTGGTTTTCTTATAAATCAGCACATTTTCTTATGTAGGAAGTAAAAAAAATCGGCTTTGAAGTTGTTCGCCATTGTAAAATATTTAAAATATAAAATACTGTGAAACGATATGCATTTTTCAACAATGGAAACTTTGTTATAAATACGAGGTAAAGTGGATGTTATAATATAAAATTATAAATATCTTCTAATAGAATTCTGGTGCACGGCTGGAAATTCGTTTACTTATAAATCAGCACATTTTCTTATGTAGGAAGTAAAAAAAATTCGATTTTGAAGTTGTTCGCCATTGTAAATTATTTAAAATATAAAATGCAGTGAAACGATCTATTCTCTTTCAACAATGAAACCTTTGTTATAAAAACGATGTAAAGAAGATCTGATATTATAAAATTTGCAATATCTTCAAATAGAATTCTGGTGCACGGCTGGAAATTGGTTTTCTTATAAATCAGCATATTTTCTTATGTTGGAAATAAAAAGAATTCGGTTTTGAAGTTGTCCGCCATTGTAAAATATTTAAAATATAAAATACTGTGAAACGATATGCATTTTACAACAATGGAAACTTTGTTATAAATACGAGGTAAAGTGGATGAGATATTATAAAATTATCAATATCTTCGAATAGAATTCTGGTGCACGGCTGGAAATTCGTTTACTTATAAATCAGTACATTTTCTTATGTATGTAGTAAAAAAAATTCGATTTTGAAGTTGTTCGCCTTTGTAAAATAATTAAAATATAAAATACAGTGAAACGATCTACTCTGTTCCAACAATGAATCCTTTGTTATAAATACGATGTAAAGAAGATCTGATATTATAAAATTTGCAATATCTTCAAATAGAATTCTGGTACATTGCTGGAAATTGGTTTTCTTATAAATCAGCATATTTTCTTATGTAGGAAGTAAAAAAAATTCGGTTTTGAAGTTGTTCGCCATTGTAAAATATTTAAAATATAAAATACAGTGAAACGATATGCATTTTTCAACAATGAAAACTTTGTTATAAATAAGAGGTAAAGGAGATGTAATATTATAAAATTATCAATATCTTCGAATAGAATTCTGGTGCACGGCTGGAAATTCGTTTACTTATAAATCAGCATATTTTCTTATGTAGGGAGTAAAAAAAAATCGATTTTGAAGTTGTTCGACATTGTAAATTATTTAAAATATAAAATGCAGTGAAACGATCTACTCTCTTTCAACAATGAAACCTTTGTTATAAATACGATGTAAAGAAGATCTGATATTATAAAATTTGCAATATCCTCAAATAGAATTCTGGTGCACTGCTGGAAATTGGTTTTCTTATAAATCAGCATATTTTCTTATGTAGGAAGTAAAAAAAAATCGGTTTTGAAGTTGTTCGCCATCGTAAAATATTTAAAATATAAAATACAGTGAAACGATATGCTTTTTTCAACAATGAAAACTTTGTTATAAATAAGAGGTAAAGGAGATGTAATATTATAAAATTATCAATATCTTCGAATAGAATTCTGGTGCACGGCTGGAAATTGGTTTTATTATAAATCAGCACATTTTCTTATGTAGGAAGTAAAAAAAATCGGCTTTGAACTTGTTCGCCATTGTAAAATATTTAAAATATAAAATACTGTGAAACGATATGCATTTTTCAACAATGAAACCTTTGTTATAAAAACGATGTAAAGAAGATCTGATATTATAAAATTTGCAATATCTTCAAATAGAATTCTGGTGCACGGCTGGAAATTAGTTTTCTTATAAATCAGCATATTTTGTTATGTTGGAAATAAAAAAAATTCGGTTTTGAAGTTGTTCGCCATTGTAAAATATTTAAAATATAAAATACTGTGAAACGATATGCATTTTTCAACAATGAAAACTTTGTTATAAATACGAGGTTAAGTGGATGAGATATTATAAAATTATCAATATCTTCGAATAGAATTCTGGTGCACGGCTGGAAATTCGTTTACTTATAAATCAGTACATTTTCTTATGTATGTAGTAAAAAAAAATCGATTTTGAAGTTGTTCGCCTTTGTAAAATAATTAAAATATAAAATACAGTGAAACGATCTACTCTGTTCCAACAATGAATCCTTTGTTATAAATACGATGTAAAGAAGATCTGATATTATAAAATTTGCAATATCTTCAAATAGAATTCTGGTACACGGCTGGAAATTGGTTTTCTTATAAATCAGCACATTTTCTTATGTAGGAAGTAAAAAAAAAAAATCGGTTTTGAAGTAGTTCGCCATTGTAAAATATTTAAAATATAAAATACTGTGAAACGATATGCATTTTTCAACAATGAAACCTTTGTTATAAATACGAGGTAAAGTGGATGAGATATTATAAAATTATCAATATCTTCGAATAGAATTCTGGTGCACGGCTGGAAATTCGTTTACTTATAAGTCAGCACATTTTCTTATGTAGGAAGTAAAAAAAAATCGATTTTGAAGTTGTTCGCAATTGTAAATTATTTAAAATATAAAATGCAGTGAAACGATCTAATCTCTTTCAACAATGTAACCTTCGTTATAAATACGATGTAAAGAAGATCTGATATTATAAAATTTGCAATATCTTCAAATAGAATTCTGGAGCATGGCTGGAAATTGGTTTTCTTATAAATCAGCATATTTTCTTATGTAGGAAGTAAAAAAAATTCGGTTTTGAAGTTGTTCGCCATTGTAAAATATTTAAAATATAAAATACAATCAAACGATATGCATTTTTTAACAATGAAAACTTTGTTATAAATAAGAGGTAAAGGAGATGTAATATTATAAAATTATCAATATCTTCGAATAGAATGCTGGTGCACGGCTGGAAATTCGTTTACTTATAAATCAGAATATTTTCTTATGTAGGAAGTAAAAAAAAATCGGTTTTGAAGTTGTTCGCCATCGTAAAATATTTAAAATATAAAATACAGTGAAACGATATGCTTTTTTCAACAATGAAAACTTTGTTATAAATAAGAGGTAAAGGAGATGTAATATTATAAAATTATCAATATCTTCGAATAGAATTCTGGTGCACGGCTGGAAATTGGTTTTATTATAAATCAGCACATTTTCTTATGTAGGAAGTAAAAAAAATCGGCTTTGAACTTGTTCGCCATTGTAAAATATTTAAAATATAAAATACTGTGAAACGATATGCATTTTTCAACAATGAAACCTTTGTTATAAAAACGATGTAAAGAAGATCTGATATTATAAAATTTGCAATATCTTCAAATAGAATTCTGGTGCACGGCTGGAAATTAGTTTTCTTATAAATCAGCATATTTTGTTATGTTGGAAATAAAAAAAATTCGGTTTTGAAGTTGTTCGCCATTGTAAAATATTTAAAATATAAAATACTGTGAAACGATATGCATTTTTCAACAATGAAAACTTTGTTATAAATACGAGGTTAAGTGGATGAGATATTATAAAATTATCAATATCTTCGAATAGAATTCTGGTGCACGGCTGGAAATTCGTTTACTTATAAATCAGTACATTTTCTTATGTATGTAGTAAAAAAAAATCGATTTTGAAGTTGTTCGCCTTTGTAAAATAATTAAAATATAAAATACAGTGAAACGATCTACTCTGTTCCAACAATGAATCCTTTGTTATAAATACGATGTAAAGAAGATCTGATATTATAAAATTTGCAATATCTTCAAATAGAATTCTGGTACACGGCTGGAAATTGGTTTTCTTATAAATCAGCACATTTTCTTATGTAGGAAGTAAAAAAAAAAAATCGGTTTTGAAGTTGTTCGCCATTGTAAAATATTTAAAATATAAAATACTGTGAAACGATATGCATTTTTCAACAATGAAACCTTTGTTATAAATACGAGGTAAAGTGGATGAGATATTATAAAATTATCAATATCTTCGAATAGAATTCTGGTGCACGGCTGGAAATTCGTTTACTTATAAGTCAGCACATTTTCTTATGTAGGAAGTAAAAAAAAATCGATTTTGAAGTTGTTCGCCATTGTAAATTATTTAAAATATAAAATGCAGTGAAACGATCTAATCTCTTTCAACAATGTAACCTTCGTTATAAATACGATGTAAAGAAGATCTGATATTATAAAATTTGCAATATCTTCAAATAGAATTCTGGAGCATGGCTGGAAATTGGTTTTCTTATAAATCAGCATATTTTCTTATGTAGGAAGTAAAAAAAATTCGGTTTTGAAGTTGTTCGCCATTGTAAAATATTTAAAATATAAAATACAATCAAACGATATGCATTTTTTAACAATGAAAACTTTGTTATAAATAAGAGGTAAAGGAGATGTAATATTATAAAATTATCAATATCTTCGAATAGAATGCTGGTGCACGGCTGGAAATTCGTTTACTTATAAATCAGAATATTTTCTTATGTAGGAAGTAAAAAAAATCGATTTTGAAGTTGTTCGCCTTTGTAATATATTTAAAATATAAAATACTGTGAAACGATATGCATTTTTCAACAATGAAAACTTTGTTATAAATACGAGGTAAAGTGGATGAGATATTATAAAATTATCAATATCTTCGAATAGAATTCTGGTGCACGGCTGTAAATTCGTTTACTTATAAATCAGTACATTTTCTTATGTATGTAGTAAAAAAAATTCGATTTTCAAGTTGTTCGCCTTTGTAAAATAATTAAAATATAAAATACAGCGAAACGATCCTGTTCCAACAATGAAACCTTTGTTATAAATACGATGTAAAGAAGATCTGATATTATAAAATTTGCAATATCTTCGAATAGAATGCTCGTGCACGGCTGGAAATTCGTTTTCTTATAAATCAGCATATTTTCTTATGTTGGAAATAAAAAATATTCGGTTTTGAAGTTGTTCGCCATTGTAAAATATTTAAAATATAAAATACAGTGAAACGATCTACTCTGTTCCAACAATGAATCCTTTGTTAAAAATACGATGTAAAGAAGATCTGATATTATAAAATTTGCAATATCCTCAAATAGAATTCTGGATCACGGCTGGAAATTGGTTTTCTTATAAATCAGCATATTTTCTTATGTAGGAAGTAAAAAAAATTCGGTTTTGAAGTTGTTCGCCATTGTAAAATATTTAAAATATAAAATACAGTGAAACGATATGCATTTTTCAACAATGAAAACTTTGTTATAAATAAGAGGTAAAGGAGATGTAATATTATAAAATTATCAATATCTTCGAATAGAATTCTGGTGCACGGCTGGAAATTGGTTTTATTATAAATCAGCACATTTTCTTATGTAGGAAGTAAAAAAAATCGGCTTTGAACTTGTTCGCCATTGTAAAATATTTAAAATATAAAATACTGTGAAACGATATGCATTTTTCAACAATGAAACCTTTGTTATAAAAACGATGTAAAGAAGATCTGATATTATAAAATTTGCAATATCTTCAAATAGAATTCTGGTGCACGGCTGGAAATTAGTTTTCTTATAAATCAGCATATTTTGTTATGTTGGAAATAAAAAAAATTCGGTTTTGAAGTTGTTCGCCATTGTAAAATATTTAAAATATAAAATACTGTGAAACGATATGCATTTTTCAACAATGAAAACTTAGTTATAAATACGAGGTTAAGTGGATGAGATATTATAAAATTATCAATATCTTCGAATAGAATTCTGGTGCACGGCTGGAAATTCGTTTACTTATAAATCAGTACATTTTCTTATGTATGTAGTAAAAAAAAATCGATTTTGAAGTTGTTCGCCTTTGTAAAATAATTAAAATATAAAATACAGTGAAACGATCTACTCTGTTCCAACAATGAATCCTTTGTTATAAATACGATGTAAAGAAGATCTGATATTATAAAATTTGCAATATCTTCAAATAGAATTCTGGTACACGGCTGGAAATTGGTTTTCTTATAAATCAGCACATTTTCTTATGTAGGAAGTAAAAAAAAAAAATCGGTTTTGAAGTTGTTCGCCATTGTAAAATATTTAAAATATAAAATACTGTGAAACGATATGCATTTTTCAACAATGAAACCTTTGTTATAAATACGAGGTAAAGTGGATGAGATATTATAAAATTATCAATATCTTCGAATAGAATTCTGGTGCACGGCTGGAAATTCGTTTACTTATAAGTCAGCACATTTTCTTATGTAGGAAGTAAAAAAAAATCGATTTTGAAGTTGTTCGCCATTGTAAATTATTTAAAATATAAAATGCAGTGAAACGATCTAATCTCTTTCAACAATGTAACCTTCGTTATAAATACGATGTAAAGAAGATCTGATATTATAAAATTTGCAATATCTTCAAATAGAATTCTGGAGCATGGCTGGAAATTGGTTTTCTTATAAATCAGCATATTTTCTTATGTAGGAAGTAAAAAAAATTCGGTTTTGAAGTTGTTCGCCATTGTAAAATATTTAAAATATAAAATACACTCAAACGATATGCATTTTTTAACAATGAAAACTTTGTTATAAATAAGAGGTAAAGGAGATGTAATATTATAAAATTATCAATATCTTCGAATAGAATGCTGGTGCACGGCTGGAAATTCGTTTACTTATAAATCAGAATATTTTCTTATGTAGGAAGTAAAAAAAATCGATTTTGAAGTTGTTCGCCTTTGTAATATATTTAAAATATAAAATACTGTGAAACGATATGCATTTTTCAACAATGAAAACTTTGTTATAAATACGAGGTAAAGTGGATGAGATATTATAAAATTATCAATATCTTCGAATAGAATTCTGGTGCACGGCTGTAAATTCGTTTACTTATAAATCAGTACATTTTCTTATGTATGTAGTAAAAAAAATTCGATTTTCAAGTTGTTCGCCTTTGTAAAATAATTAAAATATAAAATACAGCGAAACGATCCTGTTCCAACAATGAAACCTTTGTTATAAATACGATGTAAAGAAGATCTGATATTATAAAATTTGCAATATCTTCGAATAGAATGCTCGTGCACGGCTGGAAATTCGTTTTCTTATAAATCAGCATATTTTCTTATGTTGGAAATAAAAAATATTCGGTTTTGAAGTTGTTCGCCATTGTAAAATATTTAAAATATAAAATACAGTGAAACGATCTACTCTGTTCCAACAATGAATCCTTTGTTAAAAATACGATGTAAAGAAGATCTGATATTATAAAATTTGCAATATCCTCAAATAGAATTCTGGATCACGGCTGGAAATTGGTTTTCTTATAAATCAGCATATTTTCTTATGTAGGAAGTAAAAAAAATTCGGTTTTGAAGTTGTTCGCCATTGTAAAATATTTAAAATATAAAATACAGTGAAACGATATGCATTTTTCAACAATGAAAACTTTGTTATAAATAAGAGGTAAAGTGGATGTTATAATATAAAATTATAAATATCGTTGAATAGAATTCTGGTGCACGGCTGGAAATTCGTTTTCTTATAAATCAGCATATTTTCTTATGTAGGAAGTAAAAAAAATTCGGTTTTGAAGTTGTTCGCCATTGTAAAATATTTAAAATATAAAATACTGTGAAACGATATGCATTTTTCAACAATGAAACCTTTGTTATAAATACGAGGTAAAGTGGATGTTATAATATAAAATTATAAATATCGTTGAATAGAATTCTGGTGCACGGCTGGAAATTCGTTTACTTATAAATCAGCACATTTTTCTTATGTAGGAAGTAAAAAAAAATCGATTTTGAAGTTGCTCGCCATTGTAAATTATTTAAAATATAAAATGCAGTGAAACGATCTACTCTCTTTCAACAATGAAACCTTTGTTATAAATACGATGTAAAGAAGATCTGATATTATAAAATTTGCAATATCCTCAAATAGAATTCTGGATCACGGCTGGAAATTGGTTTTCTTATAAATCAGCATATTTTCTTATGTAGGAAGTAAAAAAAATTCGGTTTTGAAGTTGTTCGCCATTGTAAAATATTTAAAATATAAAATACAGTGAAACGATATGCATTTTTCAACAATGAAAACTTTGTTATAAATAAGAGGTAAAGGAGATGTAATATTATAAAATTATCAATATCTTCGAATAGAAATCTGGTGCACGGCTGGAAATTCGTTTACTTATAAATCAGCATTTTTTCTTATGTAGGGAGTAAAAAAAAATCGATTTTGAAGTTGTTCGACATTGTAAATTATTTAAAATATAAAATGCAGTGAAACGATCTACTCTCTTTCAACAATGAAACCTTTGTTATAAATACGATGTAAAGAAGATCTGATATTATAAAATTTGCAATATCCTCAAATAGAATTCTGGTGCACGGCTGGAAATTGGTTTTCTTATAAATCAGCATATTTTCTTATGTAGGAAGTAAAAAAAATTCGGTTTTGAAGTTGTTCGCCATCGTAAAATATTTAAAATATAAAATACAGTGAAACGATATGCTTTTTTCAACAATGAAAACTTTGTTATAAATAAGAGGTAAAGGAGATGTAATATTATAAAATTATCAATATCTTCGAATAGAATTCTGGTGCACGGCTGGAAATTGGTTTTCTTATAAATCAGCACATTTTCTTATGTAGGAAGTAAAAAAAATCGGCTTTGAAGTTGTTCGCCATTGTAAAATATTTAAAATATAAAATACTGTGAAACGATATGCATTTTTCAACAATGAAACCTTAGTTATAAATACGAGGTAAAGTGGATGTTATAATATAAAATTATAAATATCTTCAAATAGAATTCTGGTGCACGGCTGGAAATTCGTTTACTTATAAATCAGCACATTTTCTTATGTAGGAAGTAAAAAAAATTCGATTTTGAAGTTGTTCGCCATTGTAAATTATTTAAAATATAAAATGCAGTGAAACGATCTACTCTCTTTCAACAATGAAACCTTTGTTATAAAAACGATGTAAAGAAGATCTGATATTATAAAATTTGCAATATCTTCAAATAGAATTCTGGTGCACGGCTGGAAATTGGTTTTCTTATAAATCAGCATATTTTCTTATGTTGGAAATAAAAAAAATTCGGTTTTGAAGTTGTCCGCCATTGTAAAATATTTAAAATATAAAATACTGTGAAACGATATGCATTTTTCAACAATGAAAACTTTGTTATAAATACGAGGTAAAGTGGATGAGATATTATAAAATTATCAATATCTTCGAATAGAATTCTGGTGCACGGCTTGAAATTCGTTTACTAATAAATCAGTACATTTTCTTATGTATGTAGTAAAAAAAATTCGATTTTGAAGTTGTTCGCCTTTGTAAAATAATTAAAATATAAAATACAGTGAAACGATCTACTCTGTTCCAACAATGAATCCTTTGTTATAAATACGATGTAAAGAAGATCTGATATTATAAAATTTGCAATATCTTCAAATAGAATTCTGGTACACGGCTGGAAATTGGTTTTCTTATAAATCAGCACATTTTCTTATTTAGGAAGTAAAAAAAAAATCGGTTATGAAGTTGTTCGCCATTGTAAAATATTTAAAATATAAAATACTGTGAAACGATATGCATTTTTCAACAATGAAACCTTTGTTATAAATACGAGGTAAAGTGGATGAGATATTATAAAATTATCAATATCTTCGAATAGAATTCTGGTGCACGGCTGGAAATTCGTTTACTTATAAATCAGTACATTTTCTTATGTATGTAGTAAAAAAAATTCGATTTTGAAGTTGTTCGCCTTTGTAAAATAATTAAAATATAAAATACAGTGAAACGATCTACTCTGTTCCAACAATGAATCCTTTGTTATAAATACGATGTAAAGAAGATCTGATATTATAAAATTTGCAATATCTTCAAATAGAATTCTAGTACACGGCTGGAAATTGGTTTTCTTATAAATCAGCACATTTTCTTATGTAGGAAGTAAAAAAAAATCGATTTTGAAGTTGTTCGCCATTGTAAATTATTTAAAATATAAAATGCAGTGAAACGATCTAATCTCTTTCAACAATGTAACCTTTGTTATAAATACGATGTAAAGAAGATCTGATATTATAAAATTTGCAATATCTTCAAATAGAATTCTGGAGCATGGCTGGAAATTGGTTTTCTTATAAATCAGCATATTTTCTTATGTAGGAAGTACAAAAAATTCGGTTTTGAAGTTGTTCGCCATTGTAAAATATTTAAAATATAAAATACAATGAAACGATATGCATTTTTTAACAATGAAACCTTTGTTATAAATACGAGGTAAAGTGGATGAGATATTATAAAATTATCAATATCTTCGAATAGAATTTTGGAGCACGGCTGGAAATTCGTTTACTTATAAATCAGCACATTTTCTTATGTAGGAAGTAAAAAAAATTCGATTTTGAAGTTGTTCGCCATTGTAAATTATTTAAAATATAAAAAAAAAGTGAAAACATCTACTCTGATCCAACAATGAAACCTTTGTTATAAATACGATGTAAAGAAGATCTGATATTATAAAATTTGCAATATCTTCAAATAGAATTCTGGTACATGGCTGGAAATTGGTTTTCTTATAAATCAGCACATTTTCTTATGTAGGAAGTAAAAAAAATCGGCTTTGAAGTTGTTCGCCATTGTAAAATATTTAAAATATAAAATACTGTGAAACGATATGCATTTTTCAACAATGAAACCTTCGTTATAAATACGAGGTAAAGTGGATTGTATAATATAAAATTATAAATATCTTCTAATAGAATTCTGGTGCACGGCTGGAAATTCGTTTACTTATAAATCAGCACATTTTCTTATGTAGGAAGTAAAAAAAATTCGATTTTGAAGTTGTTCGCCATTGTAAATTATTTAAAATATAAAATGCAGTGAAACGATCTATTCTCTTTCAACAATGAAACCTTTGTTATAAAAACGATGTAAAGAAGATCTGATATTATAAAATTTGCAATATCTTCAAATAGAATTCTGGTGCACGGCTGGAAATTGGTTTTCTTATAAATTAGCATATTTTCTTATGTTGGAAATAAAAAGAATTCGGTTTTGAAGTTGTCCGCCATTGTAAAATATTTAAAATATAAAATACTGTGAAACGATATGCATTTTACAACAATGGAAACTTTGTTATAAATACGAGGTAAAGTGGATGAGATATTATAAAATTATCAATATCTTCGAATAGAATTCTGGTGCACGGCTGGAAATTCGTTTACTTATAAATCAGTACATTTTCTTATGTATGTAGTAAAAAAAATTCGATTTTGAAGTTGTTCGCCTTTGTAAAATAATTAAAATATAAAATACAGTGAAACGATCTACTCTGTTCCAACAATGAATAATTTGTTATAAATACGATGTAAAGAAGATCTGATATTATAAAATTTGCATTATCTTCGAATAGATTTCTGGTACACGGCTGGAAATTGGTTTTCTTATAAATCAGCACATTTTCTTATATAGGAAGTAAAAAAAAAATCGGTTTTGAAGTTGTTCGCCATTGTAAAATATTTAAAATATAAAATACTGTGAAACGATATGCATTTTTCAACAATGAAACCTTTGTTATAAATACGAGGTAAAGTGGATGTTATAATATAAAATTATAAATATCGTTGAATAGAATTCTGGTGCACGGCTGGAAATTCGTTTACTTATAAATGAGCACATTTTTCTTATGTAGGAAGTAAAAAAAAATCGATTTTGAAGTTGTTCGCCATTGTAAATTATTTAAAATATAAAATGCAGTGAAACGATCTACTCTCTTTCAACAATGAAACCTTTGTTATAAATACGATGTAAAGAAGATCTGATATTATAAAATTTGCAATATCCTCAAATAGAATTCTGGTGCACGGCTGGAAATTGGTTTTCTTATAAATCAGCATATTTTCTTATGTAGGAAGTAAAAAAAATTCGGTTTTGAAGTTGTTCGCCATTGTAAAATATTTAAAATATAAAATACAGTGAAACGATATGCATTTTTCAACAATGAAAACTTTGTTATAAATAAGAGGTAAAGGAGATGTAATATTATAAAATTATCAATATCGTCGAATAGAATTCTGGTGCACGGCTGGAAATTCGTTTACTTATAAATCAGCATATTTTCTTATGTAGGAAGTAAAAAAAATCGATTTTGAAGTTATTCGCCTTTGTAAAATATTTAAAATATAAAATACTGTGAAACGATATGCATTTTTCAACAATGAAAACTTTGTTATAAATACGAGTTAAAGTGGATGAGATATTATAAAATTATCAATATCTTCGAATAGAATTCTGGAGCACGGCTGGAAATTCGTTTACTTATAAATCAGCACAATTTTTATTGTATGAAGTAAAAAAAATTCGATTTTGAAGTTGTTCGCCTTTGAAAAATATTTAAAATATAAAAAAAAGTGAAAAGATCTACTCTGATCCAACAATGAAACCTTTGTTATAAATACGATGTAAAGAAGATCTGATATTATAAAATTTGCAATATCTTCAAATAGAATTCTGGTACATGGCTGGAAATTGGTTTTCTTATAAATTAGCACATTTTCTTATGTAGGAAGTAAAAAAAATCGGCTTTGAATTTGTTCGCCATTGTAAAATATTTAAAATATAAAATACTGTGAAACGATATGCATTTTTCAACAATGAAACCTTTGTTCTAAAAACGATGTAAAGAAGATCTCATATTATAAAATTTGATATATCTTCAAATAGAATTCTGGTACACGGCTGGAAATTGGTTTTCTTATAAATCAGCACATTTTCTTATGTTGGAAATAAAAAAAATTCGGTTTTGAAGTTGTCCGCCATTGTAAAATATTTAAAATATAAAATACTGTCAAACGATATGCATTTTTCAACAATGAAAACTTTGTTATAAATACGAGGTAAAGTGGATGAGATATTATAAAATTATCAATATCTTCGAATAGAATTCTGGTGCACGGCTGGAAATTCGTTTACTTATAAATCAGTACATTTTCTTATGTATGTAGTAAAAAAAATCGATTTTGAAGTTGTTCGCCTTTGTAAAATAATTAAAATATAAAATACAGTGAAACGATCTACTCTGTTCCAACAATGAATCCTTTGTTATAAATACGATGTAAAGAAGATCTGATATTATAAAATTTGCAATATCTTCAAATAGAATTCTGGTACACGGCTGGAAATTGGTTTTCTTATAAATCAGCATATTTTCTTATGTAGGAAGTAAAAAAAATTCGGTTTTGAAGTTGTTCGCCATTGTAAAATATTTAAAATATAAAATACAGTGAAACGATATGCATTTTTCAACAATGAAAACTTTGTTATAAATAAGAGGTAAAGGAGATGTAATATTATAAAATTATCAATATCTTCGAATAGAATTCTGGTGCACGGCTGGAAATTCGTTTACTTATAAATCAGCATATTTTCTTATGTAGGGAGTAAAAAAAATCGATTTTGAAGTTGTTCGACATTGTAAATTATTTAAAATATAAAATGCAGTGAAACGATCTACTCTCTTTCAACAATGAAACCTTTGTTATAAATACGATGTAAAGAAGATCTGATATTATAAAATTTGCAATATCCTCAAATAGAATTCTGGTGCACTGCTGGAAATTGGTTTTCTTATAAATCAGCATATTTTCTTATGTAGGAAGTAAAAAAAAATCGGTTTTGAAGTTGTTCGCCTTTGTAATATATTTAAAATATAAAATACTGTGAAACGATATGCATTTTTCAACAATGAAAACTTTGTTATAAATACGAGGTAAAGGAGATGTAACATTATAAAATTATCAATATCTTCGAATAGAATTCTGGTGCACGGCTGTAAATTCGTTTACTTATAAATCAGTACATTTTCTTATGTATGTAGTAAAAAAAATTCGATTTTCAAGTTGTTCGCCTTTGTAAAATAATTAAAATATAAAATACAGCGAAACGATCCTGTTCCAACAATGAAACCTTTGTTATAAATACGATGTAAAGAAGATCTGATATTATAAAATTTGCAATATCTTCGAATAGAATGCTCGTGCACGGCTGGAAATTCGTTTTCTTATAAATCAGCATATTTTCTTATGTTGGAAATAAAAAAAATTCGGTTTTGAAGTTGTTCGCCATTGTAAAATATTTAAAATATAAAATACAGTGAAACGATCTACTCTGTTCCAACAATGAATCCTTTGTTAAAAATACGATGTAAAGAAGATCTGATATTATAAAATTTGCAATATCCTCAAATAGAATTCTGGATCACGGCTGGAAATTGGTTTTCTTATAAATCAGCATATTTTCTTATGTAGGAAGTAAAAAAAATTCGGTTTTGAAGTTGTTCGCCATTGTAAAATATTTAAAATATAAAATACAGTGAAACGATATGCATTTTTCAACAATGAAAACTTTGTTATAAATAAGAGGTAAAGGAGATGTAATATTATAAAATTATCAATATCTTCGAATAGAATTCTGGTGCACGGCTGGAAATTGGTTTTATTATAAATCAGCACATTTTCTTATGTAGGAAGTAAAAAAAATCGGCTTTGAACTTGTTCGCCATTGTAAAATATTTAAAATATAAAATACTGTGAAACGATATGCATTTTTCAACAATGAAACCTTTGTTATAAAAACGATGTAAAGAAGATCTGATATTATAAAATTTGCAATATCTTCAAATAGAATTCTGGTGCACGGCTGGAAATTAGTTTTCTTATAAATCAGCATATTTTGTTATGTTGGAAATAAAAAAAATTCGGTTTTGAAGTTGTTCGCCATTGTAAAATATTTAAAATATAAAATACTGTGAAACGATATGCATTTTTCAACAATGAAAACTTAGTTATAAATACGAGGTTAAGTGGATGAGATATTATAAAATTATCAATATCTTCGAATAGAATTCTGGTGCACGGCTGGAAATTCGTTTACTTATAAATCAGTACATTTTCTTATGTATGTAGTAAAAAAAAATCGATTTTGAAGTTGTTCGCCTTTGTAAAATAATTAAAATATAAAATACAGTGAAACGATCTACTCTGTTCCAACAATGAATCCTTTGTTATAAATACGATGTAAAGAAGATCTGATATTATAAAATTTGCAATATCTTCAAATAGAATTCTGGTACACGGCTGGAAATTGGTTTTCTTATAAATCAGCACATTTTCTTATGTAGGAAGTAAAAAAAAAAAATCGGTTTTGAAGTTGTTCGCCATTGTAAAATATTTAAAATATAAAATACTGTGAAACGATATGCATTTTTCAACAATGAAACCTTTGTTATAAATACGAGGTAAAGTGGATGAGATATTATAAAATTATCAATATCTTCGAATAGAATTCTGGTGCACGGCTGGAAATTCGTTTACTTATAAGTCAGCACATTTTCTTATGTAGGAAGTAAAAAAAAATCGATTTTGAAGTTGTTCGCCATTGTAAATTATTTAAAATATAAAATGCAGTGAAACGATCTAATCTCTTTCAACAATGTAACCTTCGTTATAAATACGATGTAAAGAAGATCTGATATTATAAAATTTGCAATATCTTCAAATAGAATTCTGGAGCATGGCTGGAAATTGGTTTTCTTATAAATCAGCATATTTTCTTATGTAGGAAGTAAAAAAAATTCGGTTTTGAAGTTGTTCGCCATTGTAAAATATTTAAAATATAAAATACACTCAAACGATATGCATTTTTTAACAATGAAAACTTTGTTATAAATAAGAGGTAAAGGAGATGTAATATTATAAAATTATCAATATCTTCGAATAGAATGCTGGTGCACGGCTGGAAATTCGTTTACTTATAAATCAGAATATTTTCTTATGTAGGAAGTAAAAAAAATCGATTTTGAAGTTGTTCGCCTTTGTAATACATTTAAAATATAAAATACTGTGAAACGATATGCATTTTTCAACAATGAAAACTTTGTTATAAATACGAGGTAAAGTGGATGAGATATTATAAAATTATCAATATCTTCGAATAGAATTCTGGTGCACGGCTGTAAATTCGTTTACTTATAAATCAGTACATTTTCTTATGTATGTAGTAAAAAAAATTCGATTTTCAAGTTGTTCGCCTTTGTAAAATAATTAAAATATAAAATACAGCGAAACGATCCTGTTCCAACAATGAAACCTTTGTTATAAATACGATGTAAAGAAGATCTGATATTATAAAATTTGCAATATCTTCGAATAGAATGCTCGTGCACGGCTGGAAATTCGTTTTCTTATAAATCAGCATATTTTCTTATGTTGGAAATAAAAAAAATTCGGTTTTGAAGTTGTTCGCCATTGTAAAATATTTAAAATATAAAATACAGTGAAACGATCTACTCTGTTCCAACAATGAATCCTTTGTTAAAAATACGATGTAAAGAAGATCTGATATTATAAAATTTGCAATATCCTCAAATAGAATTCTGGATCACGGCTGGAAATTGGTTTTCTTATAAATCAGCATATTTTCTTATGTAGGAAGTAAAAAAAATTCGGTTTTGAAGTTGTTCGCCATTGTAAAATATTTAAAATATAAAATACTGTGAAACGATATGCATTTTTCAACAATGAAACCTTTGTTATAAATACGAGGTAAAGTGGATGTTATAATATAAAATTATAAATATCGTTGAATAGAATTCTGGTGCACGGCTGGAAATTCGTTTACTTATAAATCAGCACATTTTTCTTATGTAGGAAGTAAAAAAAAATCGATTTTGAAGTTGCTCGCCATTGTAAATTATTTAAAATATAAAATGCAGTGAAACGATCTACTCTCTTTCAACAATGAAACCTTTGTTATAAATACGATGTAAAGAAGATCTGATATTATAAAATTTGCAATATCTTCAAATAGAATTCTGGAGCATGGCTGGAAATTGGTTTTCTTATAAATCAGCATATTTTCTTATGTAGGAAGTACAAAAAATTCGGTTTTGAAGTTGTTCGCCATTGTAAAATATTTAAAATATAAAATACAATGAAACGATATGCATTTTTTAACAATGAAACCTTTGTTATAAATACGAGGTAAAGTGGATGAGATATTATAAAATTATCAATATCTTCGAATAGAATTTTGGAGCACGGCTGGAAATTCGTTTACTTATAAATCAGCACATTTTCTTATGTAGGAAGTAAAAAAAATTCGATTTTGAAGTTGTTCGCCATTGTAAATTATTTAAAATATAAAAAAAAAGTGAAAACATCTACTCTGATCCAACAATGAAACCTTTGTTATAAATACGATGTAAAGAAGATCTGATATTATAAAATTTGCAATATCTTCAAATAGAATTCTGGTACATGGCTGGAAATTGGTTTTCTTATAAATCAGCACATTTTCTTATGTAGGAAGTAAAAAAAATCGGCTTTGAAGTTGTTCGCCATTGTAAAATATTTAAAATATAAAATACTGTGAAACGATATGCATTTTTCAACAATGAAACCTTCGTTATAAATACGAGGTAAAGTGGATTGTATAATATAAAATTATAAATATCTTCTAATAGAATTCTGGTGCACGGCTGGAAATTCGTTTACTTATAAATCAGCACATTTTCTTATGTAGGAAGTAAAAAAAATTCGATTTTGAAGTTGTTCGCCATTGTAAATTATTTAAAATATAAAATGCAGTGAAACGATCTATTCTCTTTCAACAATGAAACCTTTGTTATAAAAACGATGTAAAGAAGATCTGATATTATAAAATTTGCAATATCTTCAAATAGAATTCTGGTGCACGGCTGGAAATTGGTTTTCTTATAAATTAGCATATTTTCTTATGTTGGAAATAAAAAGAATTCGGTTTTGAAGTTGTCCGCCATTGTAAAATATTTAAAATATAAAATACTGTGAAACGATATGCATTTTACAACAATGGAAACTTTGTTATAAATACGAGGTAAAGTGGATGAGATATTATAAAATTATCAATATCTTCGAATAGAATTCTGGTGCACGGCTGGAAATTCGTTTACTTATAAATCAGTACATTTTCTTATGTATGTAGTAAAAAAAATTCGATTTTGAAGTTGTTCGCCTTTGTAAAATAATTAAAATATAAAATACAGTGAAACGATCTACTCTGTTCCAACAATGAATAATTTGTTATAAATACGATGTAAAGAAGATCTGATATTATAAAATTTGCATTATCTTCGAATAGATTTCTGGTACACGGCTGGAAATTGGTTTTCTTATAAATCAGCACATTTTCTTATATAGGAAGTAAAAAAAAAATCGGTTTTGAAGTTGTTCGCCATTGTAAAATATTTAAAATATAAAATACTGTGAAACGATATGCATTTTTCAACAATGAAACCTTTGTTATAAATACGAGGTAAAGTGGATGTTATAATATAAAATTATAAATATCGTTGAATAGAATTCTGGTGCACGGCTGGAAATTCGTTTACTTATAAATGAGCACATTTTTCTTATGTAGGAAGTAAAAAAAAATCGATTTTGAAGTTGTTCGCCATTGTAAATTATTTAAAATATAAAATGCAGTGAAACGATCTACTCTCTTTCAACAATGAAACCTTTGTTATAAATACGATGTAAAGAAGATCTGATATTATAAAATTTGCAATATCCTCAAATAGAATTCTGGTGCACGGCTGGAAATTGGTTTTCTTATAAATCAGCATATTTTCTTATGTAGGAAGTAAAAAAAATTCGGTTTTGAAGTTGTTCGCCATTGTAAAATATTTAAAATATAAAATACAGTGAAACGATATGCATTTTTCAACAATGAAAACTTTGTTATAAATAAGAGGTAAAGGAGATGTAATATTATAAAATTATCAATATCGTCGAATAGAATTCTGGTGCACGGCTGGAAATTCGTTTACTTATAAATCAGCATATTTTCTTATGTAGGAAGTAAAAAAAATCGATTTTGAAGTTATTCGCCTTTGTAAAATATTTAAAATATAAAATACTGTGAAGCGATATGCATTTTTCAACAATGAAAACTTTGTTATAAATACGAGTTAAAGTGGATGAGATATTATAAAATTATCAATATCTTCGAATAGAATTCTGGAGCACGGCTGGAAATTCGTTTACTTATAAATCAGCACAATTTTTATTGTATGAAGTAAAAAAAATTCGATTTTGAAGTTGTTCGCCTTTGAAAAATATTTAAAATATAAAAAAAAGTGAAAAGATCTACTCTGATCCAACAATGAAACCTTTGTTATAAATACGATGTAAAGAAGATCTGATATTATAAAATTTGCAATATCTTCAAATAGAATTCTGGTACATGGCTGGAAATTGGTTTTCTTATAAATTAGCACATTTTCTTATGTAGGAAGTAAAAAAAATCGGCTTTGAATTTGTTCGCCATTGTAAAATATTTAAAATATAAAATACTGTGAAACGATATGCATTTTTCAACAATGAAACCTTTGTTCTAAAAACGATGTAAAGAAGATCTCATATTATAAAATTTGATATATCTTCAAATAGAATTCTGGTACACGGCTGGAAATTGGTTTTCTTATAAATCAGCACATTTTCTTATGTTGGAAATAAAAAAAATTCGGTTTTGAAGTTGTCCGCCATTGTAAAATATTTAAAATATAAAATACTGTCAAACGATATGCATTTTTCAACAATGAAAACTTTGTTATAAATACGAGGTAAAGTGGATGAGATATTATAAAATTATCAATATCTTCGAATAGAATTCTGGTGCACGGCTGGAAATTCGTTTACTTATAAATCAGTACATTTTCTTATGTATGTAGTAAAAAAAATCGATTTTGAAGTTGTTCGCCTTTGTAAAATAATTAAAATATAAAATACAGTGAAACGATCTACTCTGTTCCAACAATGAATCCTTTGTTATAAATACGATGTAAAGAAGATCTGATATTATAAAATTTGCAATATCTTCAAATAGAATTCTGGTACACGGCTGGAAATTGGTTTTCTTATAAATCAGCATATTTTCTTATGTAGGAAGTAAAAAAAATTCGGTTTTGAAGTTGTTCGCCATTGTAAAATATTTAAAATATAAAATACAGTGAAACGATATGCATTTTTCAACAATGAAAACTTTGTTATAAATAAGAGGTAAAGGAGATGTAATATTATAAAATTATCAATATCTTCGAATAGAATTCTGGTGCACGGCTGGAAATTCGTTTACTTATAAATCAGCATATTTTCTTATGTAGGGAGTAAAAAAAATCGATTTTGAAGTTGTTCGACATTGTAAATTATTTAAAATATAAAATGCAGTGAAACGATCTACTCTCTTTCAACAATGAAACCTTTGTTATAAATACGATGTAAAGAAGATCTGATATTATAAAATTTGCAATATCCTCAAATAGAATTCTGGTGCACTGCTGGAAATTGGTTTTCTTATAAATCAGCATATTTTCTTATGTAGGAAGTAAAAAAAAATCGGTTTTGAAGTTGTTCGCCTTTGTAATATATTTAAAATATAAAATACTGTGAAACGATATGCATTTTTCAACAATGAAAACTTTGTTATAAATACGAGGTAAAGGAGATGTAATATTATAAAATTATCAATATCTTCGAATAGAATTCTGGTGCACGGCTGTAAATTCGTTTACTTATAAATCAGTACATTTTCTTATGTATGTAGTAAAAAAAATTCGATTTTCAAGTTGTTCGCCTTTGTAAAATAATTAAAATATAAAATACAGCGAAACGATCCTGTTCCAACAATGAAACCTTTGTTATAAATACGATGTAAAGAAGATCTGATATTATAAAATTTGCAATATCTTCGAATAGAATGCTCGTGCACGGCTGGAAATTCGTTTTCTTATAAATCAGCATATTTTCTTATGTTGGAAATAAAAAAAATTCGGTTTTGAAGTTGTTCGCCATTGTAAAATATTTAAAATATAAAATACAGTGAAACGATCTACTCTGTTCCAACAATGAATCCTTTGTTAAAAATACGATGTAAAGAAGATCTGATATTATAAAATTTGCAATATCCTCAAATAGAATTCTGGATCACGGCTGGAAATTGGTTTTCTTATAAATCAGCATATTTTCTTATGTAGGAAGTAAAAAAAATTCGGTTTTGAAGTTGTTCGCCATTGTAAAATATTTAAAATATAAAATACAGTGAAACGATATGCATTTTTCAACAATGAAAACTTTGTTATAAATAAGAGGTAAAGGAGATGTAATATTATAAAATTATCAATATCTTCGAATAGAATTCTGGTGCACGGCTGGAAATTGGTTTTATTATAAATCAGCACATTTTCTTATGTAGGAAGTAAAAAAAATCGGCTTTGAACTTGTTCGCCATTGTAAAATATTTAAAATATAAAATACTGTGAAACGATATGCATTTTTCAACAATGAAACCTTTGTTATAAAAACGATGTAAAGAAGATCTGATATTATAAAATTTGCAATATCTTCAAATAGAATTCTGGTGCACGGCTGGAAATTAGTTTTCTTATAAATCAGCATATTTTGTTATGTTGGAAATAAAAAAAATTCGGTTTTGAAGTTGTTCGCCATTGTAAAATATTTAAAATATAAAATACTGTGAAACGATATGCATTTTTCAACAATGAAAACTTAGTTATAAATACGAGGTTAAGTGGATGAGATATTATAAAATTATCAATATCTTCGAATAGAATTCTGGTGCACGGCTGGAAATTCGTTTACTTATAAATCAGTACATTTTCTTATGTATGTAGTAAAAAAAAATCGATTTTGAAGTTGTTCGCCTTTGTAAAATAATTAAAATATAAAATACAGTGAAACGATCTACTCTGTTCCAACAATGAATCCTTTGTTATAAATACGATGTAAAGAAGATCTGATATTATAAAATTTGCAATATCTTCAAATAGAATTCTGGTACACGGCTGGAAATTGGTTTTCTTATAAATCAGCACATTTTCTTATGTAGGAAGTAAAAAAAAAAAATCGGTTTTGAAGTTGTTCGCCATTGTAAAATATTTAAAATATAAAATACTGTGAAACGATATGCATTTTTCAACAATGAAACCTTTGTTATAAATACGAGGTAAAGTGGATGAGATATTATAAAATTATCAATATCTTCGAATAGAATTCTGGTGCACGGCTGGAAATTCGTTTACTTATAAGTCAGCACATTTTCTTATGTAGGAAGTAAAAAAAAATCGATTTTGAAGTTGTTCGCCATTGTAAATTATTTAAAATATAAAATGCAGTGAAACGATCTAATCTCTTTCAACAATGTAACCTTCGTTATAAATACGATGTAAAGAAGATCTGATATTATAAAATTTGCAATATCTTCAAATAGAATTCTGGAGCATGGCTGGAAATTGGTTTTCTTATAAATCAGCATATTTTCTTATGTAGGAAGTAAAAAAAATTCGGTTTTGAAGTTGTTCGCCATTGTAAAATATTTAAAATATAAAATACACTCAAACGATATGCATTTTTTAACAATGAAAACTTTGTTATAAATAAGAGGTAAAGGAGATGTAATATTATAAAATTATCAATATCTTCGAATAGAATGCTGGTGCACGGCTGGAAATTCGTTTACTTATAAATCAGAATATTTTCTTATGTAGGAAGTAAAAAAAATCGATTTTGAAGTTGTTCGCCTTTGTAATATATTTAAAATATAAAATACTGTGAAACGATATGCATTTTTCAACAATGAAAACTTTGTTATAAATACGAGGTAAAGTGGATGAGATATTATAAAATTATCAATATCTTCGAATAGAATTCTGGTGCACGGCTGTAAATTCGTTTACTTATAAATCAGTACATTTTCTTATGTATGTAGTAAAAAAAATTCGATTTTCAAGTTGTTCGCCTTTGTAAAATAATTAAAATATAAAATACAGCGAAACGATCCTGTTCCAACAATGAAACCTTTGTTATAAATACGATGTAAAGAAGATCTGATATTATAAAATTTGCAATATCTTCGAATAGAATGCTCGTGCACGGCTGGAAATTCGTTTTCTTATAAATCAGCATATTTTCTTATGTTGGAAATAAAAAAAATTCGGTTTTGAAGTTGTTCGCCATTGTAAAATATTTAAAATATAAAATACAGTGAAACGATCTACTCTGTTCCAACAATGAATCCTTTGTTAAAAATACGATGTAAAGAAGATCTGATATTATAAAATTTGCAATATCCTCAAATAGAATTCTGGATCACGGCTGGAAATTGGTTTTCTTATAAATCAGCATATTTTCTTATGTAGGAAGTAAAAAAAATTCGGTTTTGAAGTTGTTCGCCATTGTAAAATATTTAAAATATAAAATACAGTGAAACGATATGCATTTTTCAACAATGAAAACTTTGTTATAAATAAGAGGTAAAGTGGATGTTATAATATAAAATTATAAATATCGTTGAATAGAATTCTGGTGCACGGCTGGAAATTCGTTTTCTTATAAATCAGCATATTTTCTTATGTAGGAAGTAAAAAAAATTCGGTTTTGAAGTTGTTCGCCATTGTAAAATATTTAAAATATAAAATACTGTGAAACGATATGCATTTTTCAACAATGAAACCTTTGTTATAAATACGAGGTAAAGTGGATGTTATAATATAAAATTATAAATATCGTTGAATAGAATTCTGGTGCACGGCTGGAAATTCGTTTACTTATAAATCAGCACATTTTTCTTATGTAGGAAGTAAAAAAAAATCGATTTTGAAGTTGCTCGCCATTGTAAATTATTTAAAATATAAAATGCAGTGAAACGATCTACTCTCTTTCAACAATGAAACCTTTGTTATAAATACGATGTAAAGAAGATCTGATATTATAAAATTTGCAATATCCTCAAATAGAATTCTGGATCACGGCTGGAAATTGGTTTTCTTATAAATCAGCATATTTTCTTATGTAGGAAGTAAAAAAAATTCGGTTTTGAAGTTGTTCGCCATTGTAAAATATTTAAAATATAAAATACAGTGAAACGATATGCATTTTTCAACAATGAAAACTTTGTTATAAATAAGAGGTAAAGGAGATGTAATATTATAAAATTATCAATATCTTCGAATAGAAATCTGGTGCACGGCTGGAAATTCGTTTACTTATAAATCAGCATATTTTCTTATGTAGGGAGTAAAAAAAAATCGATTTTGAAGTTGTTCGACATTGTAAATTATTTAAAATATAAAATGCAGTGAAACGATCTACTCTCTTTCAACAATGAAACCTTTGTTATAAATACGATGTAAAGAAGATCTGATATTATAAAATTTGCAATATCCTCAAATAGAATTCTGGTGCACGGCTGGAAATTGGTTTTCTTATAAATCAGCATATTTTCTTATGTAGGAAGTAAAAAAAATTCGGTTTTGAAGTTGTTCGCCATCGTAAAATATTTAAAATATAAAATACAGTGAAACGATATGCTTTTTTCAACAATGAAAACTTTGTTATAAATAAGAGGTAAAGGAGATGTAATATTATAAAATTATCAATATCTTCGAATAGAATTCTGGTGCACGGCTGGAAATTGGTTTTCTTATAAATCAGCACATTTTCTTATGTAGGAAGTAAAAAAAATCGGCTTTGAAGTTGTTCGCCATTGTAAAATATTTAAAATATAAAATACTGTGAAACGATATGCATTTTTCAACAATGAAACCTTAGTTATAAATACGAGGTAAAGTGGATGTTATAATATAAAATTATAAATATCTTCAAATAGAATTCTGGTGCACGGCTGGAAATTCGTTTACTTATAAATCAGCACATTTTCTTATGTAGGAAGTAAAAAAAATTCGATTTTGAAGTTGTTCGCCATTGTAAATTATTTAAAATATAAAATGCAGTGAAACGATCTACTCTCTTTCAACAATGAAACCTTTGTTATAAAAACGATGTAAAGAAGATCTGATATTATAAAATTTGCAATATCTTCAAATAGAATTCTGGTGCACGGCTGGAAATTGGTTTTCTTATAAATCAGCATATTTTCTTATGTTGGAAATAAAAAAAATTCGGTTTTGAAGTTGTCCGCCATTGTAAAATATTTAAAATATAAAATACTGTGAAACGATATGCATTTTTCAACAATGAAAACTTTGTTATAAATACGAGGTAAAGTGGATGAGATATTATAAAATTATCAATATCTTCGAATAGAATTCTGGTGCACGGCTGGAAATTCGTTTACTAATAAATCAGTACATTTTCTTATGTATGTAGTAAAAAAAATTCGATTTTGAAGTTGTTCGCCTTTGTAAAATAATTAAAATATAAAATACAGTGAAACGATCTACTCTGTTCCAACAATGAATCCTTTGTTATAAATACGATGTAAAGAAGATCTGATATTATAAAATTTGCAATATCTTCAAATAGAATTCTGGTACACGGCTGGAAATTGGTTTTCTTATAAATCAGCACATTTTCTTATGTAGGAAGTAAAAAAAAAATCGGTTATGAAGTTGTTCGCCATTGTAAAATATTTAAAATATAAAATACTGTGAAACGATATGCATTTTTCAACAATGAAACCTTTGTTATAAATACGAGGTAAAGTGGATGAGATATTATAAAATTATCAATATCTTCGAATAGAATTCTGGTGCACGGCTGGAAATTCGTTTACTTATAAATCAGTACATTTTCTTATGTATGTAGTAAAAAAAATTCGATTTTGAAGTTGTTCGCCTTTGTAAAATAATTAAAATATAAAATACAGTGAAACGATCTACTCTGTTCCAACAATGAATCCTTTGTTATAAATACGATGTAAAGAAGATCTGATATTATAAAATTTGCAATATCTTCAAATAGAATTCTAGTACACGGCTGGAAATTGGTTTTCTTATAAATCAGCACATTTTCTTATGTAGGAAGTAAAAAAAAATCGATTTTGAAGTTGTTCGCCATTGTAAATTATTTAAAATATAAAATGCAGTGAAACGATCTAATCTCTTTCAACAATGTAACCTTTGTTATAAATACGATGTAAAGAAGATCTGATATTATAAAATTTGCAATATCTTCAAATAGAATTCTGGAGCATGGCTGGAAATTGGTTTTCTTATAAATCAGCATATTTTCTTATGTAGGAAGTACAAAAAATTCGGTTTTGAAGTTGTTCGCCATTGTAAAATATTTAAAATATAAAATACAATGAAACGATATGCATTTTTTAACAATGAAACCTTTGTTATAAATACGAGGTAAAGTGGATGAGATATTATAAAATTATCAATATCTTCGAATAGAATTTTGGAGCACGGCTGGAAATTCGTTTACTTATAAATCAGCACATTTTCTTATGTAGGAAGTAAAAAAAATTCGATTTTGAAGTTGTTCGCCATTGTAAATTATTTAAAATATAAAAAAAAAGTGAAAACATCTACTCTGATCCAACAATGAAACCTTTGTTATAAATACGATGTAAAGAAGATCTGATATTATAAAATTTGCAATATCTTCAAATAGAATTCTGGTACATGGCTGGAAATTGGTTTTCTTATAAATCAGCACATTTTCTTATGTAGGAAGTAAAAAAAATCGGCTTTGAAGTTGTTCGCCATTGTAAAATATTTAAAATATAAAATACTGTGAAACGATATGCATTTTTCAACAATGAAACCTTCGTTATAAATACGAGGTAAAGTGGATTGTATAATATAAAATTATAAATATCTTCTAATAGAATTCTGGTGCACGGCTGGAAATTCGTTTACTTATAAATCAGCACATTTTCTTATGTAGGAAGTAAAAAAAATTCGATTTTGAAGTTGTTCGCCATTGTAAATTATTTAAAATATAAAATGCAGTGAAACGATCTATTCTCTTTCAACAATGAAACCTTTGTTATAAAAACGATGTAAAGAAGATCTGATATTATAAAATTTGCAATATCTTCAAATAGAATTCTGGTGCACGGCTGGAAATTGGTTTTCTTATAAATTAGCATATTTTCTTATGTTGGAAATAAAAAGAATTCGGTTTTGAAGTTGTCCGCCATTGTAAAATATTTAAAATATAAAATACTGTGAAACGATATGCATTTTACAACAATGGAAACTTTGTTATAAATACGAGGTAAAGTGGATGAGATATTATAAAATTATCAATATCTTCGAATAGAATTCTGGTGCACGGCTGGAAATTCGTTTACTTATAAATCAGTACATTTTCTTATGTATGTAGTAAAAAAAATTCGATTTTGAAGTTGTTCGCCTTTGTAAAATAATTAAAATATAAAATACAGTGAAACGATCTACTCTGTTCCAACAATGAATAATTTGTTATAAATACGATGTAAAGAAGATCTGATATTATAAAATTTGCATTATCTTCGAATAGATTTCTGGTACACGGCTGGAAATTGGTTTTCTTATAAATCAGCACATTTTCTTATATAGGAAGTAAAAAAAAAATCGGTTTTGAAGTTGTTCGCCATTGTAAAATATTTAAAATATAAAATACTGTGAAACGATATGCATTTTTCAACAATGAAACCTTTGTTATAAATACGAGGTAAAGTGGATGTTATAATATAAAATTATAAATATCGTTGAATAGAATTCTGGTGCACGGCTGGAAATTCGTTTACTTATAAATGAGCACATTTTTCTTATGTAGGAAGTAAAAAAAAATCGATTTTGAAGTTGTTCGCCATTGTAAATTATTTAAAATATAAAATGCAGTGAAACGATCTACTCTCTTTCAACAATGAAACCTTTGTTATAAATACGATGTAAAGAAGATCTGATATTATAAAATTTGCAATATCCTCAAATAGAATTCTGGTGCACGGCTGGAAATTGGTTTTCTTATAAAACAGCATATTTTCTTATGTAGGAAGTAAAAAAAATTCGGTTTTGAAGTTGTTCGCCATTGTAAAATATTTAAAATATAAAATACAGTGAAACGATATGCATTTTTCAACAATGAAAACTTTGTTATAAATAAGAGGTAAAGGAGATGTAATATTATAAAATTATCAATATCGTCGAATAGAATTCTGGTGCACGGCTGGAAATTCGTTTACTTATAAATCAGCATATTTTCTTATGTAGGAAGTAAAAAAAATCGATTTTGAAGTTATTCGCCTTTGTAAAATATTTAAAATATAAAATACTGTGAAACGATATGCATTTTTCAACAATGAAAACTTTGTTATAAATACGAGTTAAAGTGGATGAGATATTATAAAATTATCAATATCTTCGAATAGAATTCTGGAGCACGGCTGGAAATTCGTTTACTTATAAATCAGCACAATTTTTATTGTATGAAGTAAAAAAAATTCGATTGTGAAGTTGTTCGCCTTTGAAAAATATTTAAAATATAAAAAAAAGTGAAAAGATCTACTCTGATCCAACAATGAAACCTTTGTTATAAATACGATGTAAAGAAGATCTGATATTATAAAATTTGCAATATCTTCAAATAGAATTCTGGTACATGGCTGGAAATTGGTTTTCTTATAAATTAGCACATTTTCTTATGTAGGAAGTAAAAAAAATCGGCTTTGAATTTGTTCGCCATTGTAAAATATTTAAAATATAAAATACTGTGAAACGATATGCATTTTTCAACAATGAAACCTTTGTTCTAAAAACGATGTAAAGAAGATCTCATATTATAAAATTTGATATATCTTCAAATAGAATTCTGGTACACGGCTGGAAATTGGTTTTCTTATAAATCAGCACATTTTCTTATGTTGGAAATAAAAAAAATTCGGTTTTGAAGTTGTCCGCCATTGTAAAATATTTAAAATATAAAATACTGTCAAACGATATGCATTTTTCAACAATGAAAACTTTGTTATAAATACGAGGTAAAGTGGATGAGATATTATAAAATTATCAATATCTTCGAATAGAATTCTGGTGCACGGCTGGAAATTCGTTTACTTATAAATCAGTACATTTTCTTATGTATGTAGTAAAAAAAATCGATTTTGAAGTTGTTCGCCTTTGTAAAATAATTAAAATATAAAATACAGTGAAACGATCTACTCTGTTCCAACAATGAATCCTTTGTTATAAATACGATGTAAAGAAGATCTGATATTATAAAATTTGCAATATCTTCAAATAGAATTCTGGTACACGGCTGGAAATTGGTTTTCTTATAAATCAGCATATTTTCTTATGTAGGAAGTAAAAAAAATTCGGTTTTGAAGTTGTTCGCCATTGTAAAATATTTAAAATATAAAATACAGTGAAACGATATGCATTTTTCAACAATGAAAACTTTGTTATAAATAAGAGGTAAAGGAGATGTAATATTATAAAATTATCAATATCTTCGAATAGAATTCTGGTGCACGGCTGGAAATTCGTTTACTTATAAATCAGCATATTTTCTTATGTAGGGAGAAAAAAAAATCGATTTTGAAGTTGTTCGACATTGTAAATTATTTAAAATATAAAATGCAGTGAAACGATCTACTCTCTTTCAACAATGAAACCTTTGTTATAAATACGATGTAAAGAAGATCTGATATTATAAAATTTGCAATATCCTCAAATAGAATTCTGGTGCACTGCTGGAAATTGGTTTTCTTATAAATCAGCATATTTTCTTATGTAGGAAGTAAAAAAAAATCGGTTTTGAAGTTGTTCGCCATCGTAAAATATTTAAAATATAAAATACAGTGAAACGATATGCTTTTTTCAACAATGAAAACTTTGTTATAAATAAGAGGTAAAGGAGATGTAATATTATAAAATTATCAATATATTCGAATAGAATTCTGGTGCACGGCTGGAAATTGGTTTTATTATAAATCAGCACATTTTCTTATGTAGGAAGTAAAAAAAATCGGCTTTGAACTTGTTCGCCATTGTAAAATATTTAAAATATAAAATACTGTGAAACGATATGCATTTTTCAACAATGAAACCTTTGTTATAAAAACGATGTAAAGAAGATCTGATATTATAAAATTTGCAATATCTTCAAATAGAATTCTGGTGCACGGCTGGAAATTAGTTTTCTTATAAATCAGCATATTTTCTTATGTTGGAAATAAAAAAAATTCGGTTTTGAAGTTGTTCGCCATTGTAAAATATTTAAAATATAAAATACTGTGAAACGATATGCATTTTTCAACAATGAAAACTTTGTTATAAATACGAGGTTAAGTGGATGAGATATTATAAAATTATCAATATCTTCGAATAGAATTCTGGTGCACGGCTGGAAATTCGTTTACTTATAAATCAGTACATTTTCTTATGTATGTAGTAAAAAAAATTCGATTTTGAAGTTGTTCGCCTTTGAAAAATATTTAAAATATAAAAAAAAGTGAAAACATCTACTCTGATCCAACAATGAAACCTTTGTTATAAATACGATGTAAAGAAGATCTGATATTATAAAATTTGCAATATCTTCAAATAGAATTCTGGTACATGGCTGGAAATTGGTTTTCTTATAAATCAGCACATTTTCTTATGTAGGAAGTAAAAAAAATCGGCTTTGAAGTTGTTCGCCATTGTAAAATATTTAAAATATAAAATACTGTGAAACGATATGCATTTTTCAACAATGAAACCTTCGTTATAAATACGAGGTAAAGTGGATGTTATAATATAAAATTATAAATATCTTCTAATAGAATTCTGGTGCACGGCTGGAAATTCGTTTACTTATAAATCAGCACATTTTCTTATGTAGGAAGTAAAAAAAATTCGATTTTGAAGTTGTTCGCCATTGTAAATTATTTAAAATATAAAATGCAGTGAAACGATCTATTCTCTTTCAACAATGAAACCTTTGTTATAAAAACGATGTAAAGAAGATCTGATATTATAAAATTTGCAATATCTTCAAATAGAATTCTGGTGCACGGCTGGAAATTGGTTTTCTTATAAATCAGCATATTTTCTTATGTTGGAAATAAAAAGAATTCGGTTTTGAAGTTGTCCGCCATTGTAAAATATTTAAAATATAAAATACTGTGAAACGATATGCATTTTACAACAATGGAAACTTTGTTATAAATACGAGGTAAAGTGGATGAGATATTATAAAATTATCAATATCTTCGAATAGAATTCTGGTGCACGGCTGGAAATTCGTTTACTTATAAATCAGTACATTTTCTTATGTATGTAGTAAAAAAAATTCGATTTTGAAGTTGTTCGCCTTTGTAAAATAATTAAAATATAAAATACAGTGAAACGATCTACTCTGTTCCAACAATGAATAATTTGTTATAAATACGATATAAAGAAGATCTGATATTATAAAATTTGCATTATCTTCGAATAGATTTCTGGTACACGGCTGGAAATTGGTTTTCTTATAAATCAGCACATTTTCTTATATAGGAAGTAAAAAAAAAATCGGTTTTGAAGTTGTTCGCCATTGTAAAATATTTAAAATATAAAATACTGTGAAACGATATGCATTTTTCAACAATGAAACCTTTGTTATAAATACGAGGTAAAGTGGATGTTATAATATAAAATTATAAATATCGTTGAATAGAATTCTGGTGCACGGCTGGAAATTCGTTTACTTATAAATGAGCACATTTTTCTTATGTAGGAAGTAAAAAAAATCGATTTTGAAGTTGTTCGCCATTGTAAATTATTTAAAATATAAAATGCAGTGAAACGATCTACTCTCTTTCAACAATGAAACCTTTGTTATAAATACGATGTAAAGAAGATCTGATATTATAAAATTTGCAATATCCTCAAATAGAATTCTGGTGCACGGCTGGAAATTGGTTTTCTTATAAATCAGCATATTTTCTTATGTAGGAAGTAAAAAAAATTCGGTTTTGAAGTTGTTCGCCATTGTAAAATATTTAAAATATAAAATACAGTGAAACGATATGCATTTTTCAACAATGAAAACTTTGTTATAAATAAGAGGTAAAGGAGATGTAATATTATAAAATTATCAATATCGTCGAATAGAATTCTGGTGCACGGCTGGAAATTCGTTTACTTATAAATCAGCATATTTTCTTATGTAGGAAGTAAAAAAAATCGATTTTGAAGTTATTCGCCTTTGTAAAATATTTAAAATATAAAATGCAGTGAAACGATCTACTCTCTTTCAACAATGAAACCTTTGTTATAAATACGATGTAAAGAAGATCTGATATTATAAAATTTGCAATATCTTCAAATAGAATTCTGGTACATGGCTGGAAATTGGTTTTCTTATAAATTAGCACATTTTCTTATGTAGGAAGTAAAAAAAATCGGCTTTGAATTTGTTCGCCATTGTAAAATATTTAAAATATAAAATACTGTGAAACGATATGCATTTTTCAACAATGAAACCTTTGTTCTAAAAACGATGTAAAGAAGATCTCATATTATAAAATTTGATATATCTTCAAATAGAATTCTGGTACACGGCTGGAAATTGGTTTTCTTATAAATCAGCACATTTTCTTATGTTGGAAATAAAAAAAATTCGGTTTTGAAGTTGTCCGCCATTGTAAAATATTTAAAATATAAAATACTGTCAAACGATATGCATTTTTCAACAATGAAAACTTTGTTATAAATACGAGGTAAAGTGGATGAGATATTATAAAATTATCAATATCTTCGAATAGAATTCTGGTGCACGGCTGGAAATTCGTTTACTTATAAATCAGTACATTTTCTTATGTATGTAGTAAAAAAAATTCGATTTTGAAGTTGTTCGCCTTTGTAAAATAATTAAAATATAAAATACAGTGAAACGATCTACTCTGTTCCAACAATGAATCCTTTGTTATAAATACGATGTAAAGAAGATCTGATATTATAAAATTTGCAATATCTTCAAATAGAATTCTGGTACACGGCTGGAAATTGGTTTTCTTATAAATCAGCATATTTTCTTATGTAGGAAGTAAAAAAAATTCGGTTTTGAAGTTGTTCGCCATTGTAAAATATTTAAAATATAAAATACAGTGAAACGATATGCATTTTTCAACAATGAAAACTTTGTTATAAATAAGAGGTAAAGGAGATGTAATATTATAAAATTATCAATATCTTCGAATAGAATTCTGGTGCACGGCTGGAAATTCGTTTACTTATAAATCAGCATATTTTCTTATGTAGGGAGTAAAAAAAAATCGATTTTGAAGTTGTTCGACATTGTAAATTATTTAAAATATAAAATGCAGTGAAACGATCTACTCTCTTTCAACAATGAAACCTTTGTTATAAATACGATGTAAAGAAGATCTGATATTATAAAATTTGCAATATCCTCAAATAGAATTCTGGTGCACTGCTGGAAATTGGTTTTCTTATAAATCAGCATATTTTCTTATGTAGGAAGTAAAAAAAAATCGGTTTTGAAGTTGTTCGCCATCGTAAAATATTTAAAATATAAAATACAGTGAAACGATATGCTTTTTTCAACAATGAAAACTTTGTTATAAATAAGAGGTAAAGGAGATGTAACATTATAAAATTATCAATATCTTCGAATAGAATTCTGGTGCACGGCTGGAAATTGGTTTTATTATAAATCAGCACATTTTCTTATGTAGGAAGTAAAAAAAATCGGCTTTGAACTTGTTCGCCATTGTAAAATATTTAAAATATAAAATACTGTGAAACGATATGCATTTTTCAACAATGAAACCTTTGTTATAAAAACGATGTAAAGAAGATCTGATATTATAAAATTTGCAATATCTTCAAATAGAATTCTGGTGCACGGCTGGAAATTAGTTTTCTTATAAATCAGCATATTTTCTTATGTTGGAAATAAAAAAAATTCGGTTTTGAAGTTGTTCGCCATTGTAAAATATTTAAAATATAAAATACTGTGAAACGATATGCATTTTTCAACAATGAAAACTTTGTTATAAATACGAGGTTAAGTGGATGAGATATTATAAAATTATCAATATCTTCGAATAGAATTCTGGTGCACGGCTGGAAATTCGTTTACTTATAAATCAGTACATTTTCTTATGTATGTAGTAAAAAAAAATCGATTTTGAAGTTGTTCGCCTTTGTAAAATAATTAAAATATAAAATACAGTGAAACGATCTACTCTCTTCCAACAATGAATCCTTTGTTATAAATACGATGTAAAGAAGATCTGATATTATAAAATTTGCAATATCTTCAAATAGAATTCTGGTACACGGCTGGAAATTGGTTTTCTTATAAATCAGCATATTTTCTTATGTAGGAAGTAAAAAAAATTCGGTTTTGAAGTTGTTCGCCATTGTAAAATATTTAAAATATAAAATACAATCAAACGATATGCATTTTTTAACAATGAAAACTTTGTTATAAATAAGAGGTAAAGGAGATGTAATATTATAAAATTATCAATATCTTCGAATAGAATGCTGGTGCACGGCTGGAAATTCGTTTACTTATAAATCAGAATATTTTCTTATGTAGGAAGTAAAAAAAATCGATTTTGAAGTTGTTCGCCTTTGTAATATATTTAAAATATAAAATACTGTGAAACGATATGCATTTTTCAACAATGAAAACTTTGTTATAAATACGAGGTAAAGTGGATGAGATATTATAAAATTATCAATATCTTCGAATAGAATTCTGGTGCACGGCTGTAAATTCGTTTACTTATAAATCAGTACATTTTCTTATGTATGTAGTAAAAAAAATTCGATTTTCAAGTTGTTCGCCTTTGTAAAATAATTAAAATATAAAATACAGCGAAACGATCCTGTTCCAACAATGAAACCTTTGTTATAAATACGATGTAAAGAAGATCTGATATTATAAAATTTGCAATATCTTCGAATAGAATGCTGGTGCACGGCTGGAAATTCGTTTACTTATAAGTCAGAATATTTTCTTATGTAGGAAGTAAAAAAAATCGATTTTGAAGTTGTTCGCCTTTGTAAAATATTTAAAATATAAAATACTGTGAAACGATATGCATTTTTCAACAATGAAACCTTTGTTATAAAAACGATGTAAAGAAGATCTGATATTATAAAATTTGCAATATCTTCAAATAGAATTCTGGTGCACGGCTGGAAATTAGTTTTCTTATAAATCAGCATATTTTCTTATGTTGGAAATAAAAAAAATTCGGTTTTGAAGTTGTTCGCCATTGTAAAATATTTAAAATATAAAATACTGTGAAACGATATGCATTTTTCAACAATGAAAACTTTGATATAAATACGAGGTAAAGTGGATGTTATAATATAAAATTATAAATATCTTCGAATAGAATTCTGGTGCACGGCTGGAAATTCGTTTACTTATAAATCAGCACATTTTCTTATGTAGGAAGTAAAAAAAATTCGATTTTGAAGTTGTTCGCCATTGTAAATTATTTAAAATATAAAATACTGTGAAACGATATGCATTTTTCAACAATGAAACCTTTGTTATAAAAACGATGTAAAGAAGATCTGATATTATAAAATTTGCAATATCTTCAAATAGAATTCTGGTGCACGGCTGGAAATTAGTTTTCTTATAAATCAGCATATTTTCTTATGTTGGAAATAAAAAAAATTCGGTTTTGAAGTTGTTCGCCATTGTAAAATATTTAAAATATAAAATACTGTGAAACGATATGCATTTTTCAACAATGAAAACTTTGATATAAATACGAGGTAAAGTGGATGTTATAATATAAAATTATAAATATCTTCGAATAGAATTCTGGTGCACGGCTGGAAATTCGTTTACTTATAAATCAGCACATTTTCTTATGTAGGAAGTAAAAAAAATTCGATTTTGAAGTTGTTCGCCATTGTAAATTATTTAAAATATAAAATGCAGTGAAACGATCTACTCTGTTCCAACAATGAATCCTTTGTTATAAATACGATGCAAAGAAGATCTGATATTATAAAATTTGCAATATCTTCAAATAGAATTCTGGTACACGGCTGGAAATTGGTTTTCTTATAAATCAGCACATTTTCTTATGTAGGAAGTAAAAAAAAAATCGGTTTTGAAGTTGTTCGCCATTGTAAAATATTTAAAATATAAAATACTGTGAAACGATATGCATTTTTCAACAATGAAACCTTTGATATAAATACGAGGTAATGTGAATGAGATATTATAAAATTATCAATATCTTCGAATAGAATTCTGGTGCACGGCTGGAATTTCGTTTACTTATAAATCAGCACATTTTCTTATGTAGGAAGTAAAAAAAAATCGATTTTGAAGTTGTTCGCCATTGTAAATTATTTAAAATATAAAATGCAGTGAAACGATCTAATCTCTTTCAACAATGTAACCTTTGTTATAAATACGATGTAAAGAAGATCTGATATTATAAAATTTGCAATATCTTCAAATAGAATTCTGGAGCATGGCTGGAAATTAGTTTTCTTATAAATCAGCATATTTTCTTATGTAGGAAGTAAAAAAAATTCGGTTTTGAAGTTGTTCGCCATTGTAAAATATTTAAAATATAAAATACAATGAAACGATATGCATTTTTTAACAATGAAAACTTTGTTATAAATAAGAGGTAAAGGAGATGTAATATTATAAAATTATCAATATCTTCGAACAGAAAGCTGGTGCACGGCTGGAAATTCGTTTACTTATAAATCAGAATATTTTCTTATGTAGGAAGTAAAAAAAATCGATTTTGAAGTTGTTCGCCTTTGTAAAATATTTAAAATATAAAATACTGTGAAACGATATGCATTTTTCAACAATGAAAACTTTGTTATAAATACGAGGTTAAGTGGATGAGATATTATAAAATTATCAATATCTTCGAATAGAATTCTGGTGCACGGCTGGAAATTCGTTTACTTATAAATCAGTACATTTTCTTATGTATGTAGTAAAAAAAAATCGATTTTGAAGTTGTTCGCCTTTGTAAAATAATTAAAATATAAAATACAGTGAAACGATCTACTCTCTTCCAACAATGAATCCTTTGTTATAAATACGATGTAAAGAAGATCTGATATTATAAAATTTGCAATATCTTCAAATAGAATTCTGGTACACGGCTGGAAATTGGTTTTCTTATAAATCAGCATATTTTCTTATGTAGGAAGTAAAAAAAATTCGGTTTTGAAGTTGTTCGCCATTGTAAAATATTTAAAATATAAAATACAATCAAACGATATGCATTTTTTAACAATGAAAACTTTGTTATAAATAAGAGGTAAAGGAGATGTAATATTATAAAATTATCAATATCTTCGAATAGAATGCTGGTGCACGGCTGGAAATTCGTTTACTTATAAATCAGAATATTTTCTTATGTAGGAAGTAAAAAAAATCGATTTTGAAGTTGTTCGCCTTTGTAATATATTTAAAATATAAAATACTGTGAAACGATATGCATTTTTCAACAATGAAAACTTTGTTATAAATACGAGGTAAAGTGGATGAGATATTATAAAATTATCAATATCTTCGAATAGAATTCTGGTGCACGGCTGTAAATTCGTTTACTTATAAATCAGTACATTTTCTTATGTATGTAGTAAAAAAAATTCGATTTTCAAGTTGTTCGCCTTTGTAAAATAATTAAAATATAAAATACAGCGAAACGATCCTGTTCCAACAATGAAACCTTTGTTATAAATACGATGTAAAGAAGATCTGATATTATAAAATTTGCAATATCTTCGAATAGAATGCTGGTGCACGGCTGGAAATTCGTTTACTTATAAGTCAGAATATTTTCTTATGTAGGAAGTAAAAAAAATCGATTTTGAAGTTGTTCGCCTTTGTAAAATATTTAAAATATAAAATACTGTGAAACGATATGCATTTTTCAACAATGAAACCTTTGTTATAAAAACGATGTAAAGAAGATCTGATATTATAAAATTTGCAATATCTTCAAATAGAATTCTGGTGCACGGCTGGAAATTAGTTTTCTTATAAATCAGCATATTTTCTTATGTTGGAAATAAAAAAAATTCGGTTTTGAAGTTGTTCGCCATTGTAAAATATTTAAAATATAAAATACTGTGAAACGATATGCATTTTTCAACAATGAAAACTTTGATATAAATACGAGGTAAAGTGGATGTTATAATATAAAATTATAAATATCTTCGAATAGAATTCTGGTGCACGGCTGGAAATTCGTTTACTTATAAATCAGCACATTTTCTTATGTAGGAAGTAAAAAAAATTCGATTTTGAAGTTGTTCGCCATTGTAAATTATTTAAAATATAAAATACTGTGAAACGATATGCATTTTTCAACAATGAAACCTTTGTTATAAAAACGATGTAAAGAAGATCTGATATTATAAAATTTGCAATATCTTCAAATAGAATTCTGGTGCACGGCTGGAAATTAGTTTTCTTATAAATCAGCATATTTTCTTATGTTGGAAATAAAAAAAATTCGGTTTTGAAGTTGTTCGCCATTGTAAAATATTTAAAATATAAAATACTGTGAAACGATATGCATTTTTCAACAATGAAAACTTTGATATAAATACGAGGTAAAGTGGATGTTATAATATAAAATTATAAATATCTTCGAATAGAATTCTGGTGCACGGCTGGAAATTCGTTTACTTATAAATCAGCACATTTTCTTATGTAGGAAGTAAAAAAAATTCGATTTTGAAGTTGTTCGCCATTGTAAATTATTTAAAATATAAAATGCAGTGAAACGATCTACTCTGTTCCAACAATGAATCCTTTGTTATAAATACGATGCAAAGAAGATCTGATATTATAAAATTTGCAATATCTTCAAATAGAATTCTGGTACACGGCTGGAAATTGGTTTTCTTATAAATCAGCACATTTTCTTATGTAGGAAGTAAAAAAAAAATCGGTTTTGAAGTTGTTCGCCATTGTAAAATATTTAAAATATAAAATACTGTGAAACGATATGCATTTTTCAACAATGAAACCTTTGTTATAAATACGAGGTAAAGTGGATGAGATATTATAAAATTATCAATATCTTCGAATAGAATTCTGGTGCACGGCTGGAAATTCGTTTACTTATAAATCAGCACATTTTCTTATGTAGGAAGTAAAAAAAAATCGATTTTGAAGTTGTTCGCCATTGTAAATTATTTAAAATATAAAATGCAGTGAAACGATCTAATCTCTTTCAACAATGTAACCTTTGTTATAAATACGATGTAAAGAAGATCTGATATTATAAAATTTGCAATATCTTCAAATAGAATTCTGGAGCATGGCTGGAAATTAGTTTTCTTATAAATCAGCATATTTTCTTATGTAGGAAGTAAAAAAAATTCGGTTTTGAAGTTGTTCGCCATTGTAAAATATTTAAAATATAAAATACAATGAAACGATATGCATTTTTTAACAATGAAAACTTTGTTATAAATAAGAGGTAAAGGAGATGTAATATTATAAAATTATCAATATCTTCGAACAGAAAGCTGGTGCACGGCTGGAAATTCGTTTACTTATAAATCAGAATATTTTCTTATGTAGGAAGTAAAAAAAATCGATTTTGAAGTTGTTCGCCTTTGTAAAATATTTAAAATATAAAATACTGTGAAACGATATGCATTTTTCAACAATGAAAACTTTGTTATAAATACGAGGTAAAGTGGATGAGATATTATAAAATTATCAATATCTTCGAATAGAATTTTGGAGCACGGCTGGAAATTCGTTTACTTATAAATAGGCACAATTTTTATTGTATGAAGTAAAAAAAATTCGATTTTGAAGTTGTTCGCCTTTGAAAAATATTTAAAATATAAAAAAAAAGTGAAAAGATCTACTCTGATCCAACAATGAAACCTTTGTTATAAATACGATGTAAAGAAGATCTGATATTATAAAATTTGCAATATCTTCAAATAGAATTCTGGTACATGGCTGGAAATTGGTTTTCTTATAAATCAGCACATTTTCTTATGTAGGAAGTAAAAAAAATCGGCTTTGAAGTTGTTCGCCATTATAAAATATTTAAAATATAAAATACAGTGAAACGATATGCATTTTTCAACAATGAAACCTTTGTTATAAATACGAGGTAAAGTGGATGAGATATTATAAAATTATCAATATCTTCGAATAGAATTCTGGTGCACGGCTGGAAATTCGTTTACTTATAAATCAGCACATTTTCTTATGTAGGAAGTAAAAAAAAATCGATTTTGAAGTTGTTCGCCATTGTAAATTATTTAAAATATAAAATGCAGTGAAACGATCTAATCTCTTTCAACAATGTAACCTTTGTTATAAATACGATGTAAAGAAGATCTGATATTATAAAATTTGCAATATCTTCAAATAGAATTCTGGAGCATGGCTGGAAATTGGTTTTCTTATAAATCAGCATATTTTCTTATGTATGAAGTAAAAAAAAATCGGTTTTGAAGTTGTTCGCCATTGTAAAATATTTAAAATATAAAATACTGTGAAACGATATGCATTTTTCAACAATGAAACCTTTGTTATAAATACGAGGTAAAGTGGATGAGATATTATAAAATTATCAATATCTTCGAATAGAATTCTGGAGCACGGCTGGAAATTCGTTTACTTATAAATCAGCACAATTTTTATTGTATGAAGTAAAAAAAATTCGATTTTGAAGTTGTTCGCCTTTGAAAAATATTTAAAATATAAAAAAAAGTGAAAAGATCTACTCTGATCCAACAATGAAACCTTTGTTATAAATACGATGTAAAGAAGATCTGATATTATGAAATTTGCAATATCTTCAAATAGAATTCTGGTACACGGCTGGAAATTGGTTTTCTTATAAATCAGCACATTTTCTTATGTTGGAAATAAAAAAAATTCGGTTTTGAAGTTGTCCGCCATTGTAAAATATTTAAAATATAAAATACTGTGAAACGATATGCATTTTTCAACAATGAAAACTTTGTTATAAATACGAGGTAAAGTGGATGAGATATTATAAAATTATCAATATCTTCGAATAGAATTCTGGTGCACGGCTGGAAATTCGTTTACTTATAAATCAGTACATTTTCTTATGTATGTAGTAAAAAAAATTCGAATTTGAAGTTGTTCGCCTTTGTAAAATAATTAAAATATAAAATACAGTGAAACGATCTACTCTGTTCCAACAATGAATCCTTTAATATAAATACGATGTAAAGAAGATCTGATATTATAAAATTTGCAATATCTTCAAATAGAATTCTGGTACACGGCTGGAAATTGGTTTTCTTATAAATCAGCACATTTTCTTATGTAGGAAGTAAAAAAAAATCGGTTTTGAAGTTGTTCGCCATTGTAAAATATTTAAAATATAAAATACTGTGAAACGATATGCATTTTTCAACAATGAAAACTTTGTTATAAATACGAGGTAAAGTGGATGAGATATTATAAAATTATCAATATCTTCGAATAGAATTTTGGAGCACGGCTGGAAATTCGTTTACTTATAAATAGGCACAATTTTTATTGTATGAAGTAAAAAAAATTCGATTTTGAAGTTGTTCGCCTTTGAAAAATATTTAAAATATAAAAAAAAAGTGAAAAGATCTACTCTGATCCAACAATGAAACCTTTGTTATAAATACGATGTAAAGAAGATCTGATATTATAAAATTTGCAATATCTTCAAATAGAATTCTGGTACATGGCTGGAAATTGGTTTTCTTATAAATCAGCACATTTTCTTATGTAGGAAGTAAAAAAAATCGGCTTTGAAGTTGTTCGCCATTATAAAATATTTAAAATATAAAATACAGTGAAACGATATGCATTTTTCAACAATGAAACCTTTGTTATAAATACGAGGTAAAGTGGATGAGATATTATAAAATTATCAATATCTTCGAATAGAATTCTGGTGCACGGCTGGAAATTCGTTTACTTATAAATCAGCACATTTTCTTATGTAGGAAGTAAAAAAAAATCGATTTTGAAGTTGTTCGCCATTGTAAATTATTTAAAATATAAAATGCAGTGAAACGATCTAATCTCTTTCAACAATGTAACCTTTGTTATAAATACGATGTAAAGAAGATCTGATATTATAAAATTTGCAATATCTTCAAATAGAATTCTGGAGCATGGCTGGAAATTGGTTTTCTTATAAATCAGCATATTTTCTTATGTATGAAGTAAAAAAAAATCGGTTTTGAAGTTGTTCGCCATTGTAAAATATTTAAAATATAAAATACTGTGAAACGATATGCATTTTTCAACAATGAAACCTTTGTTATAAATACGAGGTAAAGTGGATGAGATATTATAAAATTATCAATATCTTCGAATAGAATTCTGGAGCACGGCTGGAAATTCGTTTACTTATAAATCAGCACAATTTTTATTGTATGAAGTAAAAAAAATTCGATTTTGAAGTTGTTCGCCTTTGAAAAATATTTAAAATATAAAAAAAAGTGAAAAGATCTACTCTGATCCAACAATGAAACCTTTGTTATAAATACGATGTAAAGAAGATCTGATATTATGAAATTTGCAATATCTTCAAATAGAATTCTGGTACACGGCTGGAAATTGGTTTTCTTATAAATCAGCACATTTTCTTATGTTGGAAATAAAAAAAATTCGGTTTTGAAGTTGTCCGCCATTGTAAAATATTTAAAATATAAAATACTGTGAAACGATATGCATTTTTCAACAATGAAAACTTTGTTATAAATACGAGGTAAAGTGGATGAGATATTATAAAATTATCAATATCTTCGAATAGAATTCTGGTGCACGGCTGGAAATTCGTTTACTTATAAATCAGTACATTTTCTTATGTATGTAGTAAAAAAAATTCGAATTTGAAGTTGTTCGCCTTTGTAAAATAATTAAAATATAAAATACAGTGAAACGATCTACTCTGTTCCAACAATGAATCCTTTGTTATAAATACGATGTAAAGAAGATCTGATATTATAAAATTTGCAATATCTTCAAATAGAATTCTGGTACACGGCTGGAAATTGGTTTTCTTATAAATCAGCACATTTTCTTATGTAGGAAGTAAAAAAAAATCGGTTTTGAAGTTGTTCGCCATTGTAAAATATTTAAAATATAAAATACTGTGAAACGATATGCATTTTTCAACAATGAAACCTTTGTTATAAATACGAGGTAAAGTGGATGTTATAATATATAATTATAAATATCGTTGAATAGAATTCTGGTGCACGGCTGGAAATTCGTTTACTTATAAATCAGCAAATTTTCTTATGTAGGAAGTAAAAAAAAATCGATTTTGAAGTTGTTCGCCATTGTAAATTATTTAAAATATAAAATGCAGTGAAACGATCTACTCTCTTTCAACAATGAAACCTTTGTTATAAAAACGATGTAAAGAAGATCTGATATTATAAAATTTGCAATATCCTCAAATAGAATTCTGGATCACGGCTGGAAATTGGTTTTCTTATAAATCAGCATATTTTCTTATGTAGGAAGTAAAAAAAATTCGGTTTTGAAGTTGTTCGCCATTATAAAATATTTAAAATATAAAATACAGTGAAACGATATGCATTTTTCAACAATGAAAACTTTGTTATAAATAAGAGGTAAAGGAGATGTAATATTATAAAATTATCAATATCTTCGAATAGAAATCTGGTGCACGGCTGGAAATTCGTTTACTTATAAATCAGCATATTTTCTTATGTAGGGAGTAAAAAAAATCGATTTTGAAGTTGTTCGACATTGTAAATTATTTAAAATATAAAATGCAGTGAAACGATCTACTCTCTTTCAACAATGAAACCTTTGTTATAAATACGATGTAAAGAAGATCTGATATTATAAAATTTGCAATATCTTCAAATAGAATTCTGGAGCATGGCTGGAAATTAGTTTTCTTATAAATCAGCATATTTTCTTATGTAGGAAGTAAAAAAAATTCGGTTTTGAAGTTGTTCGCCTTTGTAAAATATTTTAAATATAAAATACAATGAAACGATATGCATTTTTTAACAATGAAAACTTTGTTATAAATAAGAGGTAAAGGAGATGTAATATTATAAAATTATCAATATCTTCGAACAGAAAGCTGGTGCACGGCTGGAAATTCGTTTACTTATAAATCAGAATATTTTCTTATGTAGGAAGTAAAAAAAATCGATTTTGAAGTTGTTCGCCTTTGTAAAATATTTAAAATATAAAATACTGTGAAACGATATGCATTTTTCAACAATGAAAACTTTGTTATAAATACGAGGTAAAGTGGATGAGATATTATAAAATTATCAATATCTTCGAATAGAATTTTGGAGCACGGCTGGAAATTCGTTTACTTATAAATAGGCACAATTTTTATTGTATGAAGTAAAAAAAATTCGATTTTGAAGTTGTTCGCCTTTGAAAAATATTTAAAATATAAAAAAAAAGTGAAAAGATCTACTCTGATCCAACAATGAAACCTTTGTTATAAATACGATGTAAAGAAGATCTGATATTATAAAATTTGCAATATCTTCAAATAGAATTCTGGTACATGGCTGGAAATTGGTTTTCTTATAAATCAGCACATTTTCTTATGTAGGAAGTAAAAAAAATCGGCTTTGAAGTTGTTCGCCATTATAAAATATTTAAAATATAAAATACAGTGAAACGATATGCATTTTTCAACAATGAAAACTTTGTTATAAATAAGAGGTAAAGGAGATGTAATATTATAAAATTATCAATATCTTCGAATAGAAATCTGGTGCACGGCTGGAAATTCGTTTACTTATAAATCAGCATATTTTCTTATGTAGGGAGTAAAAAAAATCGATTTTGAAGTTGTTCGACATTGTAAATTATTTAAAATATAAAATGCAGTGAAACGATCTACTCTCTTTCAACAATGAAACCTTTGTTATAAATACGATGTAAAGAAGATCTGATATTATAAAATTTGCAATATCTTCAAATAGAATTCTGGTGCACGGCTGGAAATTAGTTTTCTTATAAATCAGCATATTTTCTTATGTTGGTTATAAAAAAAATTCGGTTTTGAAGTTGTTCGCCATTGTAAAATATTTAAAATATAAAATACTGTGAAACGATATGCATTTTTCAACAATGAAAACTTTGTTATAAATACGAGGTTAAGTGGATGAGATATTATAAAATTATCAATATCTTCGAATAGAATTCTGGTGCACGGCTGGAAATTCGTTTACTTATAAATCAGTACATTTTCTTATGTATGTAGTAAAAAAAAATCGATTTTGAAGTTGTTCGCCTTTGTAAAATAATTAAAATATAAAATACAGTGAAACGATCTACTCTGTTCCAACAATGAATCCTTTGTTATAAATACGATGTAAAGAAGATCTGATATTATAAAATTTGCAATATCTTCAAATAGAATTCTGGTACACGGCTGGAAATTGGTTTTCTTATAAATCAGCACATTTTCTTATGTAGGAAGTAAAAAAAAAATCGGTTTTGAAGTTGTTCGCCTTTGTAAAATAATTAAAATATAAAATACAGTGAAACGATCTACTCTGTTCCAACAATGAATCCTTTGTTATAAATACGATGTAAAGAAGATCTGATATTATAAAATTTGCAATATCTTCAAATAGAATTCTGGTACACGGCTGGAAATTGGTTTTCTTATAAATCAGCACATTTTCTTATGTAGGAAGTAAAAAAAAAATCGGTTTTGAAGTTGTTCGCCATTGTAAAATATTTAAAATATAAAATACTGTGAAACGATATGCATTTTTCAACAATGAAACCTTTGTTATAAATACGAGGTAAAGTGGATGAGATATTATAAAATTATCAATATCTTCGAATAGAATTCTGGTGCACGGCTGGAAATTCGTTTACTTATAAGTCAGCACATTTTCTTATGTAGGAAGTAAAAAAAAATCGATTTTGAAGTTGTTCGCCATTGTAAATTATTTAAAATATAAAATGCAGTGAAACGATCTAATCTCTTTCAACAATGTAACCTTTGTTATAAATACGATGTAAAGAAGATCTGATATTATAAAATTTGCAATATCTTCAAATAGAATTCTGGAGCATGGCTGGAAATTGGTTTTCTTATAAATCAGCATATTTTCTTATGTAGGAAGTAAAAAAAATTCGGTTTTGAAGTTGTTCGCCATTGTAAAATATTTAAAATATAAAATACAATCAAACGATATGCATTTTTTAACAATGAAAACTTTGTTATAAATAAGAGGTAAAGGAGATGTAATATTATAAAATTATCAATATCTTCGAATAGAATGCTGGTGCACGGCTGGAAATTCGTTTACTTATAAATCAGAATATTTTCTTATGTAGGAAGTAAAAAAAATCGATTTTGAAGTTGTTCGCCTTTGTAATATATTTAAAATATAAAATACTGTGAAACGATATGCATTTTTCAACAATGAAAACTTTGTTATAAATACGAGGTAAAGTGGATGAGATATTATAAAATTATCAATATCTTCGAATAGAATTCTGGTGCACGGCTGTAAATTCGTTTACTTATAAATCAGTACATTTTCTTATGTATGTAGTAAAAAAAATTCGATTTTCAAGTTGTTCGCCTTTGTAAAATAATTAAAATATAAAATACAGCGAAACGATCCTGTTCCAACAATGAAACCTTTGTTATAAATACGATGTAAAGAAGATCTGATATTATAAAATTTGCAATATCTTCGAATAGAATGCTGGTGCACGGCTGGAAATTCGTTTACTTATAAGTCAGAATATTTTCTTATGTAGGAAGTAAAAAAAATCGATTTTGAAGTTGTTCGCCTTTGTAAAATATTTAAAATATAAAATACTGTGAAACGATATGCATTTTTCAACAATGAAACCTTTGTTATAAAAACGATGTAAAGAAGATCTGATATTATAAAATTTGCAATATCTTCAAATAGAATTCTGGTGCACGGCTGGAAATTAGTTTTCTTATAAATCAGCATATTTTCTTATGTTGGAAATAAAAAAAATTCGGTTTTGAAGTTGTTCGCCATTGTAAAATATTTAAAATATAAAATACTGTGAAACGATATGCATTTTTCAACAATGAAACCTTTGTTATAAATACGAGGTAAAGTGGATGTTATAATATAAAATTATCAATATCTTCGAATAGAATTCTGGTGCACGGCTGGAAATTCGTTTACTTATAAATCAGCACATTTTCTTATGTAGGAAGTAAAAAAAAATCGATTTTGAAGTTGTTCGCCATTGTAAATTATTTAAAATATAAAATGCAGTGAAACGATCTAATCTCTTTCAACAATGTAACCTTTGTTATAAATACGATGTAAAGAAGATCTGATATTATAAAATTTGCAATATCTTCAAATAGAATTCTGGAGCATGGCTGGAAATTAGTTTTCTTATAAATCAGCATATTTTCTTATGTAGGAAGTAAAAAAAATTCGGTTTTGAAGTTGTTCGCCATTGTAAAATATTTAAAATATAAAATACAATGAAACGATATGCATTTTTTAACAATGAAAACTTTGTTATAAATAAGAGGTAAAGGAGATGTAATATTATAAAATTATCAATATCTTCGAACAGAAAGCTGGTGCACGGCTGGAAATTCGTTTACTTATAAATCAGAATATTTTCTTATGTAGGAAGTAAAAAAAATCGATTTTGAAGTTGTTCGCCTTTCTAAAATATTTAAAATATAAAATACTGTGAAACGATATGCATTTTTCAACAATGAAAACTTTGTTATAAATACGAGGTAAAGTGGATGAGATATTATAAAATTATCAATATCTTCGAATAGAATTTTGGAGCACGGCTGGAAATTCGTTTACTTATAAATAGGCACAATTTTTATTGTATGAAGTAAAAAAAATTCGATTTTGAAGTTGTTCGCCTTTGAAAAATATTTAAAATATAAAAAAAAAGTGAAAAGATCTACTCTGATCCAACAATGAAACCTTTGTTATAAATACGATGTAAAGAAGATCTGATATTATAAAATTTGCAATATCTTCAAATAGAATTCTGGTACATGGCTGGAAATTGGTTTTCTTATAAATCAGCACATTTTCTTATGTAGGAAGTAAAAAAAATCGGCTTTGAAGTTGTTCGCCATTATAAAATATTTAAAATATAAAATACTGTGAAACGATATGCATTTTTCAACAATGAAACCTTTGTTATAAATACGAGGTAAAGTGGATGAGATATTATAAAATTATCAATATCTTCGAATAGAATTCTGGTGCACGGCTGGAAATTCGTTTACTTATAAATCAGCACATTTTCTTATGTAGGAAGTAAAAAAAAATCGATTTTGAAGTTGTTCGCCATTGTAAATTATTTAAAATATAAAATGCAGTGAAACGATCTAATCTCTTTCAACAATGTAACCTTTGTTATAAATACGATGTAAAGAAGATCTGATATTATAAAATTTGCAATATCTTCAAATAGAATTCTGGAGCATGGCTGGAAATTGGTTTTCTTATAAATCAGCATATTTTCTTATGTATGAAGTAAAAAAAAATCGGTTTTGAAGTTGTTCGCCATTGTAAAATATTTAAAATATAAAATACTGTGAAACGATATGCATTTTTCAACAATGAAACCTTTGTTATAAATACGAGGTAAAGTGGATGAGATATTATAAAATTATCAATATCTTCGAATAGAATTCTGGAGCACGGCTGGAAATTCGTTTACTTATAAATCAGCACAATTTTTATTGTATGAAGTAAAAAAAATTCGATTTTGAAGTTGTTCGCCTTTGAAAAATATTTAAAATATAAAAAAAAGTGAAAAGATCTACTCTGATCCAACAATGAAACCTTTGTTATAAATACGATGTAAAGAAGATCTGATATTATGAAATTTGCAATATCTTCAAATAGAATTCTGGTACATGGCTGGAAATTGGTTTTCTTATAAATCAGCACATTTTCTTATGTACGAAGTAAAAAAAATCGGCTTTGAAGTTGTTCGCCATTGTAAAATATTTAAAATATAAAATACTGTGAAACGATATGCATTTTTCAACAATGAAACCTTTGTTATAAATACGAGGTAAAGTGGATGAGATATTATAAAATTATCAATATCTTCGAATAGAATTCTGGAGCACGGCTGGAAATTCGTTTACTTATAAATCAGCACAATTTTTATTGTATGAAGTAAAAAAAATTCGATTTTGAAGTTGTTCGCCTTTGTAAAATAATTAAAATATAAAATACAGTGAAACGATCTACTCTGTTCCAACAATGAATCCTTTGTTATAAATACGATGTAAAGAAGATCTGATATTATAAAATTTGCAATATCTTCAAATAGAATTCTGGTACACGGCTGGAAATTGGTTTTCTTATAAATCAGCACATTTTCTTATGTAGGAAGTAAAAAAAAAATCGGTTTTGAAGTTGTCCGCCATTGTAACATATTTAAAATATAAAATACTGTGAAACGATATGCATTTTTCAACAATGAAAACTTTGTTATAAATACGAGGTAAAGTGGATGAGATATTATAAAATTATCAATATCTTCGAATAGAATTCTGGTGCACGGCTGGAAATTCGTTTACTTATAAATCAGTACATTTTCTTATGTATGTAGTAAAAAAAATTCGATTTTGAAGTTGTTCGCCTTTGTAAAATAATTAAAATATAAAATACAGTGAAACGATCTACTCTGTTCCAACAATGAATCCTTTGTTATAAATACGATGTAAAGAAGATCTGATATTATAAAATTTGATACATCTTCAAATAGAATTCTGGTACACGGCTGGAAATTGGTTTTCTTATAAATCAGCACATTTTCTTATGTTGGAAATAAAAAAAATTCGGTTTTGAAGTTGTCCGCCATTGTAACATATTTAAAATATAAAATACTGTGAAACGATATGCATTTTTCAACAATGAAAACTTTGTTATAAATACGAGGTAAAGTGGATGAGATATTATAAAATTATCAATATCTTCGAATAGAATTCTGGTGCACGGCTGGAAATTCGTTTACTTATAAATCAGTACATTTTCTTATGTATGTAGTAAAAAAAATTCGATTTTGAAGTTGTTCGCCTTTGTAAAATAATTAAAATATAAAATACAGTGAAACGATCTACTCTGTTCCAACAATGAATCCTTTGTTATAAATACGATGTAAAGAAGATCTGATATTATAAAATTTGCAATATCTTCAAATAGAATTCTGGTACACGGCTGGAAATTGGTTTTCTTATAAATCAGCACATTTTCTTATGTAGGAAGTAAAAAAAAAATCGGTTTTGAAGTTGTTCGCCATTGTAAAATATTTAAAATATAAAATACTGTGAAACGATATGCATTTTTCAACAATGAAACCTTTGTTATAAATACGAGGTAAAGTGGATGTTATAATATATAATTATAAATATCGTTGAATAGAATTCTGGTGCACGGCTGGAAATTCGTTTACTTATAAATCAGCAAATTTTCTTATGTAGGAAGTAAAAAAAAATCGATTTTGAAGTTGTTCGCCATTGTAAATTATTTAAAATATAAAATGCAGTGAAACGATCTACTCTCTTTCAACAATGAAACCTTTGTTATAAATACGATGTAAAGAAGATCTGATATTATAAAATTTGCAATATCCTCAAATAGAATTCTGGATCACGGCTGGAAATTGGTTTTCTTATAAATCAGCATATTTTCTTATGTAGGAAGTAAAAAAAAATCGGTTTTGAAGTTGTTCGCCATTGTAAAATATTTAAAATATAAAATACAGTGAAACGATATGCATTTTTCAACAATGAAAACTTTGTTATAAATAAGAGGTAAAGGAGATGTAATATTATAAAATTATCAATATCTTCGAATAGAAATCTGGTGCACGGCTGGAAATTCGTTTACTTATAAATCAGCATATTTTCTTATGTAGGGAGTAAAAAAAATCGATTTTGAAGTTGTTCGACATTGTAAATTATTTAAAATATAAAATGCAGTGAAACGATCTACTCTCTTTCAACAATGAAACCTTTGTTATAAATACGATGTAAAGAAGATCTGATATTATAAAATTTGCAATATCCTCAAATAGAATTCTGGTGCACGGCTGGAAATTGGTTTTCTTATAAATCAGCATATTTTCTTATGTAGGAAGTAAAAAAAATTCGGTTTTGAAGTTGTTCGCCATCGTAAAATATTTAAAATATAAAATACAGTGAAACGATATGCATTTTTCAACAATGAAAACTTTGTTATAAATAAGAGGTAAAGGAGATGTAATATTATAAAATTATCAATATCTTCGAATAGAATTCTGGTGCACGGCTGGAAATTGGTTTTCTTATAAATCAGCACATTTTCTTATGTAGGAAGTAAAAAAAATCGGCTTTGAAGTTGTTCGCCATTGTAAAATATTTAAAATATAAAATACTGTGAAACGATATGCATTTTTCAACAATGAAACCTTAGTTATAAATACGAGGTAAAGTGGATGTTATAATATAAAATTATAAATATCTTCTAATAGAATTCTGGTGCACGGCTGGAAATTCGTTTACTTATAAATCAGCACATTTTCTTATGTAGGAAGTAAAAAAAATTCGATTTTGAAGTTGTTCGCCATTGTAAATTATTTAAAATATAAAATACAATGAAACGATATGCATTTTTTAACAATGAAAACTTTGTTATAAATAAGAGGTAAAGGAGATGTAATATTATAAAATTATCAATATCTTCGAATAGAAAGCTGGTGCACGGCTGGAAATTCGTTTACTTATAAATCAGAATATTTTCTTATGTAGGAAGTAAAAAAAATCGATTTTGAAGTTGTTCGCCTTTGTAAAATATTTAAAATATAAAATACTGTGAAACGATATGCATTTTTCAACAATGAAAACTTTGTTATAAATACGAGGTAAAGTGGATGAGATATTATAAAATTATCAATATCTTCGAATAGAATTTTGGAGCACGGCTGGAAATTCGTTTACTTATAAATAGGCACAATTTTTATTGTATGAAGTAAAAAAAATTCGATTTTGAAGTTGTTCGCCTTTGAAAAATATTTAAAATATAAAAAAAAGTGAAAAGATCTACTCTGATCCAACAATGATACCTTTGTTATAAATACGATGTAAAGAAGATCTGATATTATAAAATTTGCAATATCTTCAAATAGAATTCTGGTACATGGCTGGAAATTGGTTTTCTTATAAATCAGCACATTTTCTTATGTAGGAAGTAAATAAAATCGGCTTTGAAGTTGTTCGCCATTGTAAAATATTTAAAATATAAAATACTGTGAAACGATATGCATTTTTCAACAATGAAACCTTTGTTATAAATACGAGGTAAAGTGGATGTTATAATATAAAATTATAAATATCTTCTAATAGAATTCTGGTGCACGGCTGGAAATTCGTTTACTTATAAATCAGCACATTTTCTTATGTAGGAAGTAAAAAAAATTCGATTTTGAAGTTGTTCGCCTTTGTAAAATAATTAAAATATAAAATACAGTGAAACGATCTACTCTGTTCCAACAATGAATCCTTTGTTATAAATACGATGTAAAGAAGATCTGATATTATAAAATTTGCAATATCTTCAAATAGAATTCTGGTACACGGCTGGAAATTGGTTTTCTTATAAATCAGCACATTTTCTTATGTAGGAAGTAAAAAAAAATCGGTTTTGAAGTTGTTCGCCATTGTAAAATATTTAAAATATAAAATACTGTGAAACGATATGCATTTTTCAACAATGAAACCTTTGTTATAAATACGAGGTAAAGTGGATGAGATATAAAATTATCAATATCTTCGAATAGAATTCTGGTGCACGGCTGGAAATTCGTTTACTTATAAATCAGTACATTTTCTTATGTATGTAGTAAAAAAAAATCGATTTTGAAGTTGTTCGCCATTGTAAAATAATTAAAATATAAAATACAGTGAAACGATCTAATCTCTTTCAGCAATGTAACCTTTGTTATAAATACGATGTAAAGAAGATCTGATATTATAAAATTTGCAATATCTTCAAATAGAATTCTGGTACACGGCTGGAAATTGGTTTTCTTATAAATCAGCACATTTTCTTATGTAGGAAGTAAAAAAAAAATCGGTTTTGAAGTTGTTCGCCATTGTAAAATATTTAAAATATAAAATACTGTGAAACGATATGCATTTTTCAACAATGAAACTTTTGTTATAAATACGAGGTAAAGTGGATGAGATATTATAAAATTATCAATATCTTCGAATAGAATGCTGGTGCACGGCTGGAAATTCGTTTACTTATAAATCAGAATATTTTCTTATGTAGGAAGTAAAAAAAAAATCGGTTTTGAAGTTGTTCGCCATTGTAAAATATTTAAAATATAAAATACAGTGAAACGATATGCATTTTTCAACAATGAAAACTTTGTTATAAATAAGAGGTAAAGTGGATGAGATATTATAAAATTATCAATATCTTCGAATAGAATTCTTGTGCTCGGCTGTAAATTCGTTTACTTATAAATCAGTACATTTTCTTATGTATGTAGTAAAAAAAATTCGATTTTGAAGTTGTTCGCCTTTGTAAAATAATTAAAATATAAAATACAGCGAAACGATCTACTCTGATCCAACAATGAAACCTTTGTTATAAATACGATGTAAAGAAGATCTGATATTATAAAATTTGCAATATCTTCAAATAGAATTCTGGTACATGGCTGGAAATTGGTTTTCTTATAAATCAGCACATTTTCTTATGTAGGAAGTAAAAAAAATTCGATTTTGAAGTTGTTCGCCATTGTAAATTATTTAAAATATAAAATGCAGTGAAACGATCTACTCTCTTTCAACAATGAAACCTTTGTTATAAAAACGATGTAAAGAAGATCTGATATTATAAAATTTGCAATATCTTCAAATAGAATTCTGGTGCACGGCTGGAAATTGGTTTTCTTATAAATCAGCACATTTTCTTATGTAGGAAGTAAAAAAAATCGGCTTTGAAGTTGTTCGCCATTGTAAAATATTTAAAATATAAAATACTGTGAAACGATATGCATTTTTCAACAATGAAACCTTTGTTATAAATACGAGATAAAGTGGATGTTATAATATAAAATTATAAATATCGTTGAATAGAATTCTGGTGCACGGCTGGAAATTCGTTTACTTATAAATCAGCACATTTTTCTAATGTAGGAAGTAAAAAAAAATCGATTTTGAAGTTGTTCGCCATTGTAAATTATTTAAAATATAAAATGCAGTGAAACGATCTACTCTCTTTCAACAATGAAACCTTTGTTATAAATACGATGTAAAGAAGATCTGATATTATAAAATTTGCAATATCCTCAAATAGAATTCTGGTGCACGGCTGGAAATTGGTTTTCTTATAAATCAGCATATTTTCTTATGTAGGAAGTAAAAAAAATTCGGTTTTGAAGTTGTTCGCCATTGTAAAATATTTAAAATATAAAATACAGTGAAACGATATGCATTTTTCAACAATGAAAACTTTGTTATAAATAAGAGGTAAAGGAGATGTAATATTATAAAATTATCAATATCTTCGAATAGAATTCTGGTGCACGGCTGGAAATTCGTTTACTTATAAATCAGCATATTTTCTTATGTAGGAAGTAAAAAAAAATCGATTTTGAAGTTATTCGCCTTTGTAAAATATTTAAAATATAAAATACTGTGAAACGATATGCATTTTTCAACAATGAAAACTTTGTTATAAATACGAGGTAAAGTGGATGAGATATTATAAAATTATCAATATCTTCGAACAGAATTCTGGTGCACGGCTGTAAATTCGTTTACTTATAAATCAGTACATTTTCTTATGTATGTAGTAAAAAAAAATCGATTTTGAAGTTGTTCGCATTTGTAAAATAATTAAAATATAAAATACAGCGAAACGATCTACTCTGTTCCAACAATGAAACCTTTGTTATAAATACGATGTAAAGAAGATCTGATATTATAAAATTTGCAATATCTTCCAATAGAATTCTGGTACACGGCTGGAATTTGGTTTTCTTATAAATCAGCACATTTTCTTATGTAGGAAGTAAATAAAAATCGGTTTTGAAGTTGTTTGCCATTGTAAAATATTTAAAATATAAAATACTGTGAAACGATATGCATTTTTCAATAATGAAACCTTTGTTATAAATACGAGGTAAAGTGGATGAGATATTATAAAATTATCAATATCTTCGAATAGAATTTTGGAGCACGGCTGGAAATTCGTTTACTTATAAATAGGCACAATTTTTATTGTATGAAGTAAAAAAAATTCGATTTTGAAGTTGTTCGCCTTTGAAAAATATTTAAAATATAAAAAAAAAGTGAAAAGATCTACTCTGATCCAACAATGAAACCTTTGTTATAAATACGATGTAAAGAAGATCTGATATTATAAAATTTGCAATATCTTCAAATAGAATTCTGGTACATGGCTGGAAATTGGTTTTCTTATAAATCAGCACATTTTCTTATGTAGGAAGTAAAAAAAATTCGGTTTTGAAGTTGTTCGCCATTGTAAAATATTTAAAATATAAAATACAGTGAAACGATATGCATTTTTCAACAATGAAAACTTTGTTATAAATAAGAGGTAAAGGAGATGTAATATTATAAAATTATCAATATCTTCGAATAGAATTCTGGTGCACGGCTGGAAATTCGTTTACTTATAAATCAGCATATTTTCTTATGTAGGGAGTAAAAAAAAATCGATTTTGAAGTTGTTCGACATTGTAAATTATTTAAAATATAAAATGCAGTGAAACGATCTACTCTCTTTCAACAATGAAACCTTTGTTATAAATACGATGTAAAGAAGATCTGATATTATAAAATTTGCAATATCCTCAAATAGAATTCTGGTGCACTGCTGGAAATTGGTTTTCTTATAAATCAGCATATTTTCTTATGTAGGAAGTAAAAAAAAATCGGTTTTGAAGTTGTTCGCCATCGTAAAATATTTAAAATATAAAATACAGTGAAACGATATGCTTTTTTCAACAATGAAAACTTTGTTATAAATAAGAGGTAAAGGAGTTGTAATATTATAAAATTATCAATATCTTCGAATAGAATTCTGGTGCACGGCTGGAAATTGGTTTTATTATAAATCAGCACATTTTCTTATGTAGGAAGTAAAAAAAATCGGCTTTGAACTTGTTCGCCATTGTAAAATATTTAAAATATAAAATACTGTGAAACGATATGCATTTTTCAACAATGAAACCTTTGTTATAAAAACGATGTAAAGAAGATCTGATATTATAAAATTTGCAATATCTTCAAATAGAATTCTGGTGCACGGCTGGAAATTAGTTTTCTTATAAATCAGCATATTTTCTTATGTTGGTTATAAAAAAAATTCGGTTTTGAAGTTGTTCGCCATTGTAAAATATTTAAAATATAAAATACTGTGAAACGATATGCATTTTTCAACAATGAAAACTTTGTTATAAATACGAGGTTAAGTGGATGAGATATTATAAAATTATCAATATCTTCGAATAGAATTCTGGTGCACGGCTGGAAATTCGTTTACTTATAAATCAGTACATTTTCTTATGTATGTAGTAAAAAAAAATCGATTTTGAAGTTGTTCGCCTTTGTAAAATAATTAAAATATAAAATACAGTGAAACGATCTACTCTGTTCCAACAATGAATCCTTTGTTATAAATACGATGTAAAGAAGATCTGATATTATAAAATTTGCAATATCTTCAAATAGAATTCTGGTACACGGCTGGAAATTGGTTTTCTTATAAATCAGCACATTTTCTTATGTAGGAAGTAAAAAAAAAATCGGTTTTGAAGTTGTTCGCCATTGTAAAATATTTAAAATATAAAATACTGTGAAACGATATGCATTTTTCAACAATGAAACCTTTGTTATAAATACGAGGTAAAGTGGATGAGATATTATAAAATTATCAATATCTTCGAATAGAATTCTGGTGCACGGCTGGAAATTCGTTTACTTATAAGTCAGCACATTTTCTTATGTAGGAAGTAAAAAAAATCGATTTTGAAGTTGTTCGCCATTGTAAATTATTTAAAATATAAAATGCAGTGAAACGATCTAATCTCTTTCAACAATGTAACCTTTGTTATAAATACGATGTAAAGAAGATCTGATATTATAAAATTTGCAATATCTTCAAATAGAATTCTGGAGCATGGCTGGAAATTGGTTTTCTTATAAATCAGCATATTTTCTTATGTAGGAAGTAAAAAAAATTCGGTTTTGAAGTTGTTCGCCATTGTAAAATATTTAAAATATAAAATACAATCAAACGATATGCATTTTTTAACAATGAAAACTTTGTTATAAATAAGAGGTAAAGGAGATGTAATATTATAAAATTATCAATATCTTCGAATAGAATGCTGGTGCACGGCTGGAAATTCGTTTACTTATAAATCAGAATATTTTCTTATGTAGGAAGTAAAAAAAATCGATTTTGAAGTTGTTCGCCTTTGTAAAATATTTAAAATATAAAATACTGTGAAACGATATGCATTTTTCAACAATGAAAACTTTGTTATAAATACGAGGTAAAGTGGATGAGATATTATAAAATTATCAATATCTTCGAATAGAATTCTGGTGCACGGCTGTAAATTCGTTTACTTATAAATCAGTACATTTTCTTATGTATGTAGTAAAAAAAATTCGATTTTGAAGTTGTTCGCCTTTGTAAAATAATTAAAATATAAAATACAGCGAAACGATCCTGTTCCAACAATGAAACCTTTGTTATAAATACGATGTAAAGAAGATCTGATATTATAAAATTTGCAATATCTTCGAATAGAATGCTGGTGCACGGCTGGAAATTCGTTTACTTATAAGTCAGAATATTTTCTTATGTAGGAAGTAAAAAAAATCGATTTTGAAGTTGTTCGCCATTGTAAATTATTTAAAATATAAAATGCAGTGAAACGATCTAATCTCTTTCAACAATGTAACCTTTGTTATAAATACGATGTAAAGAAGATCTGATATTATAAAATTTGCAATATCTTCAAATAGAATTCTGGAGCATGGCTGGAAATTGGTTTTCTTATAAATCAGCATATTTTCTTATGTAGGAAGTAAAAAAAATTCGGTTTTGAAGTTGTTCGCCATTGTAAAATATTTAAAATATAAAATACAATCAAACGATATGCATTTTTTAACAATGAAAACTTTGTTATAAATAAGAGGTAAAGGAGATGTAATATTATAAAATTATCAATATCTTCGAATAGAATGCTGGTGCACGGCTGGAAATTCGTTTACTTATAAATCAGAATATTTTCTTATGTAGGAAGTAAAAAAAATCGATTTTGAAGTTGTTCGCCTTTGTAATATATTTAAAATATAAAATACTGTGAAACGATATGCATTTTTCAACAATGAAAACTTTGTTATAAATACGAGGTAAAGTGGATGAGATATTATAAAATTATCAATATCTTCGAATAGAATTCTGGTGCACGGCTGTAAATTCGTTTACTTATAAATCAGTACATTTTCTTATGTATGTAGTAAAAAAAATTCGATTTTCAAGTTGTTCGCCTTTGTAAAATAATTAAAATATAAAATACAGCGAAACGATCCTGTTCCAACAATGAAACCTTTGTTATAAATACGATGTAAAGAAGATCTGATATTATAAAATTTGCAATATCTTCGAATAGAATGCTGGTGCACGGCTGGAAATTCGTTTACTTATAAGTCAGAATATTTTCTTATGTAGGAAGTAAAAAAAATCGATTTTGAAGTTGTTCGCCTTTGTAAAATATTTAAAATATAAAATACTGTGAAACGATATGCATTTTTCAACAATGAAACCTTTGTTATAAAAACGATGTAAAGAAGATCTGATATTATAAAATTTGCAATATCTTCAAATAGAATTCTGGTGCACGGCTGGAAATTAGTTTTCTTATAAATCAGCATATTTTCTTATGTTGGAAATAAAAAAAATTCGGTTTTGAAGTTGTTCGCCATTGTAAAATATTTAAAATATAAAATACTGTGAAACGATATGCATTTTTCAACAATGAAAACTTTGTTATAAATACGAGGTAAAGTGGATGTTATAATATAAAATTATAAATATCTTCGAATAGAATTCTGGTGCACGGCTGGAAATTCGTTTACTTATAAATCAGCACATTTTCTTATGTAGGAAGTAAAAAAAATTCGATTTTGAAGTTGTTCGCCATTGTAAATTATTTAAAATATAAAATGCAGTGAAACGATCTACTCTGTTCCAACAATGAATCCTTTGTTATAAATACGATGCAAAGAAGATCTGATATTATAAAATTTGCAATATCTTCAAATAGAATTCTGGTACACGGCTGGAAATTGGTTTTCTTATAAATCAGCACATTTTCTTATGTAGGAAGTAAAAAAAAAATCGGTTTTGAAGTTGTTCGCCATTATAAAATATTTAAAATATAAAATACTGTGAAACGATATGCATTTTTCAACAATGAAACCTTTGTTATAAATACGAGGTAAAGTGGATGAGATATTATAAAATTATCAATATCTTCGAATAGAATTCTGGTGCACGGCTGGAAATTCGTTTACTTATAAATCAGCACATTTTCTTATGTAGGAAGTAAAAAAAAATCGATTTTGAAGTTGTTCGCCATTGTAAATTATTTAAAATATAAAATGCAGTGAAACGATCTAATCTCTTTCAACAATGTAACCTTTGTTATAAATACGATGTAAAGAAGATCTGATATTATAAAATTTGCAATATCTTCAAATAGAATTCTGGAGCATGGCTGGAAATTGGTTTTCTTATAAATCAGCATATTGTCTTATGTAGGAAGTAAAAAAAATTCGGTTTTGAAGTTGTTCGCCATTGTAAAATATTTAAAATATAAAATACAATGAAACGATATGCATTTTTTAACAATGAAAACTTTGTTATAAATAAGAGGTAAAGGAGATGTAATATTATAAAATTATCAATATCTTCGAACAGAAAGCTGGTGCACGGCTGGAAATTCGTTTACTTATAAATCAGAATATTTTCTTATGTAGGAAGTAAAAAAAATCGATTTTGAAGTTGTTCGCCTTTGTAAAATATTTAAAATATAAAATACTGTGAAAAGATATGCATTTTTCAACAATGAAACCTTTGTTATAAAAACGATGTAAAGAAGATCTGATATTATAAAATTTGCAATATCTTCAAATAGAATTCTGGTGCACGGCTGGAAATTAGTTTTCTTATAAATCAGCATATTTTCTTATGTTGGAAATAAAAAAAATTCGGTTTTGAAGTTGTTCGCCTTTGTAAAATATTTAAAATATAAAATACTGTGAAACGATATGCATTTTTCAACAATGAAAACTTTGTAATAAATACGAGGTAAAGTGGATGAGATATTATAAAATTATCAATATCTTCGAATAGAATTTTGGAGCACGGCTGGAAATTCGTTTACTTATAAATAGGCACAATTTTTATTGTATGAAGTAAAAAAAATTCGATTTTGAAGTTGTTCGCCTTTGAAAAATATTTAAAATATAAAAAAAAAAGTGAAAAGATCTACTCTGATCCAACAATGAAACCTTTGTTATAAATACGATGTAAAGAAGATCTGATATTATAAAATTTGCAATATCTTCAAATAGAATTCTGGTACATGGCTGGAAATTGGTTTTCTTATAAATCAGCACATTTTCTTATGTAGGAAGTAAAAAAAATCGGCTTTGAAGTTGTTCGCCATTGTAAAATATTTAAAATATAAAATACTGTGAAACGATATGCATTTTTCAACAATGAAACCTTTGTTATAAATACGAGGTAAAGTGGATGAGATATTATAAAATTATCAATATCTTCGAATAGAATTCTGGTGCACGGCTGGAAATTCGTTTACTTATAAATCAGCACATTTTCTTATGTAGGAAGTAAAAAAAAATCGATTTTGAAGTTGTTCGCCATTGTAAATTATTTAAAATATAAAATGCAGTGAAACGATCTAATCTCTTTCAACAATGTAACCTTTGTTATAAATACGATGTAAAGAAGATCTGATATTATAAAATTTGCAATATCTTCAAATAGAATTCTGGAGCATGGCTGGAAATTGGTTTTCTTATAAATCAGCATATTTTCTTATGTATGAAGTAAAAAAAAATCGGTTTTGAAGTTGTTCGCCATTGCAAAATATTTAAAATATAAAATACTGTGAAACGATATGCATTTTTCAACAATGAAACCTTTGTTATAAATACGAGGTAAAGTGGATGAGATATTATAAAATTATCAATATCGTTGAATAGAATTCTGGTGCACGGCTGGAAATTCGTTTACTTATAAATCAGCAAATTTTCTTATGAAGGAAGTAAAAAAAATTCGGTTTTGAAGTTGTTCGCCATCGTAAAATATTTAAAATATAAAATACAGTGAAACGATATGCATTTTTCAACAATGAAAACTTTGTTATAAATAAGAGGTAAAGGAGATGTAATATTATAAAATTATCAATATCTTCGAATAGAATTCTGGTGCACGGCTGGAAATTGGTTTTCTTATAAATCAGCACATTTTCTTATGTAGGAAGTAAAAAAAATCGGCTTTGAAGTTGTTCGCCATTGTAAAATATTTAAAATATAAAATACTGTGAAACGATATGCATTTTTCAACAATGAAACCTTAGTTATAAATACGAGGTAAAGTGGATGTTATAATATAAAATTATAAATATCTTTTAATAGAATTCTGGTGCACGGCTGGAAATTCGTTTACTTATAAATCAGCACATTTTCTTATGTAGGAAGTAAAAAAAATTCGATTTTGAAGTTGTTCGCCATTGTAAATTATTTAAAATATAAAATACAATGAAACGATATGCATTTTTTAACAATGAAAACTTTGTTATAAATAAGAGGTAAAGGAAATGTAATATTATAAAATTATCAATATCTTCGAATAGAAAGCTGGTGCACGGCTGGAAATTCGTTTACTTATAAGTCAGAATATTTTCTTATGTAGGAAGTAAAAAAAATCGATTTTGAAGTTGTTCGCCTTTGTAAAATATTTAAAATATAAAATACTGTGAAACGATATGCATTTTTCAACAATGAAACCTTTGTTATAAAAACGATGTAAAGAAGATCTGATATTATAAAATTTGCAATATCTTCAAATAGAATTCTGGTGCACGGCTGGAAATTAGTTTTCTTATAAATCAGCATATTTTCTTATGTTGGAAATAAAAAAAATTCGGTTTTGAAGTTGTTCGCCATTGTAAAATATTTAAAATATAAAATACTGTGAAACGATATGCATTTTTCAACAATGAAAACTTTGTTATAAATACGAGGTAAAGTGGATGTTATAATATAAAATTATAAATATCTTCGAATAGAATTCTGGTGCACGGCTGGAAATTCGTTTACTTATAAATCAGCACATTTTCTTATGTAGGAAGTAAAAAAAATTCGATTTTGAAGTTGTTCGCCATTGTAAATTATTTAAAATATAAAATGCAGTGAAACGATCTACTCTGTTCCAACAATGAATCCTTTGTTATAAATACGATGCAAAGAAGATCTGATATTATAAAATTTGCAATATCTTCAAATAGAATTCTGGTACACGGCTGGAAATTGGTTTTCTTATAAATCAGCACATTTTCTTATGTAGGAAGTAAAAAAAAAATCGGTTTTGAAGTTGTTCGCCATTGTAAAATATTTAAAATATAAAATACTGTGAAACGATATGCATTTTTCAACAATGAAACCTTTGTTATAAATACGAGGTAAAGTGGATGAGATATTATAAAATTATCAATATCTTCGAATAGAATTCTGGTGCACGGCTGGAAATTCGTTTACTTATAAATCAGCACATTTTCTTATGTAGGAAGTAAAAAAAAATCGATTTTGAAGTTGTTCGCCATTGTAAATTATTTAAAATATAAAATGCAGTGAAACGATCTAATCTCTTTCAACAATGTAACCTTTGTTATAAATACGATGTAAAGAAGATCTGATATTATAAAATTTGCAATATCTTCAAATAGAATTCTGGAGCATGGCTGGAAATTGGTTTTCTTATAAATCAGCATATTTTCTTATGTAGGAAGTAAAAAAAATTCGGTTTTGAAGTTGTTCGCCATTGTAAAATATTTAAAATATAAAATACAATGAAACGATATGCATTTTTTAACAATGAAAACTTTGTTATAAATAAGAGGTAAAGGAGATGTAATATTATAAAATTATCAATATCTTCGAACAGAAAGCTGGTGCACGGCTGGAAATTCGTTTACTTATAAATCAGAATATTTTCTTATGTAGGAAGTAAAAAAAATCGATTTTGAAGTTGTTCGCCTTTGTAAAATATTTAAAATATAAAATACTGTGAAACGATATGCATTTTTCAACAATGAAAACTTTGTAATAAATACGAGGTAAAGTGGATGAGATATTATAAAATTATCAATATCTTCGAATAGAATTTTGGAGCACGGCTGGAAATTCGTTTACTTATAAATAGCCACAATTTTTATTGTATGAAGTAAAAAAAATTCGATTTTGAAGTTGTTCGCCTTTGAAAAATATTTAAAATATAAAAAAAAAAGTGAAAAGATCTACTCTGATCCAACAATGAAACCTTTGTTATAAATACGATGTAAAGAAGATCTGATATTATAAAATTTGCAATATCTTCAAATAGAATTCTGGTACATGGCTGGAAATTGGTTTTCTTATAAATCAGCACATTTTCTTATGTAGGAAGTAAAAAAAATCGGCTTTGAAGTTGTTCGCCATTGTAAAATATTTAAAATATAAAATACTGTGAAACGATATGCATTTTTCAACAATGAAACCTTTGTTATAAATACGAGGTAAAGTGGATGAGATATTATAAAATTATCAATATCTTCGAATAGAATTCTGGTGCACGGCTGGAAATTCGTTTACTTATAAATCAGCACATTTTCTTATGTAGGAAGTAAAAAAAAATCGATTTTGAAGTTGTTCGCCATTGTAAATTATTTAAAATATAAAATGCAGTGAAACGATCTAATCTCTTTCAACAATGTAACCTTTGTTATAAATACGATGTAAAGAAGATCTGATATTATAAAATTTGCAATATCTTCAAATAGAATTCTGGAGCATGGCTGGAAATTGGTTTTCTTATAAATCAGCATATTTTCTTATGTATGAAGTAAAAAAAAATCGGTTTTGAAGTTGTTCGCCATTGTAAAATATTTAAAATATAAAATACTGTGAAACGATATGCATTTTTCAACAATGAAACCTTTGTTATAAATACGAGGTAAAGTGGATGAGATATTATAAAATTATCAATATCGTTGAATAGAATTCTGGTGCACGGCTGGAAATTCGTTTACTTATAAATCAGCAAATTTTCTTATGAAGGAAGTAAAAAAAATTCGGTTTTGAAGTTGTTCGCCATCGTAAAATATTTAAAATATAAAATACAGTGAAACGATATGCATTTTTCAACAATGAAAACTTTGTTATAAATAAGAGGTAAAGGAGATGTAATATTATAAAATTATCAATATCTTCGAATAGAATTCTGGTGCACGGCTGGAAATTGGTTTTCTTATAAATCAGCACATTTTCTTATGTAGGAAGTAAAAAAAATCGGCTTTGAAGTTGTTCGCCATTGTAAAATATTTAAAATATAAAATACTGTGAAACGATATGCATTTTTCAACAATGAAACCTTAGTTATAAATACGAGGTAAAGTGGATGTTATAATATAAAATTATAAATATCTTCTAATAGAATTCTGGTGCACGGCTGGAAATTCGTTTACTTATAAATCAGCACATTTTCTTATGTAGGAAGTAAAAAAAATTCGATTTTGAAGTTGTTCGCCATTGTAAATTATTTAAAATATAAAATACAATGAAACGATATGCATTTTTTAACAATGAAAACTTTGTTATAAATAAGAGGTAAAGGAAATGTAATATTATAAAATTATCAATATCTTCGAATAGAAAGCTGGTGCACGGCTGGAAATTCGTTTACTTATAAGTCAGAATATTTTCTTATGTAGGAAGTAAAAAAAATCGATTTTGAAGTTGTTCGCCTTTGTAAAATATTTAAAATATAAAATACTGTGAAACGATATGCATTTTTCAACAATGAAACCTTTGTTATAAAAACGATGTAAAGAAGATCTGATATTATAAAATTTGCAATATCTTCAAATAGAATTCTGGTGCACGGCTGGAAATTAGTTTTCTTATAAATCAGCATATTTTCTTATGTTGGAAATAAAAAAAATTCGGTTTTGAAGTTGTTCGCCATTGTAAAATATTTAAAATATAAAATACTGTGAAACGATATGCATTTTTCAACAATGAAAACTTTGTTATAAATACGAGGTAAAGTGGATGTTATAATATAAAATTATAAATATCTTCGAATAGAATTCTGGTGCACGGCTGGAAATTCGTTTACTTATAAATCAGCACATTTTCTTATGTAGGAAGTAAAAAAAATTCGATTTTGAAGTTGTTCGCCATTGTAAATTATTTAAAATATAAAATGCAGTGAAACGATCTACTCTGTTCCAACAATGAATCCTTTGTTATAAATACGATGCAAAGAAGATCTGATATTATAAAATTTGCAATATCTTCAAATAGAATTCTGGTACACGGCTGGAAATTGGTTTTCTTATAAATCAGCACATTTTCTTATGTAGGAAGTAAAAAAAAAATCGGTTTTGAAGTTGTTCGCCATTGTAAAATATTTAAAATATAAAATACTGTGAAACGATATGCATTTTTCAACAATGAAACCTTTGTTATAAATACGAGGTAAAGTGGATGAGATATTATAAAATTATCAATATCTTCGAATAGAATTCTGGTGCACGGCTGGAAATTCGTTTACTTATAAATCAGCACATTTTCTTATGTAGGAAGTAAAAAAAAATCGATTTTGAAGTTGTTCGCCATTGTAAATTATTTAAAATATAAAATGCAGTGAAACGATCTAATCTCTTTCAACAATGTAACCTTTGTTATAAATACGATGTAAAGAAGATCTGATATTATAAAATTTGCAATATCTTCAAATAGAATTCTGGAGCATGGCTGGAAATTGGTTTTCTTATAAATCAGCATATTTTCTTATGTAGGAAGTAAAAAAAATTCGGTTTCGAAGTTGTTCGCCATTGTAAAATATTTAAAATATAAAATACAATGAAACGATATGCATTTTTTAACAATGAAAACTTTGTTATAAATAAGAGGTAAAGGAGATGTAATATTATAAAATTATCAATATCTTCGAACAGAAAGCTGGTGCACGGCTGGAAATTCGTTTACTTATAAATCAGAATATTTTCTTATGTAGGAAGTAAAAAAAATCGATTTTGAAGTTGTTCGCCTTTGTAAAATATTTAAAATATAAAATACTGTGAAACGATATGCATTTTTCAACAATGAAAACTTTGTAATAAATACGAGGTAAAGTGGATGAGATATTATAAAATTATCAATATCTTCGAATAGAATTTTGGAGCACGGCTGGAAATTCGTTTACTTATAAATAGCCACAATTTTTATTGTATGAAGTAAAAAAAATTCGATTTTGAAGTTGTTCGCCTTTGAAAAATATTTAAAATATAAAAAAAAAAGTGAAAAGATCTACTCTGATCCAACAATGAAACCTTTGTTATAAATACGATGTAAAGAAGATCTGATATTATAAAATTTGCAATATCTTCAAATAGAATTCTGGTACATGGCTGGAAATTGGTTTTCTTATAAATCAGCACATTTTCTTATGTAGGAAGTAAAAAAAATCGGCTTTGAAGTTGTTCGCCATTGTAAAATATTTAAAATATAAAATACTGTGAAACGATATGCATTTTTCAACAATGAAACCTTTGTTATAAATACGAGGTAAAGTGGATGAGATATTATAAAATTATCAATATCTTCGAATAGAATTCTGGTGCACGGCTGGAAATTCGTTTACTTATAAATCAGCACATTTTCTTATGTAGGAAGTAAAAAAAAATCGATTTTGAAGTTGTTCGCCATTGTAAATTATTTAAAATATAAAATGCAGTGAAACGATCTAATCTCTTTCAACAATGTAACCTTTGTTATAAATACGATGTAAAGAAGATCTGATATTATAAAATTTGCAATATCTTCAAATAGAATTCTGGAGCATGGCTGGAAATTGGTTTTCTTATAAATCAGCATATTTTCTTATGTATGAAGTAAAAAAAAATCGGTTTTGAAGTTGTTCGCCATTGTAAAATATTTAAAATATAAAATACTGTGAAACGATATGCATTTTTCAACAATGAAACCTTTGTTATAAATACGAGGTAAAGTGGATGAGATATTATAAAATTATCAATATCGTTGAATAGAATTCTGGTGCACGGCTGGAAATTCGTTTACTTATAAATCAGCAAATTTTCTTATGAAGGAAGTAAAAAAAATTCGGTTTTGAAGTTGTTCGCCATCGTAAAATATTTAAAATATAAAATACAGTGAAACGATATGCATTTTTCAACAATGAAAACTTTGTTATAAATAAGAGGTAAAGGAGATGTAATATTATAAAATTATCAATATCTTCGAATAGAATTCTGGTGCACGGCTGGAAATTGGTTTTCTTATAAATCAGCACATTTTCTTATGTAGGAAGTAAAAAAAATCGGCTTTGAAGTTGTTCGCCATTGTAAAATATTTAAAATATAAAATACTGTGAAACGATATGCATTTTTCAACAATGAAACCTTAGTTATAAATACGAGGTAAAGTGGATGTTATAATATAAAATTATAAATATCTTCTAATAGAATTCTGGTGCACGGCTGGAAATTCGTTTACTTATAAATCAGCACATTTTCTTATGTAGGAAGTAAAAAAAATTCGATTTTGAAGTTGTTCGCCATTGTAAATTATTTAAAATATAAAATACAATGAAACGATATGCATTTTTTAACAATGAAAACTTTGTTATAAATAAGAGGTAAAGGAAATGTAATATTATAAAATTATCAATATCTTCGAATAGAAAGCTGGTGCACGGCTGGAAATTCGTTTACTTATAAGTCAGAATATTTTCTTATGTAGGAAGTAAAAAAAATCGATTTTGAAGTTGTTCGCCTTTGTAAAATATTTAAAATATAAAATACTGTGAAACGATATGCATTTTTCAACAATGAAACCTTTGTTATAAAAACGATGTAAAGAAGATCTGATATTATAAAATTTGCAATATCTTCAAATAGAATTCTGGTGCACGGCTGGAAATTAGTTTTCTTATAAATCAGCATATTTTCTTATGTTGGAAATAAAAAAAATTCGGTTTTGAAGTTGTTCGCCATTGTAAAATATTTAAAATATAAAATACTGTGAAACGATATGCATTTTTCAACAATGAAAACTTTGTTATAAATACGAGGTAAAGTGGATGTTATAATATAAAATTATAAATATCTTCGAATAGAATTCTGGTGCACGGCTGGAAATTCGTTTACTTATAAATCAGCACATTTTCTTATGTAGGAAGTAAAAAAAATTCGATTTTGAAGTTGTTCGCCATTGTAAATTATTTAAAATATAAAATGCAGTGAAACGATCTACTCTGTTCCAACAATGAATCCTTTGTTATAAATACGATGCAAAGAAGATCTGATATTATAAAATTTGCAATATCTTCAAATAGAATTCTGGTACACGGCTGGAAATTGGTTTTCTTATAAATCAGCACATTTTCTTATGTAGGAAGTAAAAAAAAAATCGGTTTTGAAGTTGTTCGCCATTGTAAAATATTTAAAATATAAAATACTGTGAAACGATATGCATTTTTCAACAATGAAACCTTTGTTATAAATACGAGGTAAAGTGGATGAGATATTATAAAATTATCAATATCTTCGAATAGAATTCTGGTGCACGGCTGGAAATTCGTTTACTTATAAATCAGCACATTTTCTTATGTAGGAAGTAAAAAAAAATCGATTTTGAAGTTGTTCGCCATTGTAAATTATTTAAAATATAAAATGCAGTGAAACGATCTAATCTCTTTCAACAATGTAACCTTTGTTATAAATACGATGTAAAGAAGATCTGATATTATAAAATTTGCAATATCTTCAAATAGAATTCTGGAGCATGGCTGGAAATTGGTTTTCTTATAAATCAGCATATTTTCTTATGTAGGAAGTAAAAAAAATTCGGTTTTGAAGTTGTTCGCCATTGTAAAATATTTAAAATATAAAATACAATGAAACGATATGCATTTTTTAACAATGAAAACTTTGTTATAAATAAGAGGTAAAGGAGATGTAATATTATAAAATTATCAATATCTTCGAACAGAAAGCTGGTGCACGGCTGGAAATTCGTTTACTTATAAATCAGAATATTTTCTTATGTAGGAAGTAAAAAAAATCGATTTTGAAGTTGTTCGCCTTTGTAAAATATTTAAAATATAAAATACTGTGAAACGATATGCATTTTTCAACAATGAAAACTTTGTAATAAATACGAGGTAAAGTGGATGAGATATTATAAAATTATCAATATCTTCGAATAGAATTTTGGAGCACGGCTGGAAATTCGTTTACTTATAAATAGCCACAATTTTTATTGTATGAAGTAAAAAAAATTCGATTTTGAAGTTGTTCGCCTTTGAAAAATATTTAAAATATAAAAAAAAAAGTGAAAAGATCTACTCTGATCCAACAATGAAACCTTTGTTATAAATACGATGTAAAGAAGATCTGATATTATAAAATTTGCAATATCTTCAAATAGAATTCTGGTACATGGCTGGAAATTGGTTTTCTTATAAATCAGCACATTTTCTTATGTAGGAAGTAAAAAAAATCGGCTTTGAAGTTGTTCGCCATTGTAAAATATTTAAAATATAAAATACTGTGAAACGATATGCATTTTTCAACAATGAAACCTTTGTTATAAATACGAGGTAAAGTGGATGAGATATTATAAAATTATCAATATCTTCGAATAGAATTCTGGTGCACGGCTGGAAATTCGTTTACTTATAAATCAGCACATTTTCTTATGTAGGAAGTAAAAAAAAATCGATTTTGAAGTTGTTCGCCATTGTAAATTATTTAAAATATAAAATGCAGTGAAACGATCTAATCTCTTTCAACAATGTAACCTTTGTTATAAATACGATGTAAAGAAGATCTGATATTATAAAATTTGCAATATCTTCAAATAGAATTCTGGAGCATGGCTGGAAATTGGTTTTCTTATAAATCAGCATATTTTCTTATGTATGAAGTAAAAAAAAATCGGTTTTGAAGTTGTTCGCCATTGTAAAATATTTAAAATATAAAATACTGTGAAACGATATGCATTTTTCAACAATGAAACCTTTGTTATAAATACGAGGTAAAGTGGATGAGATATTATAAAATTATCAATATCGTTGAATAGAATTCTGGTGCACGGCTGGAAATTCGTTTACTTATAAATCAGCAAATTTTCTTATGAAGGAAGTAAAAAAAATTCGGTTTTGAAGTTGTTCGCCATCGTAAAATATTTAAAATATAAAATACAGTGAAACGATATGCATTTTTCAACAATGAAAACTTTGTTATAAATAAGAGGTAAAGGAGATGTAATATTATAAAATTATCAATATCTTCGAATAGAATTCTGGTGCACGGCTGGAAATTGGTTTTCTTATAAATCAGCACATTTTCTTATGTAGGAAGTAAAAAAAATCGGCTTTGAAGTTGTTCGCCATTGTAAAATATTTAAAATATAAAATACTGTGAAACGATATGCATTTTTCAACAATGAAACCTTAGTTATAAATACGAGGTAAAGTGGATGTTATAATATAAAATTATAAATATCTTCTAATAGAATTCTGGTGCACGGCTGGAAATTCGTTTACTTATAAATCAGCACATTTTCTTATGTAGGAAGTAAAAAAAATTCGATTTTGAAGTTGTTCGCCATTGTAAATTATTTAAAATATAAAATACAATGAAACGATATGCATTTTTTAACAATGAAAACTTTGTTATAAATAAGAGGTAAAGGAAATGTAATATTATAAAATTATCAATATCTTCGAATAGAAAGCTGGTGCACGGCTGGAAATTCGTTTACTTATAAATCAGAATATTTTCTTATGTAGGAAGTAAAAAAAATCGATTTTGAAGTTGTTCGCCTTTGTAAAATATTTAAAATATAAAATACTGTGAAACGATATGCATTTTTCAACAATGAAACCTTTGTTATAAATACGAGGTAAAGTGGATGAGATATTATAAAATTATCAATATCTTCGAATAGAATTCTGGTGCACGGCTGGAAATTCGTTTACTTATAAATCAGCACATTTTCTTATGTAGGAAGTAAAAAAAAATCGATTTTGAAGTTGTTCGCAATTGTAAATTATTTAAAATATAAAATGCAGTGAAACGATCTAATCTCTTTCAACAATGTAACCTTTGTTATAAATACGATGTAAAGAAGATCTGATATTATAAAATTTGCAATATCTTCAAATAGAATTCTGGAGCATGGCTGGAAATTGGTTTTCTTATAAATCAGCATATTTTCATATGTAGGAAGTAAAAAAAATTCGGTTTTGAAGTTGTTCGCCATTGTAAAATATTTAAAATATAAAATACAATGAAACGATATGCATTTTTTAACAATGAAAACTTTGTTATAAATAAGAGGTAAAGGAGATGTAATATTATAAAATTATCAATATCTTCGAATAGAATGCTGGTGCACGGCTGGAAATTCGTTTACTTATAAATCAGAATATTTTCTTATGTAGGAAGTAAAAAAAATCGATTTTGAAGTTGTTCGCCTTTGTAAAATATTTAAAATATAAAATACTGTGAAACGATATGCATTTTTCAACAATGAAAACTTTGTTATAAATACGAGGTAAAGTGGATGAGATATTATAAAATTTGCAATATCTTCAAATAGAATTCTGGTACATGGCTGGAAATTGGTTTTCTTATAAATCAGCACATTTTCTTATGTAGGAAGTAAAAAAATTCGGTTTTGAAGTTGTTCGCCATTGTAAAATATTTAAAATATAAAATACAATGAAACGATATGCATTTTTTAACAATGAAAACTTTGTTATAAATAAGAGGTAAAGGAGATGTAATATTATAAAATTATCAATATCTTCGAATAGAATTCTGGTACATGGCTGGAAATTGGTTTTCTTATAAATCAGCACATTTTCTTATGTAGGAAGTAAAAAAAATCGGCTTTGAAGTTGTTCGCCATTGTAAAATATTTAAAATATAAAATACTGTGAAACGATATGCATTTTTCAACAATGAAACCTTTGTTCTAAAAACGATGTAAAGAAGATCTGATATTATAAAATTTGCAATATCTTCAAATAGAATTCTGGTACACGGCTGGAAATTGGTTTTCTTATAAATCAGCACATTTTCTTATGTTGGAAATAAAAAAAATTCGGTTTTGAAGTTGTCCGCCATTGTAAAATATTTAAAATATAAAATACTGTGAAACGATATGCATTTTTCAACAATGAAAACTTTGTTATAAATACGAGGTAAAGTGGATGAGATATTATAAAATTATCAATATCTTCGAATAGAATTCTGGTGCACGGCTGGAAATTCGTTTACTTATAAATCAGTACATTTTCTTATGTATGTAGTAAAAAAAAATCGATTTTGAAGTTGTTCGCCTTTGTAAAATAATTAAAATATAAAATACAGTGAAACGATCTACTTTGTTCCAACAATGAATCCTTTGTTATAAATACGATGCAAAGAAGATCTGATATTATAAAATTTGCAATATCTTCAAATAGAATTCTGGTACACGGCTGGAAATTGGTTTTCTTATAAATCAGCACATTTTCTTATGTAGGAAGTAAAAAAAAAATCGGTTTTGAAGTTGTTCGCCATTGTAAAATATTTAAAATATAAAATACTGTGAAACGATATGCATTTTTCAACAATGAAACCTTTGTTATAAATACAAGGTAAAGTGGATGAGATATTATAAAATTATCAATATCTTCGAATAGAATTCTGGTGCACGGCTGGAAATTGGTTTTCTTATAAATCAGCATATTTTCTTATGTAGGAAGTAAAAAAAAAATCGGTTTTGAAGTTGTTCGCCATTGTAAAATATTTAAAATATAAAATACAGTGAAACGATATGCATTTTTCAACAATGAAACCTTTGTTATAAATACGAGGTAAAGGAGATGTAATATTATAAAATTATCAATATCTTCGAATAGAATTCTGGTGCACGGCTGGAAATTCGTTTACTTATAAATCAGCACATTTTCTTATGTAGGAATTAAAAAAAAATCGATTTTGAAGTTGTTCGCCATTGTAAATTATTTAAAATATAAAATGCAGTGAAACGATCTAATCTCTTTCAACAATGTAACCTTTGTTATAAATACGATGTAAAGAAGATCTGATATTATAAAATTTGCAATATCTTCAAATAGAATTCTGGAGCATGGCTGGAAATTGGTTTTCTTATAAATCAGCACATTTTCTTATGTAGGAAGTAAAAAAAAATCGGTTTTGAAGTTGTTCGCCATTGTAAAATATTTAAAATATAAAATACTGTGAAACGATATGCATTTTTCAACAATGAAACCTTTGTTATAAATACGAGGTAAAGTGGATGAGATATTATAAAATTATCAATATCTTCGAATAGAATTCTTGTGCTCGGCTGTAAATTCGTTTACTTATAAATCAGTACATTTTCTTATGTATGTAGTAAAAAAAATTCGATTTTGAAGTTGTTCGCCTTTGTAAAATAATTAAAATATAAAATACAGCGAAACGATCTACTCTGTTCCAACAATGAAACCTTTGTTATAAATACGATGTAAAGAAGATCTGATATTATAAAATTTGCAATATCTTCGAATAGAATGCTGGTGCACGGCTGGAAATTCGTTTACTTATAAATCAGAATATTTTCTTATGTAGGAAGTAAAAAAAATCGATTTGGAAGTTGTTCGCCTTTGTAAAATATTTAAAATATAAAATACTGTGAAACGATATGCATTTTTCATCAATGAAAACTTTGTTATAAATACGAGGTAAAGTGGATGAGATATTATAAAATTATCAATATCTTCGAATAGAATTCTGGAGCACGGCTAAAAAATTCGTTTACTTATAAATCAGCACAATTTTTATTGTATGAAGTAAAAAAAATTCGATTTTGAAGTTGTTCGCCTTTGAAAAATATTTAAAATATAAAAAAAAAAGTGAAAAGATCTACTCTGATCCAACAATGAAACCTTTGTTATAAATACGATGTAAAGAAGATCTGATATTATAAAATTTGCAATATCTTCAAATAGAATTCTGGTACATGGCTGGAAATTGGTTTTCTTATAAATCAGCACATTTTCTTATGTAGGAAGTAAAAAAAATCGGCTTTGAAGTTGTTCGCCATTGTAAAATATTTAAAATATAAAATACTGTGAAACGATATGCATTTTTCAACAATGAAACCTTTGTTATAAATACGAGGTAAAGTGGATGTTATAATATAAAATTATAAATATCTTCTAATAGAATTCTGGTGCACGGCTGGAAATTCGTTTACTTATAAATCAGCACATTTTCTTATGTAGGAAGTAAAAAAAAATCGGTTTTGAAGTTGTTCGCCATTGTAAAATATTTAAAATATAAAATACTGTGAAACGATATGCATTTTTCAACAATGAAACCTTTGTTATAAATACGAGGTAAAGTGGATGAGATATTATAAAATTATCAATATCTTCGAATAGAATTCTGGTGCACGGCTGGAAATTCGTTTACTTATAAATCAGCACATTTTCTTATGTAGGAATTAAAAAAAAATCGATTTTGAAGTTGTTCGCCATTGTAAATTATTTAAAATATAAAATGCAGTGAAACGATCTAATCTCTTTCAACAATGTAACCTTTGTTATAAATACGATGTAAAGAAGATCTGATATTATAAAATTTGCAATATCTTCAAATAGAATTCTGGAGCATGGCTGGAAATTGGTTTTCTTATAAATCAGCATATTTTCATATGTAGGAAGTAAAAAAAATTCGGTTTTGAAGTTGTTCGCCATTGTAAAATATTTAAAATATAAAATACAATGAAACGATATGCATTTTTTAACAATGAAAACTTTGTTATAAATAAGAGGTAAAGGAGATGTAATATTATAAAATTATCAATATCTTCGAATAGAATGCTGGTGCACGGCTGGAAATTCGTTTACTTATAAATCAGAATATTTTCTTATGTAGGAAGTAAAAAAAATCGATTTTGAAGTTGTTCGCCTTTGTAAAATATTTAAAATATAAAATACTGTGAAACGATATGCATTTTTCAACAATGAAAACTTTGTTATAAATACGAGGTAAAGTGGATGAGATATTATAAAATTATCAATATCTTCGAATAGAATTCTGGAGCACGGCTGGAAATTCGTTTACTTATAAATCAGCACAATTTTTATTGTATGAAGTAAAAAAAATTCGATTTTGAAGTTGTTCGCCTTTGAAAAATATTTAAAATATAAAAAAAAAAGTGAAAAGATCTACTCTGATCCAACAATGAAACCTTTGTTATAAATACGATGTAAAGAAGATCTGATATTATAAAATTTGCAATATCTTCAAATAGAATTCTGGTACATGGCTGGAAATTGGTTTTCTTATAAATCAGCACATTTTCTTATGTAGGAAGTAAAAAAAATCGGCTTTGAAGTTGTTCGCCATTGTAAAATATTTAAAATATAAAATACTGTGAAACGATATGCATTTTTCAACAATGAAACCTTTGTTCTAAAAACGATGTAAAGAAGATCTGATATTATAAAATTTGCAATATCTTCAAATAGAATTCTGGTACACGGCTGGAAATTGGTTTTCTTATAAATCAGCACATTTTCTTATGTTGGAAATAAAAAAAATTCGGTTTTGAAGTTGTCCGCCATTGTAAAATATTTAAAATATAAAATACTGTGAAACGATATGCATTTTTCAACAATGAAAACTTTGTTATAAATACGAGGTAAAGTGGATGAGATATTATAAAATTATCAATATCTTCGAATAGAATTCTGGTGCACGGCTGGAAATTCGTTTACTTATAAATCAGTACATTTTCTTATGTATGTAGTAAAAAAAAATTCGATTTTGAAGTTGTTCGCCTTTGTAAAATAATTAAAATATAAAATACAGTGAAACGATCTACTTTGTTCCAACAATGAATCCTTTGTTATAAATACGATGTAAAGAAGATCTGATATTATAAAATTTGCAATATCTTCAAATAGAATTCTGGTACACGGCTGGAAATTGGTTTTCTTATAAATCAGCACATTTTCTTATGTAGGAAGTAAAAAAAAAATCGGTTTTGAAGTTGTTCGCCATTGTAAAATATTTAAAATATAAAATACTGTGAAACGATATGCATTTTTCAACAATGAAACCTTTGTTATAAATACGAGGTAAAGTGGATGAGATATTATAAAATTATCAATATCTTCGAATAGAATTCTGGTGCACGGCTGGAAATTGGTTTTCTTATAAATCAGCATATTTTCTTATGTAGGAAGTAAAAAAAAATCGGTTTTGAAGTTGTTCGCCATTGTAAAATATTTAAAATATAAAATACAGTGAAACGATATGCATTTTTCAACAATGAAAACTTTGTTATAAATAAGAGGTAAAGGAGATGTAATATTATAAAATTATCAATATCTTCGAATAGAATTCTGGTGCACGGCTGGAAATTCGTTTACTTATAAATCAGCATATTTTCTTATGTAGGAAGTAAAAAAAAATCGATTTTGAAGTTATTCGCCTTTGTAAAATATTTAAAATATAAAATACTGTGAAACGATATGCATTTTTCAACAATGAAAACTTTGTTATAAATACGAGGTAAAGTGGATGAGATATTATAAAATTATCAATATCTTCGAATAGAATTCTTGTGCTCGGCTGTAAATTCGTTTACTTATAAATCAGTACATTTTCTTATGTATGTAGTAAAAAAAATTCGATTTTGAAGTTGTTCGCCTTTGTAAAATAATTAAAATATAAAATACAGCGAAACGATCTACTCTGTTCCAACAATGAAACCTTTGTTATAAATACGATGTAAAGAAGATCTGATATTATAAAATTTGCAATATCTTCGAATAGAATGCTGGTGCACGGCTGGAAATTCGTTTACTTATAAATCAGAATATTTTCTTATGTAGGAAGTAAAAAAAATCGATTTGGAAGTTGTTCGCCTTTGTAAAATATTTAAAATATAAAATACTGTGAAACGATATGCATTTTTCATCAATGAAAACTTTGTTATAAATACGAGGTAAAGTGGATGAGATATTATAAAATTATCAATATCTTCGAATAGAATTCTGGAGCACGGCTAAAAAATTCGTTTACTTATAAATCAGCACAATTTTTATTGTATGAAGTAAAAAAAATTCGATTTTGAAGTTGTTCGCCTTTGAAAAATATTTAAAATATAAAAAAAAAAGTGAAAAGATCTACTCTGATCCAACAATGAAACCTTTGTTATAAATACGATGTAAAGAAGATCTGATATTATAAAATTTGCAATATCTTCAAATAGAATTCTGGTACATGGCTGGAAATTGGTTTTCTTATAAATCAGCACATTTTCTTATGTAGGAAGTAAAAAAAATCGGCTTTGAAGTTGTTCGCCATTGTAAAATATTTAAAATATAAAATACTGTGAAACGATATGCATTTTTCAACAATGAAACCTTTGTTATAAATACGAGGTAAAGTGGATGTTATAATATAAAATTATAAATATCTTCTAATAGAATTCTGGTGCACGGCTGGAAATTCGTTTACTTATAAATCAGCACATTTTCTTATGTAGGAAGTAAAAAAAATCGGTTTTGAAGTTGTTCGCCATTGTAAAATATTTAAAATATAAAATACTGTGAAACGATATGCATTTTTCAACAATGAAACCTTTGTTATAAATACGAGGTAAAGTGGATGAGATATTATAAAATTATCAATATCTTCGAATAGAATTCTGGTGCACGGCTGGAAATTCGTTTACTTATAAATCAGCACATTTTCTTATGTAGGAATTAAAAAAAAATCGATTTTGAAGTTGTTCGCCATTGTAAATTATTTAAAATATAAAATGCAGTGAAACGATCTAATCTCTTTCAACAATGTAACCTTTGTTATAAATACGATGTAAAGAAGATCTGATATTATAAAATTTGCAATATCTTCAAATAGAATTCTGGAGCATGGCTGGAAATTGGTTTTCTTATAAATCAGCATATTTTCATATGTAGGAAGTAAAAAAAATTCGGTTTTGAAGTTGTTCGCCATTGTAAAATATTTAAAATATAAAATACAATGAAACGATATGCATTTTTTAACAATGAAAACTTTGTTATAAATAAGAGGTAAAGGAGATGTAATATTATAAAATTATCAATATCTTCGAATAGAATGCTGGTGCACGGCTGGAAATTCGTTTACTTATAAATCAGAATATTTTCTTATGTAGGAAGTAAAAAAAATCGATTTTGAAGTTGTTCGCCTTTGTAAAATATTTAAAATATAAAATACTGTGAAACGATATGCATTTTTCAACAATGAAAACTTTGTTATAAATACGAGGTAAAGTGGATGAGATATTATAAAATTATCAATATCTTCGAATAGAATTCTGGAGCACGGCTGGAAATTCGTTTACTTATAAATCAGCACAATTTTTATTGTATGAAGTAAAAAAAATTCGATTTTGAAGTTGTTCGCCTTTGAAAAATATTTAAAATATAAAAAAAAAAGTGAAAAGATCTACTCTGATCCAACAATGAAACCTTTGTTATAAATACGATGTAAAGAAGATCTGATATTATAAAATTTGCAATATCTTCAAATAGAATTCTGGTACATGGCTGGAAATTGGTTTTCTTATAAATCAGCACATTTTCTTATGTAGGAAGTAAAAAAAATCGGCTTTGAAGTTGTTCGCCATTGTAAAATATTTAAAATATAAAATACTGTGAAACGATATGCATTTTTCAACAATGAAACCTTTGTTCTAAAAACGATGTAAAGAAGATCTGATATTATAAAATTTGCAATATCTTCAAATAGAATTCTGGTACACGGCTGGAAATTGGTTTTCTTATAAATCAGCACATTTTCTTATGTTGGAAATAAAAAAAATTCGGTTTTGAAGTTGTCCGCCATTGTAAAATATTTAAAATATAAAATACTGTGAAACGATATGCATTTTTCAACAATGAAAACTTTGTTATAAATACGAGGTAAAGTGGATGAGATATTATAAAATTATCAATATCTTCGAATAGAATTCTGGTGCACGGCTGGAAATTCGTTTACTTATAAATCAGTACATTTTCTTATGTATGTAGTAAAAAAAATTCGATTTTGAAGTTGTTCGCCTTTGTAAAATAATTAAAATATAAAATACAGTGAAACGATCTACTTTGTTCCAACAATGAATCCTTTGTTATAAATACGATGTAAAGAAGATCTGATATTATAAAATTTGCAATATCTTCAAATAGAATTCTGGTACACGGCTGGAAATTGGTTTTCTTATAAATCAGCACATTTTCTTATGTAGGAAGTAAAAAAAAAATCGGTTTTGAAGTTGTTCGCCATTGTAAAATATTTAAAATATAAAATACTGTGAAACGATATGCATTTTTCAACAATGAAACCTTTGTTATAAATACGAGGTAAAGTGGATGAGATATTATAAAATTATCAATATCTTCGAATAGAATTCTGGTGCACGGCTGGAAATTGGTTTTCTTATAAATCAGCATATTTTCTTATGTAGGAAGTAAAAAAAAATCGGTTTTGAAGTTGTTCGCCATTGTAAAATATTTAAAATATAAAATACAGTGAAACGATATGCATTTTTCAACAATGAAAACTTTGTTATAAATAAGAGGTAAAGGAGATGTAATATTATAAAATTATCAATATCTTCGAATAGAATTCTGGTGCACGGCTGGAAATTCGTTTACTTATAAATCAGCATATTTTCTTATGTAGGAAGTAAAAAAAAATCGATTTTGAAGTTATTCGCCTTTGTAAAATATTTAAAATATAAAATACTGTGAAACGATATGCATTTTCAACAATGAAAACTTTGTTATAAATACGAGGTAAAGTGGATGAGATATTATAAAATTATCAATATCTTCGAATAGAATTCTTGTGCTCGGCTGTAAATTCGTTTACTTATAAATCAGTACATTTTCTTATGTATGTAGTAAAAAAAATTCGATTTTGAAGTTGTTCGCCTTTGTAAAATAATTAAAATATAAAATACAGCGAAACGATCTACTCTGTTCCAACAATGAAACCTTTGTTATAAATACGATGTAAAGAAGATCTGATATTATAAAATTTGCAATATCTTCGAATAGAATGCTGGTGCACGGCTGGAAATTCGTTTACTTATAAATCAGAATATTTTCTTATGTAGGAAGTAAAAAAAATCGATTTGGAAGTTGTTCGCCTTTGTAAAATATTTAAAATATAAAATACTGTGAAACGATATGCATTTTTCAACAATGAAAACTTTGTTATAAATACGAGGTAAAGTGGATGAGATATTATAAAATTATCAATATCTTCGAATAGAATTCTGGAGCACGGCTAAAAAATTCGTTTACTTATAAATCAGCACAATTTTTATTGTATGAAGTAAAAAAAATTCGATTTTGAAGTTGTTCGCCTTTGAAAAATATTTAAAATATAAAAAAAAAAGTGAAAAGATCTACTCTGATCCAACAATGAAACCTTTGTTATAAATACGATGTAAAGAAGATCTGATATTATAAAATTTGCAATATCTTCAAATAGAATTCTGGTACATGGCTGGAAATTGGTTTTCTTATAAATCAGCACATTTTCTTATGTAGGAAGTAAAAAAAATTCGATTTTGAAGTTGTTCGCCATTGTAAATTATTTAAAATATAAAATGCAGTGAAACGATCTACTCTCTTTCAACAATGAAACCTTTGTTATAAAAACGATGTAAAGAAGATCTGATATTATAAAATTTGCAATATCTTCAAATAGAATTCTGGTGCACGGCTGGAAATTGGTTTTCTTATAAATCAGCACATTTTCTTATGTAGGAAGTAAAAAAAATCGGCTTTGAAGTTGTTCGCCATTGTAAAATATTTAAAATATAAAATACTGTGAAACGATATGCATTTTTCAACAATGAAACCTTTGTTATAAATACGAGATAAAGTGGATGTTATAATATAAAATTATAAATATCGTTGAATAGAATTCTGGTGCACGGCTGGAAATTCGTTTACTTATAAATCAGCACATTTTTCTAATGTAGGAAGTAAAAAAAAAATCGATTTTGAAGTTGTTCGCCATTGTAAATTATTTAAAATATAAAATGCAGTGAAACGATCTACTCTCTTTCAACAATGAAACCTTTGTTATAAATACGATGTAAAGAAGATCTGATATTATAAAATTTGCAATATCCTCAAATAGAATTCTGGTGCACGGCTGGAAATTGGTTTTCTTATAAATCAGCATATTTTCTTATGTAGGAAGTAAAAAAAATTCGGTTTTGAAGTTGTTCGCCATTGTAAAATATTTAAAATATAAAATACAGTGAAACGATATGCATTTTTCAACAATGAAAACTTTGTTATAAATAAGAGGTAAAGGAGATGTAATATTAAAAAATTATCAATATCTTCGAATAGAATTCTGGTGCACGGCTGGAAATTCGTTTACTTATAAATCAGCATATTTTCTTATGTAGGAAAAAAAAATCGATTTTGAAGTTGTTCGCCATTGTAAATTATTTAAAATATAAAATGCAGTGAAACGATCTAATCTCTTTCAACAATGTAACCTTTGTTATAAATACGATGTAAAGAAGATCTGATATTATAAAATTTGCAATATCTTCAAATAGAATTCTGGAGCATGGCTGGAAATTGGTTTTCTTATAAATCAGCATATTTTCTTATGTAGGAAGTAAAAAAAATTCGGTTTTGAAGTTGTTCGCCATTGTAAAATATTTAAAATATAAAATAGTGTGAAACGATATGCATTTTTCAACAATGAAACCTTTGATATAAATACGAGGTAATGTGGATGAGATATTATAAAATTATCAATATCTTCGAATAGAATTCTGGTGCACGGCTGTAAATTCGTTTACTTATAAATCAGCACATTTTCTATTGTATGAAATAAAAAAAATTCGATTTTGAAGTTGTTCGCCTTTGAAAAATATTTAAAATATAAAAAAAAAGTGAAAAGATCTACTCTGTTCCAACAATGAAACCTTTGTTATAAATACGATGTAAAGAAGATCTGATATTATAAAATTTGCAATATCTTCAAATAGAATTCTGGTGCACGGCTGGAAATTGGTTTTTTTATAAATCAGCACATTTTCTTATGTAGGAAGTAAAAAAAATTCGATTTTGAAGTTGTTCACCATTTTAAATTATTTAAAATATAAAATGCAGTGAAATGATCTACTCTCTTTCAACAATGAAATCTTTGTTATAAATACGAGGTAAGTTGGATGCGATATTATAAAAGTAGCAAATTTTTTGAATAGAATTCTGGTGCACGGCTGGAAATTTGTTTTCTTATAAATCAGCACATTTTCTTATGTAGGAATTAAAAAAAATTCGATTTTAAAGTTGTTCGCCATTGTAAAATATTTAAGATATAAAATACTGTGAAACGATATGCATTTTTCAACAATGAAACCTTTGTTATAAATACGAGGTAAAGTGGATGTTATAATATAAAATTATAAATATCTTCGAATAGAATTCTGGTGCACGGCTGGAAATTCGTTTACTTATAAATCAGCACATTTTCTGATGTAAGAAGTAAAAAAAATTCGATTTTGAAGTTGTTCGCCATTGTAAATTATTTAAAATATAAAATGCAGTGAAACGATCTACTCTCTTTCAACAATGAAATCTTTGTTATAAATACGAGGTAAAGTGGATGTGATATTATAAAAGTAGCAATATTTTCGAATAGAATTCTGGTGCACGGCTGGAAATTCGTTTACTTATAAATCAGCACATTTTCTATTGTATAAATAAAAAAAATTCGATTTTGAAGTTGTTCGCCTTTGAAAAATATTTAAAATTTAAAAAAAAGTAAAAAAAAAAAACTCTGTTCCAACAATGAAACCTTTGTTATAAATGCTATGTAAAGAAGATCTGATATTATAAAATTTGCAATATCTTCAAATAGAATTCTGGTGCACGCCTGGAAATTGGTTTTCTTTTAAATCAGCACATTTTCTTATGTAGGAAGTAAAAAAAATTCGATTTTGAAGTTTTTCGCCATTGTAAATTATTTAAAATATAAAATGCAGTGAAAAGATCTACTGTCTTTCAACAATGAAATCTTTGTTATAAATACGAGGTAAAGTGGATGTGATATTATAAAAGTAGCAATATTTTAGAATAGAATTCTGGTGCACGGCTGGAAATTCGTTTACTTATAAATCAGCACATTTTCTTATGTAGGAAGTAAAAAAAATTCGATTTTGAAGTTGTTCGCCATTGTAAATTATTTAAAATATAAAAATAAGTGAAAAGATCTACTCTGTTCCAACAATGAAACCTTTGTTATAAATACGATGTAAAGAAGATCTGATATTATAAAATTTGCAATATCTTCAAATAGAATTCTGGTGCACGCCTGGAAATTGGTTTTCTTATAAATCAGCACATTTTCTTATGTAGGTAGTAAAAAAAATTCGATTTTGAAGTTGTTTGCCATTGTAAATTATTTAAAATATAAAATGCAGTGAAACGATCTACTCTCTTTCAAGAATGAAATATTTGTTATAAATACGAGGTAAATTGGATGTGATATTATAAAAGTAGCAATATTTTCGAATAGAATTCTGGTGCACGGCTGGAAATTGGTTTTCTTATAAATCAGCACATTTTCTTATGTAGGAAGTAAAAAAAATCGGCTTTGAAGTTGTTCGCCATTGTAAAATATTTAAAATATAAAATACAGTGAAACGATCTACTCTCTTTCAAGAATGAAATTTTTGTTATAAATAAGAGGTAAAGTAGATGTGATATTATAAAATTATATGTATCTTCGAATAGAATTCTGGTGCATGGCTGGAAATTGGTTTTCTCATAAATCAGCACATTTTCGTATGTAGGAAGTAAAAAAAAATCGGTTTTGAAGTTGTTCGCCATTGTAAAATATTTAAAATATAAAATACTGTGAAACGATATGCATTTTTCAACAATGAAACCTTTGTTCTAAAAACGATGTAAAGAAGATCTGATATTATAAAATTTGCAATATCTTCAAATAGAATTCTGGTACACGGCTGGAAATTGGTTTTCTTATAAATCAGCACATTTTCTTATGTAGGAAGTAAAAAAAAATCGGTTTTGAAGTTGTTCGCCATTGTAAAATATTTAAAATATAAAATACTGTGAAACGATATGCATTTTTCAACAATGAAACCTTTGTTATAAATACGAGGTAAAGTGGATGTTATAATATATAATTATAAATATCGTTGAATAGAATTCTGGTGCACGGCTGGAAATTCGTTTACTTATAAATCAGCAAATTTTCTTATGTAGGAAGTAAAAAAAATCGATTTTGAAGTTGTTCGCCATTGTAAATTATTTAAAATATAAAATGCAGTGAAACGATCTACTCTCTTTCAACAATGAAACCTTTGTTATAAATACGATGTAAAGAAGATCTGATATTATAAAATTTGCAATATCCTCAAATAGAATTCTGGATCACGGCTGGAAATTGGTTTTCTTATAAATCAGCATATTTTCTTATGTAGGAAGTAAAAAAAATTCGGTTTTGAAGTTGTTCGCCATTGTAAAATATTTAAAATATAAAATACAGTGAAACGATATGCATTTTTCAACAATGAAAACTTTGTTATAAATAAGAGGTAAAGAGATGTAATATTATAAAATTATCAATATCTTCGAATAGAAATCTGGTGCACGGCTGGAAATTCGTTTACTTATAAATCAGCATATTTTCTTATGTAGGGAGTAAAAAAAATCGATTTTGAAGTTGTTCGACATTGTAAATTATTTAAAATATAAAATGCAGTGAAACGATCTACTCTCTTTCAACAATGAAACCTTTGTTATAAATACGATGTAAAGAAGATCTGATATTATAAAATTTGCAATATCCTCAAATAGAATTCTGGTGCACGGCTGGAAATTGGTTTTCTTATAAATCAGCATATTTTCTTATGTAGGAAGTAAAAAAAATTCGGTTTTGAAGTTGTTCGCCATCGTAAAATATTTAAAATATAAAATACAGTGAAACGATATGCATTTTTCAACAATGAAAACTTTGTTATAAATAAGAGGTAAAGGAGATGTAATATTATAAAATTATCAATATCTTCGAATAGAATTCTGGTGCACGGCTGGAAATTGGTTTTCTTATAAATCAGCACATTTTCTTATGTAGGAAGTAAAAAAAATCGGCTTTGAAGTTGTTCGCCATTGTAAAATATTTAAAATATAAAATACTGTGAAACGATATGCATTTTTCAACAATGAAACCTTAGTTATAAATACGAGGTAAAGTGGATGTTATAATATAAAATTATAAATATCTTCTAATAGAATTCTGGTGCACGGCTGGAAATTCGTTTACTTATAAATCAGCACATTTTCTTATGTAGGAAGTAAAAAAAAAATCGATTTTGAAGTTGTTCGCCATTGTAAATTATTTAAAATATAAAATACAATGAAACGATATGCATTTTTTAACAATGAAAACTTTGTTATAAATAAGAGGTAAAGGAGATGTAATATTATAAAATTATCAATATCTTCGAATAGAAAGCTGGTGCACGGCTGGAAATTCGTTTACTTATAAATCAGAATATTTTCTTATGTAGGAAGTAAAAAAAATCGATTTTGAAGTTGTTCGCCTTTGTAAAATAATTAAAATATAAAATGCAGTGAAACGATCTAATCTCTTTCAACAATGTAACTTTTGTTATAAATACGATGTAAAGAAGATCTGATATTATAAAATTTGCAATATCTTCAAATAGAATTCTGGAGCATGGCTGGAAATTGGTTTTCTTATAAATCAGCATATTTTCTTATGTAGGAAGTAAAAAAAATTCGGTTTTGAAGTTGTTGGCCATTGTAAAATATTTAAAATATAAAATACAATGAAACGATATGCATTTTTTAACAATGAAAACTTTGTTATAAATAAGAGGTAAAGGAGATGTAATATTATAAAATTATCCATATCTTCGAATAGAAAGCTGGTGCACGGCTGGAAATTCGTTTACTTATAAATCAGAATATTTTCTTATGTAGGAAGTAAAAAAAATCGATTTTGAAGTTGTTCGCCTTTGTAAAATATTTAAAATATAAAATACTGTGAAACGATATGCATTTTTCAACAATGAAAACTTTGTTATAAATACGATGTAAAGTGGATGAGATATTATAAAATTATCAATATCTTCGAATAGAATTTTGGAGCACGGCTGGAAATTCGTTTACTTATAAATAGGCACAATTTTTATTGTATGAAGTAAAAAAAATTCGATTTTCAAGTTGTTCGCCTTTGAAAAATATTTAAAATATAAAAAAAAAGTGAAAAGATCTACTCTGATCCAACAATGAAACCTTTGTTATAAAAACGATGTAAAGAAGATCTGATATTATAAAATTTGCAATATCTTCAAATAGAATTCTGGTGCACGGCTGGAAATTGGTTTTCTTATAAATCAGCATATTTTCTTATGTTGGAAATAAAAAAAATTCGGTTTTGAAGTTGTCCGCCATTGTAAAATATTTAAAATATAAAATACTGTGAAACGATATGCATTTTTCAACAATGAAAACTTTGTTATAAATACGAGGTAAAGTGGATGAGATATTATAAAATTATCAATATCTTCGAATAGAATTCTGGTGCACGGCTGGAAATTCGTTTACTTATAAATCAGCACATTTTCTTATGTAGGAAGTAAAAAAAATTCGATTTTGAAGTTGTTCGTCTTTGAAAAATATTTAAAATATAACAAAAAGTGAAAAGATCTTCTCTGTTCCAACAACGAAACCTTTGTTATAAATACGATGTAAAGAAGATCTGATATTATAAAATTTGCAATATCTTCAAATAGAATTCTGGTGCACGGCTGGAAATTGGTTTTCTTATAAATCAGCACATTTTCTTATGTAGGAAGTAAAAAAAAATCGGTTTTGAAGTTGTCCGCCATTGTAAAATATTTAAAATATAAAATACTGTGAAACGATATGCATTTTTCAACAATGAAAACTTTGTTATAAATACGAGGTAAAGTGGATGAGATATTATAAAATTATCAATATCTTCGAATAGAATTCTGGTGCACGGCTGGAAATTCGTTTACTTATAAATCAGCACATTTTCTTATGTAGGAAGTAAAAAAAATTCGATTTTGAAGTTGTTCGTCTTTGAAAAATATTTAAAATATAACAAAAAGTGAAAAGATCTTCTCTGTTCCAACAACGAAACCTTTGTTATAAATACGATGTAAAGAAGATCTGATATTATAAAATTTGCAATATCTTCAAATAGAATTCTGGTGCACGGCTGGAAATTGGTTTTCTTATAAATCAGCACATTTTCTAATGTAGGAAGTAAAAAAAATTCGATTTTGAAGTTGTTCGCCATTGTAAATTATTTAAAATATAAAATACTGTGCAACGATATGCATTTTTCAACAATGAAACCTTTGATATAAATACGAGGTAATGTGGATGAGATATTATAAAATTATCAATATCTTCGAATAGAATTCTGGTGCACGGCTGGAAATTCGTTTACTTATAAATCAGCACATTTTCTTATGTAGGAAGTAAAATAAATTCGGTTTTGAAGTTGTTCGCCATTGTAAAATATTTAAAATATAAAATACTGTGAAACGATATGCATTTTTCAACAATGAAACCTTTGTTATAAATACGAGGTAAAGTGGATGTTATAATATAAAATTATAAATATCTTCGAATAGAATTCTGGTGCACGGCTGGAAATTCGTTTACTTATAAATCAGCACATTTTCTTATGCAGGAAGTAAAAAAAATTCGATTTTGTAGTTGTTCGCCATTGTAAATTATTTAAAATATAAAATGCAGTGAAACGATCTACTCTCTTTCAACAATGAAATCTTTGTTATAAATACGAGGTATAGTGGATGTGATATTATAAAAGTAGCAGTATTTTCGAATAGAATTCTGGTGCACGGCTGGAAATTCGTTTACTTATAAATCAGCACATTATCTTATGCAGGAAGTAAAAAAAAATTCGATTTTGAAGTTGTTCGCCATAGTAAATTATTTAAAATATAAAATGCAGTGAAACGATCTACTCTCTTTCAACAATGAAATCTTTGTTATAAATACGAGGTATAGTGGATGAGATATTATAAAATTATCAATATCTTCGAATAGAATTCTGGTGCACGGCTGGAAATTCGTTTACTTATAAATCAGCATATTTTCTATTGTATGAAGTAAAAAAAATTCGATTTTGAAGTTGTTCGCGTTTTGAAAAATATTTAAAATATAAAAAAAACTGAAAAGATCAACTCTGTTCCAACAATGAAACCTTTGTTATAAATACGATGTAAAGAAGATATGATATTATAAAATTTGCAATATCTTCAAATAGAATTCTGGTGCACGGCTGGAAATTGGTTTTCTTATAAATCGGCACATTTTCTTATGTAGGAAGTAAAAAAAATTCGATTTTGAAGTTGTTCGCCATTGTAAATTATTTAAAATATAAAATGTTGTGAAACGATCTACTCTCTTTCAACAATGAAACCTTTGTTATAAATACGAGGTAAAGTGGATGTGATAATATAAAATTATAAATATCTTCGAATAGAATTCTGGTGCACGGCTGGAAATTCGTTTACTTATAAATCAGCTTATTTTCTTATGCAGGAATTAAAAAAAAAATCGATTTTTAAGTTGTTCGCCATTGTAAATTATTTAAAATATAAAATGCAGTGAAACGATCTACTCTCTTTCAACAATGAAATCTTTGTTATAAATACGAGGTAAAGTGGATGTGATATTATAAAAGTAGCAATATTTTCGAATAGAATTCTGGTGCACGCCTGGAAATTGGTTTTCTTATAAATCAGCACATTTTCTTATGTAGGAAGTAAAAAAAATTCGATTTTGAAGTTGTTCGCCATTTTAAATTATTTAAAATATAAAATGCAGTGAAATGATCTACTCTCTTTCAACAATGAAATCTTTGTTATAAATACGAGGTAAAGTGGATGTGATATTATAAAAGTAGCAATTTTTTTGAATAGAATTCTGGTGCACGGCTGGAAATTTGTTTTCTTATAAATCAGCACATTTTCTTATGTAGGAAGTAAAAAAAATTCGATTTTGAAGTTGTTCGCCATTTTAAATTATTTAAAATATAAAATGCAGTGAAATGATCTACTCTCTTTCAACAATGAAATCTTTGTTATAAATACGAGGTAAAGTGGATGTGATATTATAAAAGTAGCAAATTTTTTGAATAGAATTCTGGTGCACGGCTGGAAATTGGTTTTCTTATAAATCAGAACATTTTCTTATGTAGGAAGTAAAAAAAAATTCGATTTTGAAGTTGTTCGCCATTTTAAATTATTTAAAATATAAAATGCAGTGAAAAGATCTACTCTCTTTCAACAATGAAATCTTTGTTATAAATACGAGGTAACGTGGATGTGATATTATAAAAGTAGCAATATCTTCAAATAGAATTCTGGTGCACGCCTGGAAATTGGTTTTCTTATAAATCAGCACATTTTCTTATGTAGGAAGTAAAATAAATTCGATTTTGAAGTTGTTCGCCATTGTAAATTATTTAAAATATAAAATGCAGTGAAACGATCTACTCTCTTTCAACAATGAAATCTTTGTTATAAATAAGAGGTAAAGAAGATCTGATATTATAAAATTTGCAATATCTTCAAATAGAATTCTGGTGCACGGCTGGAAATTGGTTTTCTTATAAATCAGCACATTTTCTTATGTAGGAAGTAAAAAAAATTCGATTTTGAAGTTGTTCGCCATTGTAAATTATTTAAAATATAAAATGCAGTGAAACGATCTACTCTCTTTCAACAATGAAATCTTTGTTATAAATACGAGGTAAAGTGGATGTGATATTATAAAAGTAGCAATTTTTTCGAATAGAATTCTGGTGCACGGCTGGAAATTGGTTTTCTTATAAATCAGCACATTTTCTTATGTAGGAAGTAAAAAAAAATTAGGTTTTGAAGTTGTTCGCCATTGTAAAATATTTAAAATATAAAATAGTGTGAAACGATATGCATTTTTCAACAATGAAACCTTTGATATAAATACGAGGTAATGTGGATGAGATATTATAAAATTATCAATATCTTCGAATAGAATTCTGGTGCACGGCTGTAAATTCGTTTACTTATAAATCAGCACATTTTCTATTGTATGAAATAAAAAAAATTCGATTTTGAAGTTGTTCGCCTTTGAAAAATATTTAAAATATAAAAAAAAAGTGAAAAGATCTACTCTGTTCCAACAATGAAACCTTTGTTATAAATACGATGTAAAGAAGATCTGATATTATAAAATTTGCAATATCTTCAAATAGAATTCTGGTGCACGGCTGGAAATTGGTTTTCTTATAAATCAGAACATTTTCTTATGTAGGAAGTAAAAAAAAATTCGATTTTGAAGTTGTTCGCCATAGTAAATTATTTAAAATATAAAATGCAGTGAAACGATCTACTCTCTTTCAACAATGAAATCTTTGTTATAAATACGAGGTATAGTGGATGAGATATTATAAAATTATCAATATCTTCGAATAGAATTCTGGTGCACGGCTGGAAATTCGTTTACTTATAAATCAGCATATTTTCTATTGTATGAAGTAAAAAAAATTCGATTTTGAAGTTGTTCGCCTTTGAAAAATATTTAAAATATAAAAAAAACTGAAAAGATCAACTCTGTTCCAACAATGAAACCTTTGTTATAAATACGATGTAAAGAAGATATGATATTATAAAATTTGCAATATCTTCAAATAGAATTCTGGTGCACGGCTGGAAATTGGTTTTCTTATAAATCGGCACATTTTCTTATGTAGGAAGTAAAAAAAATTCGATTTTGAAGTTGTTCGCCATTGTAAATTATTTAAAATATAAAATGTTGTGAAACGATCTACTCTCTTTCAACAATGAAACCTTTGTTATAAATACGAGGTAAAGTGGATGTGATAATATAAAATTATAAATATCTTCGAATAGAATTCTGGTGCACGGCTGGAAATTCGTTTACTTATAAATCAGCTTATTTTCTTATGCAGGAATTAAAAAAAAAATCGATTTTTAAGTTGTTCGCCATTGTAAATTATTTAAAATATAAAATGCAGTGAAACGATCTACTCTCTTTCAACAATGAAATCTTTGTTATAAATACGAGGTAAAGTGGATGTGATATTATAAAAGTAGCAATATTTTCGAATAGAATTCTGGTGCACGCCTGGAAATTGGTTTTCTTATAAATCAGCACATTTTCTTATGTAGGAAGTAAAAAAAATTCGATTTTGAAGTTGTTCGCCATTTTAAATTATTTAAAATATAAAATGCAGTGAAATGATCTACTCTCTTTCAACAATGAAATCTTTGTTATAAATACGAGGTAAAGTGGATGTGATATTATAAAAGTAGCAATTTTTTTGAATAGAATTCTGGTGCACGGCTGGAAATTTGTTTTCTTATAAATCAGCACATTTTCTTATGTAGGAAGTAAAAAAAATTCGATTTTGAAGTTGTTCGCCATTTTAAATTATTTAAAATATAAAATGCAGTGAAATGATCTACTCTCTTTCAACAATGAAATCTTTGTTATAAATACGAGGTAAAGTGGATGTGATATTATAAAAGTAGCAATTTTTTTGAATAGAATTCTGGTGCACGGCTGGAAATTTGTTTTCTTATAAATCAGCACATTTTCTTATGTAGGAAGTAAGAAAAATTCGGTTTTAAAGTTGTTCGCCATTGTAAAATATTTAAGATATAAAATACTGTGAAACGATATGCATTTTTCAACAATGAAACCTTTGTTATAAATACGAGGTAAAGTGGATGTGATATTATAAAAGTAGCAATTTTTTCGAATAGAATTCTGGTGCACGGCTGGAATTTGGTTTTCTTATAAATCAGCACATTTTCTTATGTAGGAAGTAAAAAAAATTAGGTTTTGAAGTTGTTCGCCATTGTAAAATATTTAAAATATAAAATACTGTGAAACGATATGCATTTTTCAACAATGAAACCTTTGTTATAAATACGAGGTAAAGTGGATGTTATAATATAAAATTATAAATGTCTTCGAATAGAATTCTAGTGCACGGCTGGAAATTTATTTACTTATAAATCAGCACATTTTCTTATGTAAGAAGTAAAAAAAATTCGATTTTGAAGTTGTTCGCCATTGTAAATTATTTAAAATATAAAATGCAGTGAAACGATCTACTCTCTTTCAACAATGAAATCTTTGTTATAAATAAGAGGTAAAGAAGATCTGATATTATAAAATTTGCAATATCTTCAAATAGAATTCTGGTGCACGGCTGGAAATTGGTTTTCTTATAAATCAGCACATTTTCTTATGTAGGAAGTAAAAAAAATTCGATTTTGAAGTTGTTCGCCATTTTAAATTATTTAAAATATAAAATGCAGTGAAATGATCTACTCTCTTTCAACAATGAAATCTTTGTTATAAATACGAGGTAAAGTGGATGTGATATTATAAAAGTAAAAATTTTTTTGAATAGAATTCTGGTGCACGGCTGGAAATTTGTTTTCTTATAAATCAGCACATTTTCTTATGTAGGAAGTAAAAAAAAATCGGTTTTAAAGTTGTTCGCCATTGTAAAATATTTAAGATATAAAATACTGTGAAACGATATGCATTTTTCACCAATGAAACCTTTGTTATAAATACGAGGTAAAGTGGATGTGATATTATAAAAGTAGCAATATTTTCGAATAGAATTCTGGTGCACGGCTGGAAATTCGTTTACTTATAAATCAGCACATTTTCTATTGTATGAAGTAAAAAAAAATCGATTTTGAAGTTCTTCGCCTTTGAAAAATATTTAAAATATAAAAAAAAGTAAAAAAAAAAAAACTCTGTTCCAACAATGAAACCTTTGTTATAAATGCTATGTAAAGAAGATCTGATATTATAAAATTTGCAATATCTTCAAATAGAATTCTGGTGCACGCCTGGAAATTGGTTTTCTTTTAAATCAGCACATTTTCTTATGTAGGAAGTAAAAAAAATTCGATTTTGAAGTTGTTCGCCATTGTAAATTATTTAAAATATAAAATGCAGTGAAAAGATCTACTCTCTTTCAACAATGAAATCTTTGTTATAAATACGAGGTAACGTGGATGTGATATTATAAAAGTAGCAATATTTTCGAATAGAATTCTGGTGCACGGCTGGAAATTCGTTTACTTATAAATCAGCACATTTTCTTATGTAGTAAGTAAAAAAAATTCGATTTTGAAGTTGTTCGCCATTGTAAATTATTTAAAATATAAAAATAAGTGAAAAGATCTACTCTGTTCCAACAATGAAACAATTGTTATAAATACGATGTAAAGAAGATCTGATATTATAAAATTTGCAATATCTTCAAATAGAATTCTGGTGCACGCCTGGAAATTGGTTTTCTTATAAATCAGCACATTTTCTTATGTAGGAAGTAAAATAAATTCGATTTTGAAGTTGTTCGCCATTGTAAATTATTTAAAATATAAAATGCAGTGAAACGATCTACTCTCTTTCAACAATGAAATCTTTGTTATAAATAAGAGGTAAAGAAGATCTGATATTATAAAATTTGCAATATCTTCAAATAGAATTCTGGTGCACGGCTGGAAATTGGTTTTCTTATAAATCAGCACATTTTCTTATGTAGGAAGTAAAAAAAATTCGATTTTGAAGTTGTTCGCCATTGTAAATTATTTAAAATATAAAATGCAGTGAAACGATCTACTCTCTTTCAACAATGAAATCTTTGTTATAAATACGAGGTAAAGTGGATGTGATATTATAAAAGTAGCAATTTTTTCGAATAGAATTCTGGTGCACGGCTGGAAATTGGTTTTCTTATAAATCAGCACATTTTCTTATGTAGGAAGTAAAAAAAAATTAGGTTTTGAAGTTGTTCGCCATTGTAAAATATTTAAAATATAAAATAGTGTGAAACGATATGCATTTTTCAACAATGAAACCTTTGATATAAATACGAGGTAATGTGGATGAGATATTATAAAATTATCAATATCTTCGAATAGAATTCTGGTGCACGGCTGTAAATTCGTTTACTTATAAATCAGCACATTTTCTATTGTATGAAATAAAAAAAATTCGATTTTGAAGTTGTTCGCCTTTGAAAAATATTTAAAATATAAAAAAAAAGTGAAAAGATCTACTCTGTTCCAACAATGAAACCTTTGTTATAAATACGATGTAAAGAAGATCTGATATTATAAAATTTGCAATATCTTCAAATAGAATTCTGGTGCACGGCTGGAAATTGGTTTTCTTATAAATCAGAACATTTTCTTATGTAGGAAGTAAAAAAAAATTCGATTTTGAAGTTGTTCGCCATTTTAAATTATTTAAAATATAAAATGCAGTGAAATGATCTACTCTCTTTCAACAATGAAATCTTTGTTATAAATACGAGGTAAAGTGGATGTGATATTATAAAAGTAGCAAATTTTTTGAATAGAATTCTGGTGCACGGCTGGAAATTGGTTTTCTTATAAATCAGAACATTTTCTTATGTAGGAAGTAAAAAAAAATTCGATTTTGAAGTTGTTCGCCATTTTAAATTATTTAAAATATAAAATGCAGTGAAATGATCTACTCTCTTTCAACAATGAAATCTTTGTTATAAATACGATGTAAAGAAGATCTGATATTATAAAATTTGCAATATCTTCAAATAGAATTCTGGTGCACGCCTGGAAATTGGTTTTCTTTTAAATCAGCACATTTTCTTATGTAGGAAGTAAAAAAAATTCGATTTTGAAGTTTTTCGCCATTGTAAATTATTTAAAATATAAAATGCAGTGAAAAGATCTACTGTCTTTCAACAATGAAATCTTTGTTATAAATACGAGGTAAAGTGGATGTGATATTATAAAAGTAGCAATATTTTAGAATAGAATTCTGGTGCACGGCTGGAAATTCGTTTACTTATAAATCAGCACATTTTCTTATGTAGGAAGTAAAAAAAATTCGATTTTGAAGTTGTTCGCCATTGTAAATTATTTAAAATATAAAAATAAGTGAAAAGATCTACTCTGTTCCAACAATGAAACCTTTGTTATAAATACGATGTAAAGAAGATCTGATACTATAAAATTTGCAATATCTTCAAATAGAATTCTGGTGCACGCCTGGAAATTGGTTTTCTTATAAATCAGCACATTTTCTTATGTAGGTAGTAAAAAAAATTCGATTTTGAAGTTGTTTGCCATTGTAAATTATTTAAAATATAAAATGCAGTGAAACGATCTACTCTCTTTCAAGAATGAAATATTTGTTATAAATACGAGGTAAATTGGATGTGATATTATAAAAGTAGCAATATTTTCGAATAGAATTCTGGTGCACGGCTGGAAATTGGTTTTCTTATAAATTAGCGCAATTTCTTATGTAGGAAGTAAAAAAAATTCGGTTTTGAAGTTGTTCGCCATTGTAAAATATTTAAAATATAAAATACAGTGAAACGATCTACTCTCTTTCAAGAATGAAATTTTTGTTATAAATAAGAGGTAAAGTAGATGTGATATTATAAAATTATATGTATCTTCGAATAGAATTCTGGTGCATGGCTGGAAATTGGTTTTCTCATAAATCAGCACATTTTCGTATGTAGGAAGTAAAAAAAAATCGGTTTTGAAGTTGTTCGCCATTGTAAAATATTTAAAATATAAAATACTGTGAAACGATATGCATTTTTCAACAATGAAACCTTTGTTCTAAAAACGATGTAAAGAAGATCTCATATTATAAAATTTGATACATCTTCAAATAGAATTCTGGTACACGGCTGGAAATTGGTTTTCTTATAAATCAGCACATTTTCTTATGTTGGAAATAAAAAAAATTCGGTTTTGAAGTTGTCCGCCTTTGTAAAATATTTAAAATATAAAATACTGTGAAACGATATGCATTTTTCAACAATGAAAACTTTGTTATAAATACGAGGTAAAGTGGATGAGATATTATAAAATTATCAATATCTTCGAATAGAATTCTGGTGCACGGCTGAAAATTCGTTTATTTATAAATCAGTACATTTTCTTATGTATGTAGTAAAAAAAATTCGATTTTGAAGTTGTTCGCCTTTGTAAAATAATTAAAATATAAAATACAGTGAAACGATCTACTCTGTTCCAACAATGAATCCTTTGTTATAAATACGATGTAAAGAAGATCTGATATTATAAAATTTGCAATATCTTCAAATAGAATTCTGGTACACGGCTGGAAATTGGTTTTCTTATAAATCAGCACATTTTCTTATGTAGGAAGTAAAAAAAAATCGGTTTTGAAGTTGTTCGCCATTGTAAAATATTTAAAATATAAAATACTGTGAAACGATATGCATTTTTCAACAATGAAACCTTTGTTATAAATACGAGGTAAAGTGGATGTTATAATATATAATTATAAATATCGTTGAATAGAATTCTGGTGCACGGCTGGAAATTCGTTTACTTATAAATCAGCAAATTTTCTTATGTAGGAAGTAAAAAAAAATCGATTTTGAAGTTGTTCGCCATTGTAAATTATTTAAAATATAAAATGCAGTGAAACGATCTACTCTCTTTCAACAATGAAACCTTTGTTATAAATACGATGTAAAGAAGATCTGATATTATAAAATTTGCAATATCCTCAAATAGAATTCTGGTGCACGGCTGGAAATTGGTTTTCTTATAAATCAGCATATTTTCTTATGTAGGAAGTAAAAAAAATTCGGTTTTGAAGTTGTTCGCCATCGTAAAATATTTAAAATATAAAATACAGTGAAACGATATGCATTTTTCAACAATGAAAACTTTGTTATAAATAAGAGGTAAAGGAGATGTAATATTATAAAATTATCAATATCTTCGAATAGAATTCTGGTGCACGGCTGGAAATTGGTTTTCTTATAAATCAGCACATTTTTTTATGTAGGAAGTAAAAAAAATCGGCTTTGAAGTTGTTCGCCATTGTAAAATATTTAAAATATAAAATACTGTGAAACGATATGCATTTTTCAACAATGAAACCTTAGTTATAAATACGAGGTAAAGTGGATGTTATAATATAAAATTATAAATATCTTCTAATAGAATTCTGGTGCACGGCTCGAAATTCGTCTACTTATAAATCAGCACATTTTCTTATGTAGGAAGTAAAAAAAATTCGATTTTGAAGTTGTTCGCCATTGTAAATTATTTAAAATATAAAATACAATGAAACGATATGCATTTTTTAACAATGAAAACTTTGTTATAAATACGAGGTAAAGTGGATGAGATATTATAAAATTATCAATATCTTCGAATAGAATTTTGGAGCACGGCTGGAAATTCGTTTACTTATAAATAGGCACAATTTTTATTGTATGAAGTAAAAAAAATTCGATTTTGAAGTTGTTCGCCTTTGAAAAATATTTAAAATATAAAAAAAAAGTGAAAAGATCTACTCTGATCCAACAATGAAACCTTTGTTATAAATACGATGTAAAGAAGATCTGATATTATAAAATTTGCAATATCTTCAAATAGAATTCTGGTACATGGCTGGAAATTGGTTTTCTTATAAATCAGCACATTTTCTTATGTAGGAAGTAAAAAAAATCGGCTTTGAAGTTGTTCGCCATTGTAAAATATTTAAAATATAAAATACTGTGAAACGATATGCATTTTTCAACAATGAAACCTTTGTTATAAATACGAGGTAAAGTGGATGTTATAATATAAAATTATAAATATCTTCTAATAGAATTCTGGTGCACGGCTGGAAATTCGTTTACTTATAAATCAGCACATTTTCTTATGTAGGAAGTAAAAAAAATTCGATTTTGAAGTTGTTCGCCTTTGTAAAATAATTAAAATATAAAATACAGTGAAATGATCTACTCTGTTCCAACAATGAATCCTTTGTTATAAATACGATGTAAAGAAGATCTGATATTATAAAATTTGCAATATCTTCAAATAGAATTCTGGTACACGGCTGGAAATTGGTTTTCTTATAAATCAGCACATTTTCTTATGTAGGAAGTAAAAAAAAAATCGGTTTTGAAGTTGTTCGCCATTGTAAAATATTTAAAATATAAAATACTGTGAAACGATATGCATTTTTCAACAATGAAACCTTTGTTATAAATACGAGGTAAAGTGGATGAGATATTATAAAATTATCAATATCTTCGAATAGAATTCTGGTGCACGGCTGGAAATTCGTTTACTTATAAATCAGCACATTTTCTTATGTAGGAAGTAAAAAAAATCGATTTTGAAGTTGTTCGCCATTGTAAAATATTTAAAATATAAAATACAATGAAACGATATGCATTTTTTAACAATGAAAACTTTGTTATAAATAAGAGGTAAAGGAGATGTAATATTATAAAATTATCAATATCTTCGAATAGAATGCTGGTGCACGGCTGGAAATTCGTTTACTTATAAATCAGAATATTTTCTTATGTAGGAAGTAAAAAAAATCGATTTTGAAGTTGTTCGCCTTTGTAAAATATTTAAAATATAAAATACTGTGAAACGATATGCATTTTTCAACAATGAAAACTTTGTTATAAATACGAGGTAAAGTGGATGAGATATTATAAAATTATCAATATCTTCGAATAGAATTCTGGAGCACGGCTGGAAATTCGTTTACTTATAAATCAGCACAATTTTTATTGTATGAAGTAAAAAAAATTCGATTTTGAAGTTGTTGCCTTTGAAAAATATTTAAAATATAAAAAAAAAGTGAAAAGATCTACTCTGATCCAACAATGAAACCTTTGTTATAAATACGATGTAAAGAAGATCTGATATTATAAAATTTGCAATATCTTCAAATAGAATTCTGGTACATGGCTGGAAATTGGTTTTCTTATAAATCAGCACATTTTCTTATGTAGGAAGTAAAAAAAATCGGCTTTGAAGTTGTTCGCCATTGTAAAATATTTAAAATATAAAATACTGTGAAACGATATGCATTTTTCAACAATGAAACCTTTGTTCTAAAAACGATGTAAAGAAGATCTGATATTATAAAATTTGCAATATCTTCAAATAGAATTCTGGTACACGGCTGGAAATTGGTTTTCTTATAAATCAGCACATTTTCTTATGTTGGAAATAAAAAAAATTCGGTTTTGAAGTTGTCCGCCATTGTAAAATATTTAAAATATAAAATACTGTGAAACGATATGCATTTTTCAACAATGAAAACTTTGTTATAAATACGAGGTAAAGTGGATGAGATATTATAAAATTATCAATATCTTCGAATAGAATTCTGGTGCACGGCTGGAAATTCGTTTACTTATAAATCAGTACATTTTCTTATGTATGTAGTAAAAAAAATTCGATTTTGAAGTTGTTCGCCTTTGTAAAATAATTAAAATATAAAATACAGTGAAACGATCTACTTTGTTCCAACAATGAATCCTTTGTTATAAATACGATGTAAAGAAGATCTGATATTAAATTTGCAATATCTTCAAATAGAATTCTGGTACACGGCTGGAAATTGGTTTTCTTATAAATCAGCACATTTTCTTATGTAGGAAGTAAAAAAAAATCGGTTTTGAAGTTGTTCGCCATTGTAAAATATTTAAAATATAAAATACTGTGAAACGATATGCATTTTTCAACAATGAAACCTTTGTTATAAATACGAGGTAAAGTGGATGAGATATTATAAAATTATCAATATCTTCGAATAGAATTCTGGTGCACGGCTGGAAATTGGTTTTCTTATAAATCAGCATATTTTCTTATGTAGGAAGTAAAAAAAAATCGGTTTTGAAGTTGTTCGCCATTGTAAAATATTTAAAATATAAAATACAGTGAAACGATATGCATGTTTCAACAATGAAAACTTTGTTATAAATACGAGGTAAAGTGGATGAGATATTATAAAATTATCAATATCTTCGAATAGAATTCTTGTGCTCGGCTGTAAATTCGTTTACTTATAAATCAGTACATTTTCTTATGTATGTAGTAAAAAAAATTCGATTTTGAAGTTGTTCGCCTTTGTAAAATAATTAAAATATAAAATACAGCGAAACGATCTACTCTGTTCCAACAATGAAACCTTTGTTATAAATACGATGTAAAGAAGATCTGATATTATAAAATTTGCAATATCTTCGAATAGAATGCTGGTGCACGGCTGGAAATTCGTTTACTTATAAATCAGAATATTTTCTTATGTAGGAAGTAAAAAAAAATCGATTTGGAAGTTGTTCGCCTTTGTAAAATATTTAAAATATAAAATACTGTGAAACGATATGCATTTTTCAACAATGAAAACTTTGTTATAAATACGAGGTAAAGTGGATGAGATATTATAAAATTATCAATATCTTCGAATAGAATTCTGGAGCACGGCTAAAAAATTCGTTTACTTATAAATCAGCACAATTTTTATTGTATGAAGTACAAAAAAATTCGATTTTGAAGTTGTTCGCCTTTGAAAAATATTTAAAATATAAAAAAAAAAGTGAAAAGATCTACTCTGATCCAACAATGAAACCTTTGTTATAAAAACGATGTAAAGAAGATCTGATATTATAAAATTTGCAATATCTTCAAATAGAATTCTGGTGCACGGCTGGAAATTGGTTTTCTTATAAATCAGCACATTTTCTTATGTAGGAAGTAAAAAAAATCGGCTTTGAAGTTGTTCGCCATTGTAAAATATTTAAAATATAAAATACTGTGAAACGATATGCATTTTTCAACAATGAAACCTTTGTTATAAATACGAGATAAAGTGGATGTTATAATATAAAATTATAAATATCGTTGAATAGAATTCTGGTGCACGGCTGGAAATTCGTTTACTTATAAATCAGCACATTTTTCTAATGTAGGAAGTAAAAAAAAATCGATTTTGAAGTTGTTCGCCATTGTAAATTATTTAAAATATAAAATGCAGTGAAACGATCTACTATCTTTCAACAATGAAACCTTTGTTATAAATACGATGTAAAGAAGATCTGATATTATAAAATTTGCAATATCCTCAAATAGAATTCTGGTGCACGGCTGGAAATTGGTTTTCTTATAAATCAGCAAATTTTATTATGTAGGAAGTAAAAAAAATTCGGTTTTGAAGTTGTTCGCCATTGTAAAATATTTAAAATATAAAATACAGTGAAACGATATGCATTTTTCAACAATGAAAACTTTGTTATAAATAAGAGGTAAAGGAGATGTAATATTATAAAATTATCAATATCTTCGAATAGAATTCTGGTGCACGGCTGGAAATTCGTTTACTTATAAATCAGCATATTTTCTTATGTAGGAAGTAAAAAAAAATCGATTTTGAAGTTATTCGCCTTTGTAAAATATTTAAAATATAAAATACTGTGAAACGATATGCATTTTTCAACAATGAAAACTTTGTTATAAATACGAGGTAAAGTGGATGAGATATTATAAAATTATCAATATCTTCGAACAGAATTCTGGTGCACGGCTGTAAATTCGTTTACTTATAAATCAGTACATTTTCTTATGTATGTAGTAAAAAAAATCGATTTTGAAGTTGTTCGCCTTTGTAAAATAATTAAAATATAAAATACAGCGAAACGATCTACTCTGTTCCAACAATGAAACCTTTGTTATAAATACGATGTAAAGAAGATCTGATATTATAAAATTTGCAATATCTTCCAATAGAATTCTGGTACACGGCTGGAAATTGGTTTTCTTATAAATCAGCACATTTTCTTATGTAGGAAGTAAATAAAAATCGGTTTTGAAGTTGTTTGCCATTGTAAAATATTCAAAATATAAAATACTGTGAAACGATATGCATTTTTCAATAATGAAACCTTTGTTATAAATACGAGGTAAATTGGATGAGATATTATAAAATTATCAATATCTTCGAATAGAATTCTGGTGCACGGCTGGAAATTCGTTTACTTATAAATCAGCACATTTTCTTATGTAGGAAGTAAAAAAAAATCGATTTTGAAGTTGTTCGCCATTGTAAATTATTTAAAATATAAAATGCAGTGAAACGATCTAATCTCTTTCAACAATGTAACCTTTGTTATAAATACGATGTAAAGAAGATCTGATATTATAAAATTTGCAATATCTTCAAATAGAATTCTGGAGCATGGCTGGAAATTGGTTTTCTTATAAATCAGCATATTTTCTTATGTAGGAAGTAAAAAAAATTCGGTTTTGAAGTTGTTCGCCATTGTAAAATATTTAAAATATAAAATACAATGAAACGATATGCATTTTTTAACAATGAAAACTTTGTTATAAATAAGAGGTAAAGGAGATGTAATATTATAAAATTATCAATATCTTCGAATAGAATGCTGGTGCACGGCTGGAAATTCGTTTACTTATAAATCAGAATATTTTCTTATGTAGGAAGTAAAAAAAATCGATTTTGAAGTTGTTCGCCTTTGTAAAATATTTAAAATATAAAATACTGTGAAACGATATGCATTTTTCAACAATGAAAACTTTGTTATAAATACGAGGTAAAGTGGATGAGATATTATAAAATTATCAATATCTTCGAATAGAATTTTGGAGCACGGCTGGAAATTCGTTTACTTATAAATAGGCACAATTTTTATTGTATGAAGTAAAAAAAATTCGATTTTGAAGTTGTTCGCCTTTGAAAAATATTTAAAATATAAAAAAAAAGCGAAAAGATCTACTCTGATCCAACAATGAAACCTTTGTTATAAATACGATGTAAAGAAGATCTGATATTATAAAATTTGCAATATCTTCAAATAGAATTCTGGTACATGGCTGGAAATTGGTTTTCTTATAAATCAGCACATTTTCTTATGTAGGAAGTAAAAAAAATCGGCTTTGAAGTTGTTCGCCATTGTAAAATATTTAAAATATAAAATACTGTGAAACGATATGCATTTTTCAACAATGAAACCTTTGTTATAAATACGAGGTAAAGTGGATGTTATAATATAAAATTATAAATATCTTCTAATAGAATTCTGGTGCACGGCTGGAAATTCGTTTACTTATAAATCAGCACATTTTCTTATGTAGGAAGTAAAAAAAATTCGATTTTGAAGTTGTTCGCCATTGTAAATTATTTAAAATATAAAATGCAGTGAAACGATCTACTCTCTTTCAACAATGAAACCTTTGTTATAAAAACGATGTAAAGAAGATCTAATATTATAAAATTTGCAATATCTTCAAATAGAATTCTGGTGCACGGCTGGAAATTGGTTTTCTTATAAATCAGCACATTTTCTTATGTAGGAAGTAAAAAAAATCGGCTTTGAAGTTGTTCGCCATTGTAAAATATTTAAAATATAAAATACTGTGAAACGATATGCATTTTTCAACAATGAAACCTTTGTTATAAATACGAGATAAAGTGGATGTTATAATATAAAATTATAAATATCGTTGAATAGAATTCTGGTGCACGGCTGGAAATTCGTTTACTTATAAATCAGCACATTTTTCTAATGTAGGAAGTAAAAAAAAAATCGATTTTGAAGTTGTTCGCCATTGTAAATTATTTAAAATATAAAATGCAGTGAAACGATCTACTATCTTTCAACAATGAAACCTTTGTTATAAATACGATGTAAAGAAGATCTGATATTATAAAATTTGCAATATCTTCCAATAGAATTCTGGTACACGGCTGGAAATTGGTTTTCTTATAAATCAGCACATTTTCTTATGTAGGAAGTAAATAAAAATCGGTTTTGAAGTTGTTTGCCATTGTAAAATATTTAAAATATAAAATACAGTGAAACGATATGCATTTTTCAACAATGAAAACTTTGTTATAAATAAGAGGTAAAGGAGATGTAATATTATAAAATTATCAATATCTTCGAATAGAATTCTGGTGCACGGCTGGAAATTCGTTTACTTATAAATCAGCATATTTTCTTATGTAGGAAGTAAAAAAAAATCGATTTTGAAGTTATTCGCCTTTGTAAAATATTTAAAATATAAAATACTGTGAAACGATATGCATTTTTCAACAATGAAAACTTTGTTATAAATACGAGGTAAAGCGGATGAGATATTATAAAATTATCAATATCTTCGAACAGAATTCTGGTGCACGGCTGTAAATTCGTTTACTTATAAATCAGTACATTTTCTTATGTATGTAGTAAAAAAAAATCGATTTTGAAGTTGTTCGCCTTTGTAAAATAATTAAAATATAAAATACAGCGAAACGATCTACTCTGTTCCAACAATGAAACCTTTGTTATAAATACGATGTAAAGAAGATCTGATATTATAAAATTTGCAATATCTTCCAATAGAATTCTGGTACACGGCTGGAAATTGGTTTTCTTATAAATCAGCACATTTTCTTATGTAGGAAGTAAATAAAAATCGGTTTTGAAGTTGTTTGCCATTGTAAAATATTCAAAATATAAAATACTGTGAAACGATATGCATTTTTCAATAATGAAACCTTTGTTATAAATACGAGGTAAATTGGATGAGATATTATAAAATTATCAATATCTTCGAATAGAATTCTGGTGCACGGCTGGAAATTCGTTTACTTATAAATCAGCACATTTTCTTATGTAGGAAGTAAAAAAAAATCGATTTTGAAGTTGTTCGCCATTGTAAATTATTTAAAATATAAAATGCAGTGAAACGATCTAATCTCTTTCAACAATGTAACCTTTGTTATAAATACGATGTAAAGAAGATCTGATATTATAAAATTTGCAATATCTTCAAATAGAATTCTGGAGCATGGCTGGAAATTGGTTTTCTTATAAATCAGCATATTTTCTTATGTAGGAAGTAAAAAAAATTCGGTTTTGAAGTTGTTCGCCATTGTAAAATATTTAAAATATAAAATACAATGAAACGATATGCATTTTTTAACAATGAAAACTTTGTTATAAATAAGAGGTAAAGGAGATGTAATATTATAAAATTATCAATATCTTCGAATAGAATGCTGGTGCACGGCTGGAAATTCGTTTACTTATAAATCAGAATATTTTCTTATGTAGGAAGTAAAAAAAATTGATTTTGAAGTTGTTCGCCTTTGTAAAATATTTAAAATATAAAATACTGTGAAACGATATGCATTTTTCAACAATGAAAACTTTGTTATAAATACGAGGTAAAGTGGATGAGATATTATAAAATTATCAATATCTTCGAATAGAATTTTGGAGCACGGCTGGAAATTCGTTTACTTATAAATAGGCACAATTTTTATTGTATGAAGTAAAAAAAATTCGATTTTGAAGTTGTTCGCCTTTGAAAAATATTTAAAATATAAAAAAAAAGCGAAAAGATCTACTCTGATCCAACAATGAAACCTTTGTTATAAATACGATGTAAAGAAGATCTGATATTATAAAATTTGCAATATCTTCAAATAGAATTCTGGTACATGGCTGGAAATTGGTTTTCTTATAAATCAGCACATTTTCTTATGTAGGAAGTAAAAAAAATCGGCTTTGAAGTTGTTCGCCATTGTAAAATATTTAAAATATAAAATACTGTGAAACGATATGCATTTTTCAACAATGAAACCTTTGTTATAAATACGAGGTAAAGTGGATGTTATAATATAAAATTATAAATATCTTCTAATAGAATTCTGGTGCACGGCTGGAAATTCGTTTACTTATAAATCAGCACATTTTCTTATGTAGGAAGTAAAAAAAATTCGATTTTGAAGTTGTTCGCCATTGTAAATTATTTAAAATATAAAATGCAGTGAAACGATCTACTCTCTTTCAACAATGAAACCTTTGTTATAAAAACGATGTAAAGAAGATCTGATATTATAAAATTTGCAATATCTTCAAATAGAATTCTGGTGCACGGCTGGAAATTGGTTTTCTTATAAATCAGCACATTTTCTTATGTAGGAAGTAAAAAAAATCGGCTTTGAAGTTGTTCGCCATTGTAAAATATTTAAAATATAAAATACTGTGAAACGATATGCATTTTTCAACAATGAAAACTTTGTTATAAATAGGAGGTAAAGTGGATGAGATATTATAAAATTATCAATATCTTCGAACAGAATTCTGGTGCACGGCTGTAAATTCGTTTACTTATAAATCAGTACATTTTCTTATGTATGTAGTAAAAAAAAATCGATTTTGAAGTTGTTCGCCTTTGTAAAATAATTAAAATATAAAATACAGCGAAACGATCTACTCTGTTCCAACAATGAAACCTTTGTTATAAATACGATGTAAAGAAGATCTGATATTATAAAATTTGCAATATCTTCCAATAGAATTCTGGTACACGGCTGGAAATTGGTTTTCTTATACATCAGCACATTTTCTTATGTAGGAAGTAAATAAAAATCGGTTTTGAAGTTGATTGCCATTGTAAAATATTCAAAATATAAAATACTGTGAAACGATATGCATTTTTCAATAATGAAACCTTTGTTATAAATACGAGGTAAAGTGGATGAGATATTATAAAATTATCAATATCTTCGAATAGAATTCTGGTGCACGGCTGGAAATTCGTTTACTTATAAATCAGCACATTTTCTTATGTAGGAAGTAAAAAAAAATCGATTTTGAAGTTGTTCGCCATTGTAAATTATTTAAAATATAAAATGCAGTGAAACGATCTAATCTCTTTCAACAATGTAACCTTTGTTATAAATACGATGTAAAGAAGATCTGATATTATAAAATTTGCAATATCTTCAAATAGAATTCTGGAGCATGGCTGGAAATTGGTTTTCTTATAAATCAGCATATTTTCTTATGTAGGAAGTAAAAAAAATTCGGTTTTGAAGTTGTTCGCCATTGTAAAATATTTAAAATATAAAATACAATGAAACGATATGCATTTTTTAACAATGAAAACTTTGTTATAAATAAGAGGTAAAGGAGATGTAATATTATAAAATTATCAATATCTTCGAATAGAATGCTGGTGCACGGCTGGAAATTCGTTTACTTATAAATCAGAATATTTTCTTATGTAGGAAGTAAAAAAAATCGATTTTGAAGTTGTTCGCCTTTGTAAAATATTTAAAATATAAAATACTGTGAAACGATATGCATTTTTCAACAATGAAAACTTTGTTATAAATACGAGGTAAAGTGGATGAGATATTATAAAATTATCAATATCTTCGAATAGAATTTTGGAGCACGGCTGGAAATTCGTTTACTTATAAATAGGCACAATTTTTATTGTATGAAGTAAAAAAAATTCGATTTTGAAGTTGTTCGCCTTTGAAAAATATTTAAAATATAAAAAAAAAGTGAAAAGATCTACTCTGATCCAACAATGAAACCTTTGTTATAAATACGATGTAAAGAAGATCTGATATTATAAAATTTGCAATATCTTCAAATAGAATTCTGGTACATGGCTGGAAATTGGTTTTCTTATAAATCAGCACATTTTCTTATGTAGGAAGTAAAAAAAATCGGCTTTGAAGTTGTTCGCCATTGTAAAATATTTAAAATATAAAATACTGTGAAACGATATGCATTTTTCAACAATGAAACCTTTGTTATAAATACGAGGTAAAGTGGATGTTATAATATAAAATTATAAATATCTTCTAATAGAATTCTGGTGCACGGCTGGAAATTCGTTTACTTATAAATCAGCACATTTTCTTATGTAGGAAGTAAAAAAAATTCGATTTTAAAGTTGTTCGCCATTGTAAATTATTTAAAATATAAAATGCAGTGAAACGATCTACTCTCTTTCAACAATGAAACCTTTGTTATAAAAACGATGTAAAGAAGATCTGATATTATAAAATTTGCAATATCTTCAAATAGAATTCTGGTGCACGGCTGGAAATTGGTTTTCTTATAAATCAGCATATTTCCTTATGTTGGAAATAAAAAAAAATTCGGTTTTGAAGTTGTCCGCCATTGTAAAATATTTAAAATATAAAATACTGTGAAACGATATGCATTTTTCAACAATGAAAACTTTGTTATAAATACGAGGTAAAGTGGATGAGATATTATAAAATTATCAATATCTTCGAATAGAATTCTGGTGCACGGCTGGAAATTCGTTTACTTATAAATCAGTACATTTTCTTATGTATGTAGTAAAAAAAATTCGATTTTGAAGTTGTTCGCCTTTGTATAATAATTAAAATATAAAATACAGTGAAACGATCTACTGTGTTCCAACAACGAATCCTTTGTTATAAATACGATGTAAAGAAGATCTGATATTATAAAATTTGCAATATCTTCAAATAGAATTCTGGTACACGGCTGGAAATTGGTTTTCTTATAAATCAGCACATTTTCTTATGCAGGAAGTAAAAAAAATTCTATTTTGAAGTTGTTCGCCATTGTAAATTATTTAAAATATAAAATGCAGTGAAACGATCTACTCTCTTTCAACAATGAAATCTTTGTTATAAATACGAGGTATAGTGGATGAGATATTTTAAAATTATCAATATCTTCGAATAGAATTCTGGTGCACGGCTGGAAATTCGTTTACTTATAAATCAGCACATTTTCTTATGTAGGAAGTAAAAAAAATTCGGTTTTGAAGTTGTCCGCCATTGTAAAATATTTAAAATATAAAATACTGTGAAACGATATGCATTTTTCAACAATGAAAACTTTGTTATAAATACGAGGTAAAGTGGATGAGATATTATAAAATTATCAATATCTTCGAATAGAATTCTGGTGCACGGCTGGAAATTCGTTTACTTATAAATCAGCAACTTTTCTATTGTATGAAATAAAAAAAAATTCGATTTTGAAGTTGTTCGTCTTTGAAAAATATTTAAAATATAACAAAAAGTGAAAAGATCTACTCTGTTCCAACAACGAAACCTTTGTTATAAATACGATGTAAAGAAGATCTGATATTATAAACTTTGCAATATCTTCATATAGAATTCTGGTGCACGGCTGGAAATTGGTTTTCTTATAAATCAGCACATTTTCTAATGTAGGAAGTAAAAAAAATTCGATTTTGAAGTTGTTCGCCATTGTAAATTATTTAAAATATAAAATACTGTGCAACGATATGCATTTTTCAACAATGAAACCTTTGATATAAATACGAGGTAATGTGGATGAGATATTATAAAATTATCAATATCTTCGAATAGAATTCTGGTGCACGGCTGGAAATTCGTTTACTTATAAATCAGCACATTTTCTTATGTAGGAAGTAAAAAAAAATTCGGTTTTGAAGTTGTTCGCCATTGTAAAATATTTAAAATATAAAATACTGTGAAACGATATGCATTTTTCAACAATGAAACCTTTGTTATAAATACGAGGTAAAGTGGATGTTATAATATAAAATTATAAATATCTTCGAATAGAATTCTGGTGCACGGCTGGAAATTCGTTTACTTATAAATCAGCACATTTTCTTATGCAGGAAGTAAAAAAAATTCGATTTTGTAGTTGTTCGCCATTGTAAATTAATTAAAATATAAAATGCAGTGAAACGATCTACTCTCTTTCAACAATGAAATCTTTGTTATAAATACGAGGTATAGTGGATGTGATATTATAAAAGTAGCAATATTTTCGAATAGAATCCTGGTGCACGGCTGGAAATTCGTTTACTTATAAATCAGCACATTTTCTTATGCAGGAAGTAAAAAAAATTCGATTTTGAAGTTGTTCGCCATAGTAAATTATTTAAAATATAAAATGCAGTGAAACGATCTACTCTCTTTCAACAATGAAATCTTTGTTATAAATACGAGGTATAGTGGATGAGATATTATAAAATTATCAATATCTTCGAATAGAATTCTGGTGCACGGCTGGAAATTCGTTTACTTATAAATCAGCATATTTTCTATTGTATGAAGTAAAAAAAATTCGATTTTGAAGTTGTTCGCCTTTGAAAAATACTTAAAATATAAAAAAAAGTGAAAAGATCAACTCTGTTCCAACAATGAAACCTTTGTTATAAATACGATGTAAAGAAGATCTGATATTATAAAATTTGCAATATCTTCAAATAGAATTCTGGTACATGGCTGGAAATTGGTTTTCTTATAAATCAGCACATTTTCTTATGTAGGAAGTAAAAAAAATCGGCTTTGAAGTTGTTCGCCATTGTAAAATATTTAAAATATAAAATACTGTGAAACGATATGCATTTTTCAACAATGAAACCTTTGTTATAAATACGAGGTAAAGTGGATGTTATAATATAAAATTATAAATATCTTCGAACAGAATTCTGGTGCACGGCTGTAAATTCGTTTACTTATAAATCAGTACATTTTCTTATGTATGTAGTAAAAAAAAATCGATTTTGAAGTTGTTCGCCTTTGTAAAATAATTAAAATATAAAATACAGCGAAACGATCTACTCTGTTCCAACAATGAAACCTTTGTTATAAATACGATGTAAAGAAGATCTGATATTATAAAATTTGCAATATCTTCCAATAGAATTCTGGTACACGGCTGGAAATTGGTTTTCTTATACATCAGCACATTTTCTTATGTAGGAAGTAAATAAAAATCGGTTTTGAAGTTGATTGCCATTGTAAAATATTCAAAATATAAAATACTGTGAAACGATATGCATTTTTCAATAATGAAACCTTTGTTATAAATACGAGGTAAAGTGGATGAGATATTATAAAATTATCAATATCTTCGAATAGAATTCTGGTGCACGGCTGGAAATTCGTTTACTTATAAATCAGCACATTTTCTTATGTAGGAAGTAAAAAAAAATCGATTTTGAAGTTGTTCGCCATTGTAAATTATTTAAAATATAAAATGCAGTGAAACGATCTAATCTCTTTCAACAATGTAACCTTTGTTATAAATACGATGTAAAGAAGATCTGATATTATAAAATTTGCAATATCTTCAAATAGAATTCTGGAGCATGGCTGGAAATTGGTTTTCTTATAAATCAGCATATTTTCTTATGTAGGAAGTAAAAAAAATTCGGTTTTGAAGTTGTTCGCCATTGTAAAATATTTAAAATATAAAATACAATGAAACGATATGCATTTTTTAACAATGAAAACTTTGTTATAAATAAGAGGTAAAGGAGATGTAATATTATAAAATTATCAATATCTTCGAATAGAATGCTGGTGCACGGCTGGAAATTCGTTTACTTATAAATCAGAATATTTTCTTATGTAGGAAGTAAAAAAAATCGATTTTGAAGTTGTTCGCCTTTGTAAAATATTTAAAATATAAAATACTGTGAAACGATATGCATTTTTCAACAATGAAAACTTTGTTATAAATACGAGGTAAAGTGGATGAGATATTATAAAATTATCAATATCTTCGAATAGAATTTTGGAGCACGGCTGGAAATTCGTTTACTTATAAATAGGCACAATTTTTATTGTATGAAGTAAAAAAAATTCGATTTTGAAGTTGTTCGCCTTTGAAAAATATTTAAAATATAAAAAAAAAGTGAAAAGATCTACTCTGATCCAACAATGAAACCTTTGTTATAAATACGATGTAAAGAAGATCTGATATTATAAAATTTGCAATATCTTCAAATAGAATTCTGGTACATGGCTGGAAATTGGTTTTCTTATAAATCAGCACATTTTCTTATGTAGGAAGTAAAAAAAATCGGCTTTGAAGTTGTTCGCCATTGTAAAATATTTAAAATATAAAATACTGTGAAACGATATGCATTTTTCAACAATGAAACCTTTGTTATAAATACGAGGTAAAGTGGATGTTATAATATAAAATTATAAATATCTTCTAATAGAATTCTGGTGCACGGCTGGAAATTCGTTTACTTATAAATCAGCACATTTTCTTATGTAGGAAGTAAAAAAAATTCGATTTTGAAGTTGTTCGCCATTGTAAATTATTTAAAATATAAAATGCAGTGAAACGATCTACTCTCTTTCAACAATGAAACCTTTGTTATAAAAACGATGTAAAGAAGATCTGATATTATAAAATTTGCAATATCTTCAAATAGAATTCTGGTACACGGCTGGAAATTGGTTTTCTTATAAATCAGCACATTTTCTTATGCAGGAAGTAAAAAAAATTCTATTTTGAAGTTGTTCGCCATTGTAAATTATTTAAAATATAAAATGCAGTGAAACGATCTACTCTCTTTCAACAATGAAATCTTTGTTATAAATACGAGGTATAGTGGATGAGATATTTTAAAATTATCAATATCTTCGAATAGAATTCTGGTGCACGGCTGGAAATTCGTTTACTTATAAATCAGCACATTTTCTTATGTAGGAAGTAAAAAAAATTCGGTTTTGAAGTTGTCCGCCATTGTAAAATATTTAAAATATAAAATACTGTGAAACGATATGCATTTTTCAACAATGAAAACTTTGTTATAAATACGAGGTAAAGTGGATGAGATATTATAAAATTATCAATATCTTCGAATAGAATTCTGGTGCACGGCTGGAAATTCGTTTACTTATAAATCAGCAACTTTTCTATTGTATGAAATAAAAAAAAATTCGATTTTGAAGTTGTTCGTCTTTGAAAAATATTTAAAATATAACAAAAAGTGAAAAGATCTACTCTGTTCCAACAACGAAACCTTTGTTATAAATACGATGTAAAGAAGATCTGATATTATAAAATTTGCAATATCTTCATATAGAATTCTGGTGCACGGCTGGAAATTGGTTTTCTTATAAATCAGCACATTTTCTAATGTAGGAAGTAAAAAAAATTCGATTTTGAAGTTGTTCGCCATTGTAAATTATTTAAAATATAAAATACTGTGCAACGATATGCATTTTTCAACAATGAAACCTTTGATATAAATACGAGGTAATGTGGATGAGATATTATAAAATTATCAATATCTTCGAATAGAATTCTGGTGCACGGCTGGAAATTCGTTTACTTATAAATCAGCACATTTTCTTATGTAGGAAGTAAAAAAAAATTCGGTTTTGAAGTTGTTCGCCATTGTAAAATATTTAAAATATAAAATACTGTGAAACGATATGCATTTTTCAACAATGAAACCTTTGTTATAAATACGAGGTAAAGTGGATGTTATAATATAAAATTATAAATATCTTCGAATAGAATTCTGGTGCACGGCTGGAAATTCGTTTACTTATAAATCAGCACATTTTCTTATGCAGGAAGTAAAAAAAAATCGATTTTGTAGTTGTTCGCCATTGTAAATTAATTAAAATATAAAATGCAGTGAAACGATCTACTCTCTTTCAACAATGAAATCTTTGTTATAAATACGAGGTATAGTGGATGTGATATTATAAAAGTAGCAATATTTTCGAATAGAATCCTGGTGCACGGCTGGAAATTCGTTTACTTATAAATCAGCACATTTTCTTATGCAGGAAGTAAAAAAAAATCGATTTTGAAGTTGTTCGCCATAGTAAATTATTTAAAATATAAAATGCAGTGAAACGATCTACTCTCTTTCAACAATGAAATCTTTGTTATAAATACGAGGTATAGTGGATGAGATATTATAAAATTATCAATATCTTCGAATAGAATTCTGGTGCACGGCTGGAAATTCGTTTACTTATAAATCAGCATATTTTCTATTGTATGAAGTAAAAAAAATTCGATTTTGAAGTTGTTCGCCTTTGAAAAATATTTAAAATATAAAAAAAAGTGAAAAGATCAACTCTGTTCCAACAATGAAACCTTTGTTATAAATACGATGTAAAGAAGATCTGATATTATAAAATTTGCAATATCTTCAAATAGAATTCTGGTACATGGCTGGAAATTGGTTTTCTTATAAATCAGCACATTTTCTTATGTAGGAAGTAAAAAAAATCGGCTTTGAAGTTGTTCGCCATTGTAAAATATTTAAAATATAAAATACTGTGAAACGATATGCATTTTTCAACAATGAAACCTTTGTTATAAATACGAGGTAAAGTGGATGTTATAATATAAAATTATAAATATCTTCTAATAGAATTCTGGTGCACGGCTGGAAATTCGTTTACTTATAAATCAGCACATTTTCTTATGTAGGAAGTAAAAAAAATTCGATTTTGAAGTTGTTCGCCATTGTAAATTATTTAAAATATAAAATGCAGTGAAACGATCTACTCTCTTTCAACAATGAAACCTTTGTTATAAAAACGATGTAAAGAAGATCTGATATTATAAAATTTGCAATATCTTCAAATAGAATTCTGGTGCACGGCTGGAAATTGGTTTTCTTATAAATCAGCATATTTCCTTATGTTGGAAATAAAAAAAAATTCGGTTTTGAAGTTGTCCGCCATTGTAAAATATTTAAAATATAAAATACTGTGAAACGATATGCATTTTTCAACAATGAAAACTTTGTTATAAATACGAGGTAAAGTGGATGAGATATTATAAAATTATCAATATCTTCGAATAGAATTCTGGTGCACGGCTGGAAATTCGTTTACTTATAAATCAGTACATTTTCTTATGTATGTAGTAAAAAAAATTCGATTTTGAAGTTGTTCGCCTTTGTATAATAATTAAAATATAAAATACAGTGAAACGATCTACTGTGTTCCAACAACGAATCCTTTGTTATAAATACGATGTAAAGAAGATCTGATATTATAAAATTTGCAATATCTTCAAATAGAATTCTGGTACACGGCTGGAAATTGGTTTTCTTATAAATCAGCACATTTTCTTATGCAGGAAGTAAAAAAAATTCTATTTTGAAGTTGTTCGCCATTGTAAATTATTTAAAATATAAAATGCAGTGAAACGATCTACTCTCTTTCAACAATGAAATCTTTGTTATAAATACGAGGTATAGTGGATGAGATATTTTAAAATTATCAATATCTTCGAATAGAATTCTGGTGCACGGCTGGAAATTCGTTTACTTATAAATCAGCACATTTTCTTATGTAGGAAGTAAAAAAAATTCGGTTTTGAAGTTGTCCGCCATTGTAAAATATTTAAAATATAAAATACTGTGAAACGATATGCATTTTTCAACAATGAAAACTTTGTTATAAATACGAGGTAAAGTGGATGAGATATTATAAAATTATCAATATCTTCGAATAGAATTCTGGTGCACGGCTGGAAATTCGTTTACTTATAAATCAGCAACTTTTCTATTGTATGAAATAAAAAAAAATTCGATTTTGAAGTTGTTCGTCTTTGAAAAATATTTAAAATATAACAAAAAGTGAAAAGATCTACTCTGTTCCAACAACGAAACCTTTGTTATAAATACGATGTAAAGAAGATCTGATATTATAAAATTTGCAATATCTTCATATAGAATTCTGGTGCACGGCTGGAAATTGGTTTTCTTATAAATCAGCACATTTTCTAATGTAGGAAGTAAAAAAAATTCGATTTTGAAGTTGTTCGCCATTGTAAATTATTTAAAATATAAAATACTGTGCAACGATATGCATTTTTCAACAATGAAACCTTTGATATAAATACGAGGTAATGTGGATGAGATATTATAAAATTATCAATATCTTCGAATAGAATTCTGGTGCACGGCTGGAAATTCGTTTACTTATAAATCAGCACATTTTCTTATGTAGGAAGTAAAAAAAAATTCGGTTTTGAAGTTGTTCGCCATTGTAAAATATTTAAAATATAAAATACTGTGAAACGATATGCATTTTTCAACAATGAAACCTTTGTTATAAATACGAGGTAAAGTGGATGTTATAATATAAAATTATAAATATCTTCGAATAGAATTCTGGTGCACGGCTGGAAATTCGTTTACTTATAAATCAGCACATTTTCTTATGCAGGAAGTAAAAAAAATTCGATTTTGTAGTTGTTCGCCATTGTAAATTAATTAAAATATAAAATGCAGTGAAACGATCTACTCTCTTTCAACAATGAAATCTTTGTTATAAATACGAGGTATAGTGGATGTGATATTATAAAAGTAGCAATATTTTCGAATAGAATCCTGGTGCACGGCTGGAAATTCGTTTACTTATAAATCAGCACATTTTCTTATGCAGGAAGTAAAAAAAATTCGATTTTGAAGTTGTTCGCCATAGTAAATTATTTAAAATATAAAATGCAGTGAAACGATCTACTCTCTTTCAACAATGAAATCTTTGTTATAAATACGAGGTATAGTGGATGAGATATTATAAAATTATCAATATCTTCGAATAGAATTCTGGTGCACGGCTGGAAATTCGTTTACTTATAAATCAGCATATTTTCTATTGTATGAAGTAAAAAAAATTCGATTTTGAAGTTGTTCGCCTTTGAAAAATATTTAAAATATAAAAAAAAGTGAAAAGATCAACTCTGTTCCAACAATGAAACCTTTGTTATAAATACGATGTAAAGAAGATCTGATATTATAAAATTTGCAATATCTTCAAATAGAATTCTGGTACATGGCTGGAAATTGGTTTTCTTATAAATCAGCACATTTTCTTATGTAGGAAGTAAAAAAAATCGGCTTTGAAGTTGTTCGCCATTGTAAAATATTTAAAATATAAAATACTGTGAAACGATATGCATTTTTCAACAATGAAACCTTTGTTATAAATACGAGGTAAAGTGGATGTTATAATATAAAATTATAAATATCTTCTAATAGAATTCTGGTGCACGGCTGGAAATTCGTTTACTTATAAATCAGCACATTTTCTTATGTAGGAAGTAAAAAAAATACGATTTTGAAGTTGTTCGCCATTGTAAATTATTTAAAATATAAAATGCAGTGAAACGATCTACTCTCTTTCAACAATGAAACCTTTGTTATAAAAACGATGTAAAGAAGATCTGATATTATAAAATTTGCAATATCTTCAAATAGAATTCTGGTGCACGGCTGGAAATTGGTTTTCTTATAAATCAGCATATTTCCTTATGTTGGAAATAAAAAAAAATTCGGTTTTGAAGTTGTCCGCCATTGTAAAATATTTAAAATATAAAATACTGTGAAACGATATGCATTTTTCAACAATGAAAACTTTGTTATAAATACGAGGTAAAGTGGATGAGATATTATAAAATTATCAATATCTTCGAATAGAATTCTGGTGCACGGCTGGAAATTCGTTTACTTATAAATCAGTACATTTTCTTATGTATGTAGTAAAAAAAATTCGATTTTGAAGTTGTTCGCCTTTGTATAATAATTAAAATATAAAATACAGTGAAACGATCTACTGTGTTCCAACAACGAATCCTTTGTTATAAATACGATGTAAAGAAGATCTGATATTATAAAATTTGCAATATCTTCAAATAGAATTCTGGTACACGGCTGGAAATTGGTTTTCTTATAAATCAGCACATTTTCTTATGCAGGAAGTAAAAAAAATTCTATTTTGAAGTTGTTCGCCATTGTAAATTATTTAAAATATAAAATGCAGTGAAACGATCTACTCTCTTTCAACAATGAAATCTTTGTTATAAATACGAGGTATAGTGGATGAGATATTTTAAAATTATCAATATCTTCGAATAGAATTCTGGTGCACGGCTGGAAATTCTTTTACTTATAAATCAGCACATTTTCTTATGTAGGAAGTAAAAAAAATTCGGTTTTGAAGTTGTCCGCCATTGTAAAATATTTAAAATATAAAATACTGTGAAACGATATGCATTTTTCAACAATGAAAACTTTGTTATAAATACGAGGTAAAGTGGATGAGATATTATAAAATTATCAATATCTTCGAATAGAATTCTGGTGCACGGCTGGAAATTCGTTTACTTATAAATCAGCAACTTTTCTATTGTATGAAATAAAAAAAAATTCGATTTTGAAGTTGTTCGTCTTTGAAAAATATTTAAAATATAACAAAAAGTGAAAAGATCTACTCTGTTCCAACAACGAAACCTTTGTTATAAATACGATGTAAAGAAGATCTGATATTATAAAATTTGCAATATCTTCATATAGAATTCTGGTGCACGGCTGGAAATTGGTTTTCTTATAAATCAGCACATTTTCTAATGTAGGAAGTAAAAAAAATTCGATTTTGAAGTTGTTCGCCATTGTAAATTATTTAAAATATAAAATACTGTGCAACGATATGCATTTTTCTACAATGAAACCTTTGATATAAATACGAGGTAATGTGGATGAGATATTATAAAATTATCAATATCTTCGAATAGAATTCTGGTGCACGGCTGGAAATTCGTTTACTTATAAATCAGCACATTTTCTTATGTAGGAAGTAAAAAAAAATTCGGTTTTGAAGTTGTTCGCCATTGTAAAATATTTAAAATATAAAATACTGTGAAACGATATGCATTTTTCAACAATGAAACCTTTGTTATAAATACGAGGTAAAGTGGATGTTATAATATAAAATTATAAATATCTTCGAATAGAATTCTGGTGCACGGCTGGAAATTCGTTTACTTATAAATCAGCACATTTTCTTATGCAGGAAGTAAAAAAAATTCGATTTTGTAGTTGTTCGCCATTGTAAATTAATTAAAATATAAAATGCAGTGAAACGATCTACTCTCTTTCAACAATGAAATCTTTGTTATAAATACGAGGTATAGTGGATGTGATATTATAAAAGTAGCAATATTTTCGAATAGAATCCTGGTGCACGGCTGGAAATTCGTTTACTTATAAATCAGCACATTTTCTTATGCAGGAAGTAAAAAAAATTCGATTTTGAAGTTGTTCGCCATAGTAAATTATTTAAAATATAAAATGCAGTGAAACGATCTACTCTCTTTCAACAATGAAATCTTTGTTATAAATACGAGGTATAGTGGATGAGATATTATAAAATTATCAATATCTTCGAATAGAATTCTGGTGCACGGCTGGAAATTCGTTTACTTATAAATCAGCATATTTTCTATTGTATGAAGTAAAAAAAATTCGATTTTGAAGTTGTTCGCCTTTGAAAAATATTTAAAATATAAAAAAAAGTGAAAAGATCAACTCTGTTCCAACAATGAAACCTTTGTTATAAATACGATGTAAAGAAGATATGATATTATAAAATTTGCAATATCTTCAAATAGAATTCTGGTGCACGGCTGGAAATTGGTTTTCTTATAAATCAGCACATTTTCTTATGTAGGAAGTAAAAAAAATTCGATTTTGAAGTTGTTCGCCATTGTAAATTATTTAAAATATAAAATGTTGTGAAACGATCTACTCTCTTTCAACAATGAAACCTTTGTTATAAATACGAGGTAAAGTGGATGTGATAATATAAAATTATAAATATCTTCGAATAGAATTCTGGTGCACGGCTGGAATTTCGTTTACTTATAATTCAGCTTATTTTCTTATGCAGGAATTAAAAAAAAATTCGATTTTGAAGTTGTTCGCCATTGTAAATTATTTAAAATATAAAATGCAGTGAAACGATCTACTCTCTTTGAACAATGAAATCTTTGTTATAAATACGAGGTAAAGTGGATGTGATATTATAAAAGTAGCAATATTTTCGAATAGAATTCTGGTGCACGGCTGGAAATTGGTTTTCTTATAAATCAGCACATTTTCTTATGTAGGAAGTAAAAAAAATTAGGTTTTGAAGTTGTTCGCCATTGTAAAATATTTAAAATATAAAATAGTGTGAAACGATATGCATTTTTCAACAATGAAACCTTTGATATAAATACGAGGTAATGTGGGTGAGATATTATAAAATTATCAATATCTTCGAATAGAATTCTGGTGCACGGCTGTAAATTCGTTTACTTATAAATCAGCACATTTTCTATTGTATGAAATAAAAAAAATTCGATTTTGAAGTTGTTCGCCTTTGAAAAATATTTAAAATATAAAAAAAAAGTGAAAAGATCTACTCTGTTCCAACAATGAAACCTTTGTTATAAATACGATGTAAAGAAGATCTGATATTAGAAAATTTGCAATATCTTCAACTAGAATTCTGGTGCACGGCTGGAAATTGGTTTTCTTATAAATCAGCACATTTTCTTATGTAAGAAGTAAAAAAAATTCGGTTTTAAAGTTGTTCGCCATTGTAAAATATTTAAGATATAAAATACTGTGAAACGATATGCATTTTTCAACAATGAAACCTTTGTTATAAATACGAGGTAAAGTGGATGTTATAATATAAAATTATAAATATCTTCGAATAGAATTCTGGTGCACGGCTGGAAATTCTTTTACTTATAAATCAGCACATTTTCTTATGTAAGAAGTAAAAAAAATTCGATTTTGAAGTTGTTCGCCATTGTAAATTATTTAAAATATAAAATGCAGTGAAACGATCTACTCTCTTTCAACAATGAAATCTTTGTTATAAATACGATGTAAAGTGGATGTGATATTATAAAAGTAGCAATATTTTCGAATAGAATTCTGGTGCACGGCTGGAAATTCGTTTACTTATAAATCAGCACATTTTCTATTGTATGAAGTAAAAAAAATTCGATTTTGAAGTTGTTCGCCTTTGAAAAATATTTAAAATATAAAAAAAAGTAAAAAAAAAAAAACTCAGTTCCAACAATGAAACCTTTGTTATAAATACGATGTAAAGAAGATCTGATATTATAAAATTTGCAATATCTTCAAATAGAATTCTGTTGCACGCCTGGAAATTGGTTTTCTTTTAAATCAGCACATTTTCTTATGCAGGAAGTAAAAAAAATTCGATTTTGAAGTTGTTCGCCATTGTAAATTATTTAAAATATAAAATGCAGTGAAACGATCTAATCTCTTTCAACAATGTAACTTTTGTTATAAATACGATGTAAAGAAGATCTGATATTATAAAATTTGCAATATCTTCAAATAGAATTCTGGAGCATGGCTGGAAATTGGTTTTCTTATAAATCAGCATATTTTCTTATGTAGGAAGTAAAAAAAATTCGGTTTTGAAGTTGTTCGCCATTGTAAAATATTTAAAATATAAAATACAATGAAACGATATGCATTTTTTAACAATGAAAACTTTGTTATAAATAAGAGGTAAAGGAGATGTAATATTATAAAATTATCAATATCTTCGAATAGAAACTGGTGCACGCCTGGAAATTCGTTTACTTATAAATCAGAATATTTTCTTATGTAGGAAGTAAAAAAAATCGATTTTGAAGTTGTTCGCCTTTGTAAAATATTTAAAATATAAAATACTGTGAAACGATATGCATTTTTCAACAATGAAAACTTTGTTATAAATACGAGGTAAAGTGGGTGAGATATTATAAAATTATCAATATCTTCGAATAGAATTTTGGAGCACGGCTGGAAATTCGTTTACTTATAAATAGGCACCATTTTTATTGTATGAAGTAAAAAAAATTCGATTTTCAAGTTGTTCGCCTTTGAAAAATATTTAAAATATAAAAAAAAAGTGAAAAGATCTACTCTGATCCAACAATGAAACCTTTGTTATAAAAACGATGTAAAGAAGATCTGATATTATAAAATTTGCAATATCTTCAAATAGAATTCTGGTGCACGGCTGGAAATTGGTTTTCTTATAAATCAGCATATTTTCTTATGTTGGAAATAAAAAAAATTCGGTTTTGAAGTTGTCCGCCATTGTAAAATATTTAAAATATAAAATACTGTGAAACGATATGCATTTTTCAACAATGAAAACTTTGTTATAAATACGAGGTAAAGTGGATGAGATATTATAAAATTATCAATATCTTCGAATAGAATTCTGGTGCACGGCTGGAAATTCGTTTACTTATAAATCAGTACATTTTCTTATGTATGTAGTAAAAAAAATTCGATTTTGAAGTTGTTCGCCTTTGTATAATAATTAAAATATAAAATACAGTGAAACGATCTACTCTGTTCCAACAACGAATCCTTTGTTATAAATACGATGTAAAGAAGATCTGATATTATAAAATTTGCAATATCTTCAAATAGAATTCTGGTACACGGCTGGAAATTGGTTTTCTTATAAATCAGCACATTTTCTTATGCAGGAAGTAAAAAAAAATTCGATTTTGAAGTTGTTCGCCATTGTAAATTATTTAAAATATAAAATGCAGTGAAACGATCTATTCTCTTTCAACAATGAAATCTTTGTTATAAATACGAGGTATAGTGGATGAGATATTATAAAATTATCAATATCTTCGAATAGAATACTGGTGCACGGCTGGAAATTCGTTTACTTATAAATCAGCACATTTTCTTATGTAGGAAGTAAAAAAAATTCGGTTTTGAAGTTGTCCGCCATTGTAAAATATTTAAAATATAAAATACTGTGAAACGATATGCATTTTTCAACAATGAAAACTTTGTTATAAATACGAGGTAAAGTGGATGAGATATTATAAAATTATCAATATCTTCGAATAGAATTCTGGTGCACGGCTGGAAATTCGTTTACTTATAAATCAGCACATTTTCTTATGTAGGAAGTAAAAAAAATTCGATTTTGAAGTTGTTCGTCTTTGAAAAATATTTAAAATATAACAAAAAGTGAAAAGATCTTCTCTGTTCCAACAACGAAACCTTTGTTATAAATACGATGTAAAGAAGATCTGATATTATAAAATTTGCAATATCTTCAAATAGAATTCTGGTGCACGGCTGGAAATTGGTTTTCTTATAAATCAGCACATTTTCTAATGTAGGAAGTAAAAAAAATTCGATTTTGAAGTTGTTCGCCATTGTAAATTATTTAAAATATAAAATACTGTGCAACGATATGCATTTTTCAACAATGAAACCTTTGATATAAATACGAGGTAATGTGGATGAGATATTATAAAATTATCAATATCTTCGAATAGAATTTTGGAGCACGGCTGGAAATTCGTTTACTTATAAATAGGCACCATTTTTATTGTATGAAGTAAAAAAAATTCGATTTTCAAGTTGTTCGCCTTTGAAAAATATTTAAAATATAAAAAAAAAGTGAAAAGATCTACTCTGATCCAACAATGAAACCTTTGTTATAAAAACGATGTAAAGAAGATCTGATATTATAAAATTTGCAATATCTTCAAATAGAATTCTGGTGCACGGCTGGAAATTGGTTTTCTTATAAATCAGCATATTTTCTTATGTTGGAAATAAAAAAAATTCGGTTTTGAAGTTGTCCGCCATTGTAAAATATTTAAAATATAAAATACTGTGAAACGATATGCATTTTTCAACAATGAAAACTTTGTTATAAATACGAGGTAAAGTGGATGAGATATTATAAAATTATCAATATCTTCGAATAGAATTCTGGTGCACGGCTGGAAATTCGTTTACTTATAAATCAGTACATTTTCTTATGTATGTAGTAAAAAAAATTCGATTTTGAAGTTGTTCGCCTTTGTATAATAATTAAAATATAAAATACAGTGAAACGATCTACTCTGTTCCAACAACGAATCCTTTGTTATAAATACGATGTAAAGAAGATCTGATATTATAAAATTTGCAATATCTTCAAATAGAATTCTGGTACACGGCTGGAAATTGGTTTTCTTATAAATCAGCACATTTTCTTATGCAGGAAGTAAAAAAAAATTCGATTTTGAAGTTGTTCGCCATTGTAAATTATTTAAAATATAAAATGCAGTGAAACGATCTATTCTCTTTCAACAATGAAATCTTTGTTATAAATACGAGGTATAGTGGATGAGATATTATAAAATTATCAATATCTTCGAATAGAATACTGGTGCACGGCTGGAAATTCGTTTACTTATAAATCAGCACATTTTCTTATGTAGGAAGTAAAAAAAATTCGGTTTTGAAGTTGTCCGCCATTGTAAAATATTTAAAATATAAAATACTGTGAAACGATATGCATTTTTCAACAATGAAACCTTTGTTATAAATACGAGGTAAAGTGGATGAGATATTATAAAATTATCAATATCTTCGAATAGAATTCTGGTGCACGGCTGGAAATTCGTTTACTTATAAATCAGCACATTTTCTTATGTAGGAAGTAAAAAAAATTCGATTTTGAAGTTGTTCGTCTTTGAAAAATATTTAAAATATAACAAAAAGTGAAAAGATCTTCTCTGTTCCAACAACGAAACCTTTGTTATAAATACGATGTAAAGAAGATCTGATATTATAAAATTTGCAATATCTTCAAATAGAATTCTGGTGCACGGCTGGAAATTGGTTTTCTTATAAATCAGCACATTTTCTAATGTAGGAAGTAAAAAAAATTCGATTTTGAAGTTGTTCGCCATTGTAAATTATTTAAAATATAAAATACTGTGCAACGATATGCATTTTTCAACAATGAAACCTTTGATATAAATACGAGGTAATGTGGATGAGATATTATAAAATTATCAATATCTTCGAATAGAATTCTGGTGCACGGCTGGAAATTCGTTTACTTATAAATCAGCACATTTTCTTATGTAGGAAGTAAAATAAATTCGGTTTTGAAGTTGTTCGCCATTGTAAAATATTTAAAATATAAAATACTGTGAAACGATATGCATTTTTCAACAATGAAACCTTTGTTATAAATACGAGGTAAAGTGGATGTTATAATATAAAATTATAAATATCTTCGAATAGAATTCTGGTGCACGGCTGGAAATTCGTTTACTTATAAATCAGCACATTTTCTTATGCAGGAAGTAAAAAAAATTCGATTTTGTAGTTGTTCGCCATTGTAAATTATTTAAAATATAAAATGCAGTGAAACGATCTACTCTCTTTCAACAATGAAATCTTTGTTATAAATACGAGGTATAGTGGATGTGATATTATAAAAGTAGAAATATTTTCGAATAGAATTCTGGTGCACGGCTGGAAATTCGTTTACTTATAAATCAGCACATTATCTTATGCAGGAAGTAAAAAAAATTCGATTTTGAAGTTGTTCGCCATAGTAAATTATTTAAAATATAAAATGCAGTGAAACGATCTACTCTCTTTCAACAATGAAATCTTTGTTATAAATACGAGGTATAGTGGATGAGATATTATAAAATTATCAATATCTTCGAATAGAATTCTGGTGCACGGCTGGAAATTCGTTTACTTATAAATCACCATATTTTCTATTGTATGAAGTAAAAAAAATTCGATTTTGAAGTTGTTCGCCTTTGAAAAATATTTAAAATATAAAAAAAACTGAAAAGATCAACTCTGTTCCAACAATGAAACCTTTGTTATAAATACGATGTAAAGAAGATATGATATTATAAAATTTGCAATATCTTCAAATAGAATTCTGGTGCACGGCTGGAAATTGGTTTCTTATAAATCAGCACATTTTCTTATGTAGGAAGTAAAAAAAATTCGATTTTGAAGTTGTTCGCCATTGTAAATTATTTAAAATATAAAATGTTGTGAAACGATCTACTCCCTTTCAACAATGAAACCTTTGTTATAAATACGAGGTAAAGTGGATGTGATAATATAAAATTATAAATATCTTCGAATAGAATTCTGGTGCACGGCTGGAAATTCGTTTACTTATAAATCAGCTTATTTTCTTATGCAGGAATTAAAAAAAAAATCGATTTTTAAGTTGTTCGCCATTGTAAATTATTTAAAATATAAAATAGTGTGAAACGATATGCATTTTTCAACAATGAAACCTTTGATATAAATACGAGGTAATGTAGATGAGATATTATAAAATTATCAATATCTTCGAATAGAATTCTGGTGCACGGCTGTAAATTCGTTTACTTATAAATCAGCACATTTTCTTATGTAGGAAGTAAAAAAAATTCGATTTTGAAGTTGTTCGCCATTGTAAATTATTTAAAATATAAAATGTTGTGAAACGATCTACTCCCTTTCAACAATGAAACCTTTGTTATAAATACGAGGTAAAGTGGATGTGATAATATAAAATTATAAATATCTTCGAATAGAATTCTGGTGCACGGCTGGAAATTCGTTTACTTATAAATCAGCTTATTTTCTTATGCAGGAATTAAAAAAAAAATCGATTTTTAAGTTGTTCGCCATTGTAAATTATTTAAAATATAAAATGCAGTGAAACGATCTACTCTCTTTCAACAATGAAATCTTTGTTATAAATACGAGGTAAAGTGGATGTGATATTATAAAAGTAGCAATATTTTCGAATAGAATTCTGGTGCACGCCTGGAAATTGGTTTTCTTATAAATCAGCACATTTTCTTATGTAGGAAGTAAAAAAAATTCGATTTTGAAGTTGTTCGCCATTGTAAATTATTTAAAATATAAAATGCAGTGAAACAATCTACTCTCTTTCAACAATGAAATCTTTGTTATAAATAAGAGGTAAAGAAGATCTGATATTATAAAATTTGCAATATCTTCAAATAGAATTCTGGTGCACGGCTGGAAATTGGTTTTCTTATAAATCAGCACATTTTCTTATGTAGGAAGTAAAAAAAATTCGATTTTGAAGTTGTTCGCCATTGTAAATTATTTAAAATATAAAATGCAGTGAAACGATCTACTCTATTTCAACAATGAAATCTTTTTTATAAATACGAGGTAAAGTGGATGTGATATTATAAAAGTAGCAATTTTTTCGAATAGAATTCTGGTGCACGGCTGGAATTTGGTTTTCTTATAAATCAGCACATTTTCTTATGTAGGAAGTAAAAAAAATTAGGTTTTGAAGTTGTTCGCCATTGTAAAATATTTAAAATATAAAATAGTGTGAAACGATATGCATTTTTCAACAATGAAACCTTTGATATAAATACGAGGTAATGTAGATGAGATATTATAAAATTATCAATATCTTCGAATAGAATTCTGGTGCACGGCTGTAAATTCGTTTACTTATAAATCAGCACATTTTCTTATGTAGGAAGTAAAAAAAAATCGATTTTGAAGTTGTTCGCCATTTTAAATTATTTAAAATATAAAATGCAGTGAAATGATCTACTCTCTTTCAACAATGAAATCTTTGTTATAAATACGAGGTAAAGTGGATGTGATATTATAAAAGTAGCAATTTTTTTGAATAGAATTCTGGTGCACGGCTGGAAATTTGTTTTCTTATAAATCAGCACATTTTCTTATGTAGGAAGTAAAAAAAATTCGATTTTGAAGTTGTTCGCCATTTTAAATTATTTAAAATATAAAATGCAGTGAAATGATCTACTCTCTTTCAACAATGAAATCTTTGTTATAAATACGAGGTAAAGTGGATGTGATATTATAAAAGTAGCAATTTTTTTGAATAGAATTCTGGTGCACGGCTGGAAATTTGTTTTCTTATAAATCAGCACATTTTCTTATGTAGGAAGTAAGAAAAATTCGGTTTTAAAGTTGTTCGCCATTGTAAAATATTTAAGATATAAAATACTGTGAAACGATATGCATTTTTCAACAATGAAACCTTTGTTATAAATACGAGGTAAAGTGGATGTTATAATATAAAATTATCAATATCTTCGAATAGAATTCTGGTGCACGGCTGGAAATTCGTTTACTTATAAATCAGCACATTTTCTTATGTAGGAAGTAAAAAAAAAATCGGTTTTGAAGTTGTTCGCCATTGTAAAATATTTAAAATATAAAATACTGTGAAACGATATGCATTTTTCAACAATGAAACCTTTGTTATAAATACGAGGTAAAGTGGATGTTATAATATAAAATTATAAATATCTTCGAATAGAATTCTGGTGCACGGCTGGAAATTCGTTTACTTATAAATCAGCACATTTTCTTATGCAGGAAGTAAAAAAAATTCGATTTTGTAGTTGTTCGCCACTGTAAATTAATTAAAATATAAAATGCAGTGAAACGATCTACTCTCTTTCAACAATGAAATCTTTGTTATAAATACGAGGTATAGTGGATGTGATATTATAAAAGTAGCAATATTTTCTAATAGAATCCTGGTGCACGGCTGGAAATTCGTTTACTTATAAATCAGCACATTTTCTTATGCAGGAAGTAAAAAAAATTCGATTTTGAAGTTGTTCGCCATAGTAAATTATTTAAAATATAAAATGCAGTGAAACGATCTACTCTCTTTCAACAATGAAATCTTTGTTATAAATACGAGGTATAGTGGATGAGATATTATAAAATTATCAATATCTTCGAATAGAATTCTGGTGCACGGCTGGAAATTCGTTTACTTATAAATCAGCATATTTTCTATTGTATGAAGTAAAAAAAATTCGATTTTGAAGTTGTTCGCCTTTGAAAAATATTTAAAATATAAAAAAAAGTGAAAAGATCAACTCTGTTCCAACAATGAAACCTTTGTTATAAATACGATGTAAAGAAGATATGATATTATAAAATTTGCAATATCTTCAAATAGAATTCTGGTGCACGGCTGGAAATTGGTTTTCTTATAAATCAGCACATTTTCTTATGTAGGAAGTAAAAAAAATTCGATTTTGAAGTTGTTCGCCATTGTAAATTATTTAAAATATAAAATGTTGTGAAACGATCTACTCTCTTTCAACAATGAAACCTTTGTTATAAATACGAGGTAAAGTGGATGTGATAATATAAAATTATAAATATCTTCGAATAGAATTCTGGTGCACGGCTGGAAATTCGTTTACTTATAAATCAGCTTATTTTCTTATGCAGGAATTAAAAAAAAATTCGATTTTGAAGTTGTTCGCCATTGTAAATTATTTAAAATATAAAATGCAGTGAAACGATATGCATTTTTTAACAATGAAAACTTTGTTATAAATAAGAGGTAAAGGAGATGTAATATTATAAAATTATCAATATCTTCGAATAGAAAGCTGGTGCACGGCTGGAAATTCGTTTACTTATAAATCAGAATATTTTCTTATGTAGGAAGTAAAAAAAATCGATTTTGAAGTTGTTCGCCTTTGTATAATATTTAAAATATAAAATACTGTGAAACGATATGCATTTTTCAACAATGAAAACTTTGTTATAAATACGAGGTAAAGTGGATGAGATATTATAAAATTATCAATATCTTCGAATAGAATTTTGGAGCACGGCTGGAAATTCGTTTACTTATAAATAGGCACAATTTTTATTGTATGAAGTAAAAAAAATTCGATTTTCAAGTTGTTCGCCTTTGAAAAATATTTAAAATATAAAAAAAAAGTGAAAAGATCTACTCTGATCCAACAATGAAACCTTTGTTATAAAAACGATGTAAAGAAGATCTGATATTATAAAATTTGCAATATCATCAAATAGAATTCTGGTGCACGGCTGGAAATTGGTTTTCTTATAAATCAGCATATTTTCTTATGTTGGAAATAAAAAAAATTCGGTTTTGAAGTTGTCCGCCATTGTAAAATATTTAAAATATAAAATACTGTGAAAAGATATGCATTTTTCAACAATGAAAACTTTGTTATAAATACGAGGTAAAGTGGATGAGATATTATAAAATTATCAATATCTTCGAATAGAATTCTGGTGCACGGCTGGAAATTCGTTTACTTATAAATCAGTACATTTTCTTATGTATGTAGTAAAAAAAATTCGATTTTGAAGTTGTTCGCCTTTGTATAATAATTAAAATATAAAATACAGTGAAACGATCTACTCTGTTCCAACAACGAATCCTTTGTTATAAATACGATGTAAAGAAGATCTGATATTATAAAATTTGCAATATCTTCAAATAGAATTCTGGTACACGGCTGGAAATTGGTTTTCTTATAAATCAGCACATTTTCTTATGCAGGAAGTAAAAAAAAATTCGATTTTGAAGTTGTTCGCCATTGTAAATTATTTAAAATATAAAATGCAGTGAAACGATCTACTCTCTTTCAACAATGAAATCTTTGTTATAAATACGAGGTATAGTGGATGAGATATTATAAAATTATCAATATCTTCGAATAGAATCCTGGTGCACGGCTGGAAATTCGTTTTCTTATAAATCAGCACATTTTCTTATGTAGGAAGTAAAAAAAATTCGGTTTTGAAGTTGTCCGCCATTGTAAAATATTTAAAATATAAAATACTGTGAAACGATATGCATTTTTCAACAATGAAAACTTTGTTATAAATACGAGGTAAAGTGGATGAGATATTATAAAATTATCAATATCTTCGAATAGAATTCTGGTGCACGGCTGGAAATTCGTTTACTTATAAATCAGCACATTTTCTTATGTAGGAAGTAAAAAAAATTCGATTTTGAAGTTGTTCGTCTTTGAAAAATATTTAAAATATAACAAAAAGTGAAAAGATCTTCTCTGTTCCAACAACGAAACCTTTGTTATAAATACGATGTAAAGAAGATCTGATATTATAAAATTTGCAATATCTTCAAATAGAATTCTGGTGCACGGCTGGAAATTGGTTTTCTTATAAATCAGCACATTTTCTAATGTAGGAAGTAAAAAAAATTCGATTTTGAAGTTGTTCGCCATTGTAAATTATTTAAAATATAAAATACTGTGCAACGATATGCATTTTTCAACAATGAAACCTTTGATATAAATACGAGGTAATGTGGATGAGATATTATAAAATTATCAATATCTTCGAATAGAATTCTGGTGCACGGCTGGAAATTCGTTTACTTATAAATCAGCACATTTTCTTATGTAGGAAGTAAAATAAATTCGGTTTTGAAGTTGTTCGCCATTGTAAAATATTTAAAATATAAAATACTGTGAAACAATATGCATTTTTCAACAATGAAACCTTTGTTATAAATACGAGGTAAAGTGGATGTTATAATATAAAATTATAAATATCTTCGAATAGAATTCTGGTGCACGGCTGGAAATTCGTTTACTTATAAATCAGCACATTTTTTTATGCAGGAAGTAAAAAAAATTCGATTTTGTAGTTGTTCGCCATTGTAAATTATTTAAAATATAAAATGCAGTGAAACGATCTACTCTCTTTCAACAATGAAATCTTTGTTATAAATACGAGGTATAGTGGATGTGATATTATAAAAGTAGCAATATTTTCGAATAGAATTCTGGTGCACGGCTGGAAATTCGTTTACTTATAAATCAGCACATTATCTTATGCAGGAAGTAAAAAAAAATTCGATTTTGAAGTTGTTCGCCATAGTAAATTATTTAAAATATAAAATGCAGTGAAACGATCTACTCTCTTTCAACAATGAAATCTTTGTTATAAATACGAGGTATAGTGGATGAGATATTATAAAATTATCAATATCTTCGAATAGAATTCTGGTGCACGGCTGGAAATTCGTTTACTTATAAATCAGCATATTTTCTATTGTATGAAGTAAAAAAAATTCGATTTTTAAGTTGTTCGCCTTTGAAAAATATTTAAAATATAAAAAAAACTGAAAAGATCAACTCTGTTCCAACAATGAAACCTTTGTTATAAATACGATGTAAAGAAGATATGATATTATAAAATTTGCAATATCTTCAAATAGAATTCTGGTGCACGGCTGGAAATTGGTTTTCTTATAAATCAGCACATTTTCTTATGTAGGAAGTAAAAAAAATTCGATTTTGAAGTTGTTCGCCATTGTAAATTATTTAAAATATAAAATGTTGTGAAACGATCTACTCTCTTTCAACAATGAAACCTTTGTTATAAATACGAGGTAAAGTGGATGTGATAATATAAAATTATAAATATCTTCGAATAGAATTCTGGTGCACGACTGGAAATTCGTTTACTTATAAATCAGCTTATTTTCTTATGCAGGAATTAAAAAAAAATTCGATTTTGAAGTTGTTCGCCATTGTAAATTATTTAAAATATAAAATGCAGTGAAACGATCTACTCTCTTTGAACAATGAAATCTTTGTTATAAATACGAGGTAAAGTGGATGTGATATTATAAAAGTAGCAATATTTTCGAATAGAATTCTGGTGCACGGCTGGAAATTGGTTTTCTTATAAATCAGCACATTTTCTTATGTAGGAAGTAAAAAAAAATTCGGTTTTGAAGTTGTTCGCCATTGTAAAATATTTAAAATATAAAATACAATGAAACGATATGCATTTTTTAACAATGAAAACTTTGTTATAAATAAGAGGTAAAGGAGATGTAATATTATAAAATTATCAATATCTTCGAATAGAAAGCTGGTGCACGGCTGGAAATTCGTTTACTTATAAATCAGAATATTTTCTTATGTAGGAAGTAAAAAAAATCGATTTTGAAGTTGTTCGCCTTTGTATAATATTTAAAATATAAAATACTGTGAAACGATATGCATTTTTCAACAATGAAAACTTTGTTATAAATACGAGGTAAAGTGGATGAGATATTATAAAATTATCAATATCTTCGAATAGAATTTTGGAGCACGGCTGGAAATTCGTTTACTTATAAATAGGCACAATTTTTATTGTATGAAGTAAAAAAAATTCGATTTTCAAGTTGTTCGCCTTTGAAAAATATTTAAAATATAAAAAAAAAAGTGAAAAGATCTACTCTGATCCAACAATGAAACCTTTGTTATAAAAACGATGTAAAGAAGATCTGATATTATAAAATTTGCAATATCTTCAAATAGAATTCTGGTGCACGGCTGGAAATTGGTTTTCTTATAAATCAGCATATTTTCTTATGTTGGAAATAAAAAAAATTCGGTTTTGAAGTTGTCCGCCATTGTAAAATATTTAAAATATAAAATACTGTGAAAAGATATGCATTTTTCAACAATGAAAACTTTGTTATAAATACGAGGTAAAGTGGATGAGATATTATAAAATTATCAATATCTTCGAATAGAATTCTGGTGCACGGCTGGAAATTCGTTTACTTATAAATCAGTACATTTTCTTATGTATGTAGTAAAAAAAATTCGATTTTGAAGTTGTTCGCCTTTGTATAATAATTAAAATATAAAATACAGTGAAACGATCTACTCTGTTCCAACAACGAATCCTTTGTTATAAATACGATGTAAAGAAGATCTGATATTATAAAATTTGCAATATCTTAAAATAGAATTCTGGTACACGGCTGGAAATTGGTTTTCTTATAAATCAGCACATTTTCTTATGCAGGAAGTAAAAAAAAATTCGATTTTGAAGTTGTTCGCCATTGTAAATTATTTAAAATATAAAATGCAGTGAAACGATCTACTCTCTTTCAACAATGAAATCTTTGTTATAAATACGAGGTATAGTGGATGAGATATTATAAAATTATCAATATCTTCGAATAGAATCCTGGTGCACGGCTGGAAATTCGTTTACTTATAAATCAGCACATTTTCTTATGTAGGAAGTAAAAAAAATTCGGTTTTGAAGTTGTCCGCCATTGTAAAATATTTAAAATATAAAATACTGTGAAACGATATGCATTTTTCAACAATGAAAACTTTGTTATAAATACGAGGTAAAGTGGATGAGATATTATAAAATTATCAATATCTTCGAATAGAATTCTGGTGCACGGCTGGAAATTCGTTTACTTATAAATCAGCACATTTTCTTATGTAGGAAGTAAAAAAAATTCGATTTTGAAGTTGTTCGTCTTTGAAAAATATTTAAAATATAACAAAAAGTGAAAAGATCTTCTCTGTTCCAACAACGAAACCTTTGTTATAAATACGATGTAAAGAAGATCTGATATTATAAAATTTGCAATATCTTCAAATAGAATTCTGGTGCACGGCTGGAAATTGGTTTTCTTATAAATCAGCACATTTTCTAATGTAGGAAGTAAAAAAAATTCGATTTTGAAGTTGTTCGCCATTGTAAATTATTTAAAATATAAAATACTGTGCAACGATATGCATTTTTCAACAATGAAACCTTTGATATAAATACGAGGTAATGTGGATGAGATATTATAAAATTATCAATATCTTCGAATAGAATTCTGGTGCACGGCTGGAAATTCGTTTACTTATAAATCAGCACATTTTCTTATGTAGGAAGTAAAATAAATTCGGTTTTGAAGTTGTTCGCCATTGTAAAATATTTAAAATATAAAATACTGTGAAACAATATGCATTTTTCAACAATGAAACCTTTGTTATAAATACGAGGTAAAGTGGATGTTATAATATAAAATTATAAATATCTTCGAATAGAATTCTGGTGCACGGCTGGAAATTCGTTTACTTATAAATCAGCACATTTTCTTATGCAGGAAGTAAAAAAAATTCGATTTTGTAGTTGTTCGCCATTGTAAATTATTTAAAATATAAAATGCAGTGAAACGATCTACTCTCTTTCAACAATGAAATCTTTGTTATAAATACGAGGTATAGTGGATGTGATATTATAAAAGTAGCAATATTTTCGAATAGAATTCTGGTGCACGGCTGGAAATTCGTTTACTTATAAATCAGCACATTATCTTATGCAGGAAGTAAAAAAAAATTCGATTTTGAAGTTGTTCGCCATAGTAAATTATTTAAAATATAAAATGCAGTGAAACGATCTACTCTCTTTCAACAATGAAATCTTTGTTATAAATACGAGGTATAGTGGATGAGATATTATAAAATTATCAATATCTTCGAATAGAATTCTGGTGCACGGCTGGAAATTCGTTTACTTATAAATCAGCATATTTTCTATTGTATGAAGTAAAAAAAATTCGATTTTTAAGTTGTTCGCCTTTGAAAAATATTTAAAATATAAAAAAAACTGAAAAGATCAACTCTGTTCCAACAATGAAACCTTTGTTATAAATACGATGTAAAGAAGATATGATATTATAAAATTTGCAATATCTTCAAATAGAATTCTGGTGCACGGCTGGAAATTGGTTTTCTTATAAATCAGCACATTTTCTTATGTAGGAAGTAAAAAAAATTCGATTTTGAAGTTGTTCGCCATTGTAAATTATTTAAAATATAAAATGTTGTGAAACGATCTACTCTCTTTCAACAATGAAACCTTTGTTATAAATACGAGGTAAAGTGGATGTGATAATATAAAATTATAAATATCTTCGAATAGAATTCTGGTGCACGACTGGAAATTCGTTTACTTATAAATCAGCTTATTTTCTTATGCAGGAATTAAAAAAAAATTCGATTTTGAAGTTGTTCGCCATTGTAAATTATTTAAAATATAAAATGCAGTGAAACGATCTACTCTCTTTGAACAATGAAATCTTTGTTATAAATACGAGGTAAAGTGGATGTGATATTATAAAAGTAGCAATATTTTCGAATAGAATTCTGGTGCACGGCTGGAAATTGGTTTTCTTATAAATCAGCACATTTTCTTATGTAGGAAGTAAAAAAAAATTCGGTTTTGAAGTTGTTCGCCATTGTAAAATATTTAAAATATAAAATACAATGAAACGATATGCATTTTTTAACAATGAAAACTTTGTTATAAATAAGAGGTAAAGGAGATGTAATATTATAAAATTATCAATATCTTCGAATAGAAAGCTGGTGCACGGCTGGAAATTCGTTTACTTATAAATCAGAATATTTTCTTATGTAGGAAGTAAAAAAAATCGATTTTGAAGTTGTTCGCCTTTGTATAATATTTAAAATATAAAATACTGTGAAACGATATGCATTTTTCAACAATGAAAACTTTGTTATAAATACGAGGTAAAGTGGATGAGATATTATAAAATTATCAATATCTTCGAATAGAATTTTGGAGCACGGCTGGAAATTCGTTTACTTATAAATAGGCACAATTTTTATTGTATGAAGTAAAAAAAATTCGATTTTCAAGTTGTTCGCCTTTGAAAAATATTTAAAATATAAAAAAAAAAGTGAAAAGATCTACTCTGATCCAACAATGAAACCTTTGTTATAAAAACGATGTAAAGAAGATCTGATATTATAAAATTTGCAATATCTTCAAATAGAATTCTGGTGCACGGCTGGAAATTGGTTTTCTTATAAATCAGCATATTTTCTTATGTTGGAAATAAAAAAAATTCGGTTTTGAAGTTGTCCGCCATTGTAAAATATTTAAAATATAAAATACTGTGAAAAGATATGCATTTTTCAACAATGAAAACTTTGTTATAAATACGAGGTAAAGTGGATGAGATATTATAAAATTATCAATATCTTCGAATAGAATTCTGGTGCACGGCTGGAAATTCGTTTACTTATAAATCAGTACATTTTCTTATGTATGTAGTAAAAAAAATTCGATTTTGAAGTTGTTCGCCTTTGTATAATAATTAAAATATAAAATACAGTGAAACGATCTACTCTGTTCCAACAACGAATCCTTTGTTATAAATACGATGTAAAGAAGATCTGATATTATAAAATTTGCAATATCTTAAAATAGAATTCTGGTACACGGCTGGAAATTGGTTTTCTTATAAATCAGCACATTTTCTTATGCAGGAAGTAAAAAAAAAATTCGATTTTGAAGTTGTTCGCCATTGTAAATTATTTAAAATATAAAATGCAGTGAAACGATCTACTCTCTTTCAACAATGAAATCTTTGTTATAAATACGAGGTAAAGTGGATGTGATAATATAAAATTATAAATATCTTCGAATAGAATTCTGGTGCACGGCTGGAAATTCGTCTACTTATAAATCAGCTTATTTTCTTATGCAGGAATTAAAAAAAAAATCGATTTTTAAGTTGTTCGCCATTGTAAATTATTTAAAATATAAAATGCAGTGAAACGATCTACTCTCTTTCAACAATGAAATCTTTGTTATAAATACGAGGTAAAGTGGATGTGATATTATAAAAGTAGCAATATTTTCGAATAGAATTCTGGTGCACGCCTGGAAATTGGTTTTCTTATAAATCAGCACATTTTCTTATGTAGGAAGTAAAAAAAATTCGATTTTGAAGTTGTTCGCCATTGTAAATTATTTAAAATATAAAATGCAGTGAAACAATCTACTCTCTTTCAACAATGAAATCTTTGTTATAAATAAGAGGTAAAGAAGATCTGATATTATAAAAATTGCAATATCTTCAAATAGAATTCTGGTGCACGGCTGGAAATTGGTTTTCTTATAAATCAGCACATTTTCTTATGTAGGAAGTAAAAAAAATTCGATTTTGAAGTTGTTCGCCATTGTAAATTATTTAAAATATAAAATGCAGTGAAACGATCTACTCTATTTCAACAATGAAATCTTTTTTATAAATACGAGGTAAAGTGGATGTGATATTATAAAAGTAGCAATTTTTTCGAATAGAATTCTGGTGCACGGCTGGAATTTGGTTTTCTTATAAATCAGCACATTTTCTTATGTAGGAAGTAAAAAAAATTAGGTTTTGAAGTTGTTCGCCATTGTAAAATATTTAAAATATAAAATAGTGTGAAACGATATGCATTTTTCAACAATGAAACCTTTGATATAAATACGAGGTAATGTGGATGAGATATTATAAAATTATCAATATCTTCGAATAGAATTCTGGTGCACGGCTGTAAATTCGTTTACTTATAAATCAGCACATTTTCTTATGTAGGAAGTAAAAAAAAATCGATTTTGAAGTTGTTCGCCATTTTAAATTATTTAAAATATAAAATGCAGTGAAATGATCTACTCTCTTTCAACAATGAAATCTTTGTTATAAATACGAGGTAAAGTGGATGTGATATTATAAAAGTAGCAATTTTTTTGAATAGAATTCTGGTGCACGGCTGGAAATTTGTTTTCTTATAAATCAGCACATTTTCTTATGTAGGAAGTAAAAAAAAATTCGATTTTGAAGTTGTTCGCCATTTTAAATTATTTAAAATATAAAATTAAGTGAAATGATCTACTCTCTTTCAACAATGAAATCTTTGTTATAAATACGAGGTAAAGTGGATGTGATATTATAAAAGTAGCAATTTTTTTGAATAGAATTCTGGTGCACGGCTGGAAATTTGTTTTCTTATAAATCAGCACATTTTCTTATGTAGGAAGTAAGAAAAATTCGGTTTTAAAGTTGTTCGCCATTGTAAAATATTTAAGATATAAAATACTGTGAAACGATATGCATTTTTCAACAATGAAACCTTTGTTATAAATACGAGGTAAAGTGGATGTTATAATATAAAATTATAAATATCTTCGAATAGAATTCTGGTGCACGGCTGGAAATTTATTTACTTATAAATCAGCACATTTTCTTATGTAAGAAGTAAAAAAAATTCGATTTTGAAGTTGTTCGCCATTGTAAATTATTTAAAATATAAAATTCCGTGAAACGATCTACTCTCTTTCAACAATGAAATCTTTGTTATAAATAAGAGTTAAAGAAGATCTGATATTATAAAATTTGCAATATCTTCAAATAGAATTCTGGTGCACGGCTGGAAATTGGTTTTCTTATAAATCAGCACATTTTCTTATGTAGGAAGTAAAAAAAATTCGATTTTGAAGTTGTTCGAAATTTTAAATTATTTAAAATATAAAATGCAGTGAAATGATCTACTCTCTTTCAACAATGAAATCTTTGTTATAAATACGAGGTAAAGTGGATGTGATATTATAAAAGTAAAAATTTTTTTGAATAGAATTCTGGTGCACGGCTGGAAATTTGTTTTCTTATAAATCAGCACATTTTCTTATGTAGGAAGTAAAAAAAATTCGGTTTTAAAGTTGTTCGCCATTGTAAAATATTTAAGATATAAAATACTGTGAAACGATATGCATTTTTCAACAATGAAACCTTTGTTATAAATACGAGGTAAAGTGGATGTGATATTATAAAAGTAGCAATATTTTCGAATAGAATTCTGGTGTACGGCTGGAAATTCGTTTACTTATAAATCAGCACATTTTCTATTGTATGAAGTAAAAAAAAAATCGATTTTGAAGTTCTTCGCCTTTGAAAAATATTTAAAATATAAAAAAAAGTAAAAAAAAAAACTCTGTTCCAACAATGAAACCTTTGTTATAAATGCTATGTAAAGAAGATCTGATATTATAAAATTTGCAATACCTTCAAATAGAATTCTGGTGCACGCCTGGAAATTGGTTTTCTTTTAAATCAGCACATTTTCTTATGTAGGAAGTAAAAAAAATTCGATTTTGAAGTTGTTCGCCATTGTAAATTATTTAAAATATAAAATGCAGTGAAAAGATCTACTCTCTTTCAACAATGAAATCTTTGTTATAAATACGAGGTAACGTGGATGTGATATTATAAAAGTAGCAATATTTTCGAATAGAATTCTGGTGCACGGCTGGAAATTCGTTTACTTATAAATCAGCACATTTTCTTATGTAGTAAGTAAAAAAAATTCGATTTTGAAGTTGTTCGCCATTGTAAATTATTTAAAATATAAAAATAAGTGAAAAGATCTACTCTGTTCCAACAATGAAACAATTGTTATAAATACGATGTAAAGAAGATCTGATATTATAAAATTTGCAATATCTTCAAATAGAATTCTGGTGCACGCCTGGAAATTGGTTTTCTTATAAATCAGCACATTTTCTTATGTAGGAAGTAAAATAAATTCGATTTTGAAGTTGTTCGCCATTGTAAATTATTCAAAATATAAAATGCAGTGAAACGATCTACTCTCTTTCAACAATGAAATCTTTGTTATAAATAAGAGGTAAAGAAGATCTGATATTATAAAATTTGCAATATCTTCAAATAGAATTCTGGTGCACGGCTGGAAATTGGTTTTCTTATAAATCAGCACATTTTCTTATGTAGGAAGTAAAAAAAATTCGATTTTGAAGTTGTTCGCCATTTTAAATTATTTAAAATATAAAATGCAGTGAAATGATCTACTCTCTTTCAACAATGAAATCTTTGTTATAAATACGAGGTAAAGTGGATGTGATATTATAAAAGTAGCAAATTTTTTGAATAGAATTCTGGTGCACGGCTGGAAATTTGTTTTCTTATAAATCAGCACATTTTCTTATGTAGGAAGTAAAAAAAATTCGGTTTTAAAGTTTTTCGCCATTGTAAAATATTTAAGATATAAAATACTGTGAAACGACATGCATTTTTCAACAATGAAACCTTTGTTATAAATACGAGGTAAAGTGGATGTTATAATATAAAATTATAAATATCTTCGAATAGAATTCTGGTGCACGGCTGGAAATTCGTTTACTTATAAATCAGCACATTTTCTTATGTAAGAAGTAAAAAAAATTCGATTTTGAAGTTGTTCGCCATTGTAAATTATTTAAAATATAAAATGCAGTGAAACGATCTACTCTCTTTCAACAATGAAATCTTTGTTATAAATACGAGGTAACGTGGATGTGATATTATAAAAGTAGCAATATTTTCGAATAGAATTCTGGTGCACGGCTGGAAATTCGTTTACTTATAAATCAGCACATTTTCTTATGTAGGAAGTAAAAAAAAATTAGGTTTTGAAGTTGTTCGCCATTGTAAAATATTTAAAATATAAAATAGTGTGAAACGATATGCATTTTTCAACAATGAAACCTTTGATATAAATACGAGGTAATGTGGATGAGATATTATAAAATTATCAATATCTTCGAATAGAATTCTGGTGCACGGCTGTAAATTCGTTTACTTTTAAATCAGCACATTTTCTATTGTATGAAATAAAAAAAATTCGATTTTGAAGTTGTTCGCCTTTGAAAAATATTTAAAATATAAAAAAAAAGTGAAAAGATCTACTCTGTTCCAACAATGAAACCTTTGTTATAAATACGATGTAAAGAAGATCTGATATTATAAAATTTGCAATATCTTCAAATAGAATTCTGGTGCACGGCTGGAAATTGGTTTTCTTATAAATCAGCACATTTTCTTATGTAGGAAGTAAAAAAAATTCGATTTTGAAGTTGTTCGCCATTTTAAATTATTTAAAATATAAAATGCAGTGAAATGATCTACTCTCTTTCAACAATGAAATCTTTGTTATAAATACGAGGTAAAGTGGATGTGATATTATAAAAGTAGCAAATTTTTTGAATAGAATTCTGGTGCACGGCTGGAAATTTGTTTTCTTATAAATCAGCACATTTTCTTATGTAGGAAGTAAAAAAAATTCGGTTTTAAAGTTTTTCGCCATTGTAAAATATTTAAGATATAAAATACTGTGAAACGACATGCATTTTTCAACAATGAAACCTTTGTTATAAATACGAGGTAAAGTGGATGTTATAATATAAAATTATAAATATCTTCGAATAGAATTCTGGTGCACGGCTGGAAATTCGTTTACTTATAAATCAGCACATTTTCTTATGTAAGAAGTAAAAAAAATTCGATTTTGAAGTTGTTCGCCATTTTAAATTATTTAAAATATAAAATGCAGTGAAATGATCTACTCTCTTTCAACAATGAAATCTTTGTTATAAATACGAGGTAAAGTGGATGTGATATTATAAAAGTAGCAAATTTTTTGAATAGAATTCTGGTGCACGGCTGGAAATTTGTTTTCTTATAAATCAGCACATTTTCTTATGTAGGAAGTAAAAAAAATTCGGTTTTAAAGTTTTTCGCCATTGTAAAATATTTAAGATATAAAATACTGTGAAACGACATGCATTTTTCAACAATGAAACCTTTGTTATAAATACGAGGTAAAGTGGATGTTATAATATAAAATTATAAATATCTTCGAATAGAATTCTGGTGCACGGCTGGAAATTCGTTTACTTATAAATCAGCACATTTTCTTATGTAAGAAGTAAAAAAAATTCGATTTTGAAGTTGTTCGCCATTGTAAATTATTTAAAATATAAAATGCAGTGAAACGATCTACTCTCTTTCAACAATGAAATCTTTGTTATAAATACGAGGTAACGTGGATGTGATATTATAAAAGTAGCAATATTTTCGAATAGAATTCTGGTGCACGGCTGGAAATTCGTTTACTTATAAATCAGCACATTTTCTTATGTAGGAAGTAAAAAAAAATTAGGTTTTGAAGTTGTTCGCCATTGTAAAATATTTAAAATATAAAATAGTGTGAAACGATATGCATTTTTCAACAATGAAACCTTTGATATAAATACGAGGTAATGTGGATGAGATATTATAAAATTATCAATATCTTCGAATAGAATTCTGGTGCACGGCTGTAAATTCGTTTACTTTTAAATCAGCACATTTTCTATTGTATGAAATAAAAAAAATTCGATTTTGAAGTTGTTCGCCTTTGAAAAATATTTAAAATATAAAAAAAAAGTGAAAAGATCTACTCTGTTCCAACAATGAAACCTTTGTTATAAATACGATGTAAAGAAGATCTGATATTATAAAATTTGCAATATCTTCAAATAGAATTCTGGTGCACGGCTGGAAATTGGTTTTCTTATAAATCAGCACATTTTCTTATGTAGGAAGTAAAAAAAATTCGATTTTGAAGTTGTTCGCCATTTTAAATTATTTAAAATATAAAATGCAGTGAAATGATCTACTCTCTTTCAACAATGAAATCTTTGTTATAAATACGAGGTAAAGTGGATGTGATATTATAAAAGTAGCAAATTTTTTGAATAGAATTCTGGTGCACGGCTGGAAATTTGTTTTCTTATAAATCAGCACATTTTCTTATGTAGGAAGTAAAAAAAATTCGGTTTTAAAGTTTTTCGCCATTGTAAAATATTTAAGATATAAAATACTGTGAAACGACATGCATTTTTCAACAATGAAACCTTTGTTATAAATACGAGGTAAAGTGGATGTTATAATATAAAATTATAAATATCTTCGAATAGAATTCTGGTGCACGGCTGGAAATTCGTTTACTTATAAATCAGCACATTTTCTTATGTAAGAAGTAAAAAAAATTCGATTTTGAAGTTGTTCGCCATTTTAAATTATTTAAAATATAAAATGCAGTGAAATGATCTACTCTCTTTCAACAATGAAATCTTTGTTATAAATACGAGGTAAAGTGGATGTGATATTATAAAAGTAGCAAATTTTTTGAATAGAATTCTGGTGCACGGCTGGAAATTTGTTTTCTTATAAATCAGCACATTTTCTTATGTAGGAAGTAAAAAAAATTCGGTTTTAAAGTTTTTCGCCATTGTAAAATATTTAAGATATAAAATACTGTGAAACGACATGCATTTTTCAACAATGAAACCTTTGTTATAAATACGAGGTAAAGTGGATGTTATAATATAAAATTATAAATATCTTCGAATAGAATTCTGGTGCACGCCTGGAAATTGGTTTTCTTTTAAATCAGCACATTTTCTTATGTAGGAAGTAAAAAAAATTCGGTTTTAAAGTTTTTCGCCATTGTAAAATATTTAAGATATAAAATACTGTGAAACGACATGCATTTTTCAACAATGAAACCTTTGTTATAAATACGAGGTAAAGTGGATGTTATAATATAAAATTATAAATATCTTCGAATAGAATTCTGGTGCACGGCTGGAAATTCGTTTACTTATAAATCAGCACATTTTCTTATGTAAGAAGTAAAAAAAATTCGATTTTGAAGTTGTTCGCCATTGTAAATTATTTAAAATATAAAATGCAGTGAAACGATCTACTCTCTTTCAACAATGAAATCTTTGTTATAAATACGAGGTAACGTGGATGTGATATTATAAAAGTAGCAATATTTTCGAATAGAATTCTGGTGCACGGCTGGAAATTCGTTTACTTATAAATCAGCACATTTTCTTACGTAGGAAGTAAAAAAAAATTAGGTTTTGAAGTTGTTCGCCATTGTAAAATATTTAAAATATAAAATAGTGTGAAACGATATGCATTTTTCAACAATGAAACCTTTGATATAAATACGAGGTAATGTGGATGAGATATTATAAAATTATCAATATCTTCGAATAGAATTCTGGTGCACGGCTGTAAATTCGTTTACTTTTAAATCAGCACATTTTCTATTGTATGAAATAAAAAAAATTCGATTTTGAAGTTGTTCGCCTTTGAAAAATATTTAAAATATAAAAAAAAAGTGAAAAGATCTACTCTGTTCCAACAATGAAACCTTTGTTATAAATACGATGTAAAGAAGATCTGATATTATAAAATTTGCAATATCTTCAAATAGAATTCTGGTGCACGGCTGGAAATTGGTTTTCTTATAAATCAGCACATTTTCTTATGTAGGAAGTAAAAAAAATTCGATTTTGAAGTTGTTCGCCATTTTAAATTATTTAAAATATAAAATGCAGTGAAATGATCTACTCTCTTTCAACAATGAAATCTTTGTTATAAATACGAGGTAAAGTGGATGTGATATTATAAAAGTAGCAAATTTTTTGAATAGAATTCTGGTGCACGGCTGGAAATTTGTTTTCTTATAAATCAGCACATTTTCTTATGTAGGAAGTAAAAAAAATTCGGTTTTAAAGTTTTTCGCCATTGTAAAATATTTAAGATATAAAATACTGTGAAACGACATGCATTTTTCAACAATGAAACCTTTGTTATAAATACGAGGTAAAGTGGATGTTATAATATAAAATTATAAATATCTTCGAATAGAATTCTGGTGCACGGCTGGAAATTCGTTTACTTATAAATCAGCACATTTTCTTATGTAAGAAGTAAAAAAAATTCGATTTTGAAGTTGTTCGCCATTTTAAATTATTTAAAATATAAAATGCAGTGAAATGATCTACTCTCTTTCAACAATGAAATCTTTGTTATAAATACGAGGTAAAGTGGATGTGATATTATAAAAGTAGCAAATTTTTTGAATAGAATTCTGGTGCACGGCTGGAAATTTGTTTTCTTATAAATCAGCACATTTTCTTATGTAGGAAGTAAAAAAAATTCGGTTTTAAAGTTTTTCGCCATTGTAAAATATTTAAGATATAAAATACTGTGAAACGACATGCATTTTTCAACAATGAAACCTTTGTTATAAATACGAGGTAAAGTGGATGTTATAATATAAAATTATAAATATCTTCGAATAGAATTCTGGTGCACGCCTGGAAATTGGTTTTCTTTTAAATCAGCACATTTTCTTATGTAGGAAGTAAAAAAAATTCGATTTTGAAGTTTTTCGCCATTGTAAATTATTTAAAATATAAAATGCAGTGAAAAGATCTACTGTCTTTCAACAATGAAATCTTTGTTATAAATACGAGGTAAAGTGGATGTGATATTATAAAAGTAGCAATATTTTAGAATAGAATTCTGGTGCACGGCTGGAAATTCGTTTACTTATAAATCAGCACATTTTCTTATGTAGGAAGTAAAAAAAATTCGATTTTGAAGTTGTTCGCCATTGTAAATTATTTAAAATATAAAAATAAGTGAAAAGATCTACTCTGTTCCAACAATGAAACCTTTGTTATAAATACGATGTAAAGAAGATCTGATATTATAAAATTTGCAATATCTTCAAATAGAATTCTGGTGCACGCCTGGAAATTGGTTTTCTTATAAATCAGCACATTTTCTTATGTAGGTAGTAAAAAAAATTCGATTTTGAAGTTGTTTGCCATTGTAAATTATTTAAAATATAAAATGCAGTGAAACGATCTACTCTCTTTCAAGAATGAAATATTTGTTATAAATACGAGGTAAATTGGATGTGATATTATAAAAGTAGCAATATTTTCGAATAGAATTCTGGTGCACGGCTGGAAATTGGTTTTCTTATAAATTAGCGCAATTTCTTATGTAGGAAATAAAAAAAATTCGGTTTTGAAGTTGTTCGCCATTGTAAAATATTTAAAATATGTATTAATATACTGTATTAATTTAATATACTGTACAACGATATGCATTTTTCAACAATGAAACCTTTGATATAAATACGAGGTAATGTGGATGAGATATTATAAAATTATCAATATATTCGAATAGAATTCTGGTGCACGGCTGGAAATTCATTTACTTATAAATCAGCATATTTTCTTATGTAGGAAGTAAAAAAAATCGATTTTGAAGTTGTTCGCCTTTGTTAAATAATTAAAATATAAAATACAGCGAAACGATCTACTCTGTTCCAACAATGAAACCTTTGTTATAAATACGATGTAAAGAAGATCTGATATTATAAAATTTGCAATATCTTCAAATAGAATTCTGGTGCACGCCTGGAAATTGGTTTTCTTATAAATCAGCACATTTTCTTATGTAGGAAGTAAAAAAAATTCGATTTTGAAGTTGTTCGCCATTGTAAATTATTTAAAATATAAAATGCAGTGAAACGATCTACTCTCTTTCAAGAATGAAATATTTGTTATAAATACGAGGTAAATTGGATGTGATGTTATAAAAGTAGCAATATTTTCGAATAGAATTCTGGTGCACGGCTGGAAATTGGTTTTCTTATAAATTAGCGCAATTTCTTATGTAGGAAGTAAAAAAAATTCGGTTTTGAAGTTGTTCGCCATTGTAAATTATTTAAAATATAAAATGCAGTGAAACGATCTACTCTCTTTCAAGAATGAAATTTTTGTTATAAATAAGAGGTAAAGTAGATGTGATATTATAAAATTATATGTATCTTCGAATAGAATTCTGGTGCATGGCTGGAAATTGGTTTTCTCATAAATCAGCACATTTTCGTATGTAGGAAGTAAAAAAAAAATCGGTTTTGAAGTTGTTCGCCATTGTAAAATATTTAAAATATGTATTAATATACTGTATTAATTTAATATACTGTACAACGATATGCATTTTTCAACAATGAAACCTTTGATATAAATACGAGGTAATGTGGATGAGATATTATAAAATTATCAATATATTCGAATAGAATTCTGGTGCACGGCTGGAAATTCATTTACTTATAAATCAGCATATTTTCTTATGTAGGAAGTAAAAAAAAATCGATTTTGAAGTTGTTCGCCTTTGTAAAATAATTAAAATATCAAATACAGCGAAACGATCTACTCTGTTCCAACAATGAAACCTTTGTTATAAATACGATGTAAAGAAGATCTGATATTATATAATTTGCAATATCTTCAAATAGAATTCTGGTACACGGCTGGAAATTGGTTTTCTTATAAATCAGCACATTTTCTTATGTAGGAAGTAAAAAAAAATCGGTTTTGAAGTTGTTCGCCATTGTAAAATATTTAAAATATAAAATACTGTGAAACGATATGCATTTTTCAACAATGAAACCTTTGTTATAAATACGAGGTAAAGTGGATGTTATAATATAAAATTATAAATATCGTTGAATAGAATTCTGGTGCACGGCTGGAAATTCGTTTACTTATAAATCAGCAAATTTTTCTTATGCAGGAAGTAAAAAAAAATCGATTTTGAAGTTGTTCGCCATTGTAAATTATTTAAAATATAAAATGCAGTGAAACGATCTACTCTCTTTCAACAATGAAACCTTTGTTATAAATACGATGTAAAGAAGATCTGATATTATAAAATTTGCAATATCCTCAAATAGAATTCTGGTGCACGGCTGGAAATTGGTTTTCTTATAAATCAGCATATTTTCTTATGTAGGAAGTAAAAAAAATTCGGTTTTGAAGTTGTTCGCCATTGTAAAATATTTAAAATATAAAATACAGTGAAACGATATGCATTTTTCAACAATGAAAACTTTGTTATAAATAAGAGGTAAAGGAGATGTAATATTATAAAATTATCAATATCTTCGAATAGAATTCTGGTGCACGGCTGGAAATTCGTTTACTTATAAATCAGCATATTTTCTTATGTAGGAAGTAAAAAAAAATCGATTTTGAAGTTATTCGCCTTTGTAAAATATTTAAAATATAAAATACTGTGAAACGATATGCATTTTTCAACAATGAAAACTTTGTTATAAATACGAGGTAAAGTGGATGAGATATTATAAAATTATCAATATCTTCGAATAGAATTCTGGTGCACGGCTGTAAATTCGTTTACTTATAAATCAGTACATTTTCTTATGTATGTAGTAAAAAAAAATCGATTTTGATGTTGTTCGCCTTTGTAAAATAATTAAAATATCAAATACAGCGAAACGATCTACTCTGTTCCAACAATGAAACCTTTGTTATAAATACGATGTAAAGAAGATCTGATATTATATAATTTGCAATATCTTCAAATAGAATTCTGGTACACGGCTGGAAATTGGTTTTCTTATAAATCAGCACATTTTCTTATGTAGGAAGTAAAAAAAAATCGGTTTTGAAGTTGTTCGCCATTGTAAAATATTTAAAATATAAAATACTGTGAAACGATATGCATTTTTCAACAATGAAACCTTTGTTATAAATACGAGGTAAAGTGGATGTTATAATATAAAATTATAAATATCGTTGAATAGAATTCTGGTGCACGGCTGGAAATTCGTTTACTTATAAATCAGCAAATTTTTCTTATGCAGGAAGTAAAAAAAAATCGATTTTGAAGTTGTTCGCCATTGTAAATTATTTAAAATATAAAATGCAGTGAAACGATCTACTCTCTTTCAACAATGAAACCTTTGTTATAAATACGATGTAAAGAAGATCTGATATTATAAAATTTGCAATATCTTCAAATAGAATTCTGGTGCACGGCTGGAAATTGGTTTTCTTATAAATCAGCACATTTTCTAATGTAGGAAGTAAAAAAAATTCGATTTTGAAGTTGTTCGCCATTGTAAATTATTTAAAATATAAAATACTGTGCAACGATATGCATTTTTCAACAACGAAACCTTTGATATAAATACGAGGTAATGTGGATCAGATATTATAAAATTATCAATATATTCGAATAGAATTCTGGTGCACGGCTGGAAATTGATTTACTTATAAATCAGCATATTTTCTTATGTAGGAAGTAAAAAAAAATCGATTTTGAAGTTGTTCGCCTTTGTAAAATAATTAAAATATAAAATACAGCGAAACGATCTACTCTGTTCCAACAATGAAACCTTTGTTATAAATACGATGTAAAGAAGATCTGATATTATAAAATTTGCAATATCTTCAAATAGAATTCTGGTGCACGCCTGGAAATTGGTTTTCTTATGAATCAGCACATTTTCTTATGTAGGAAGTAAAAAAAATTCGATTTTGAAGTTGTTCGCCATTGTAAATTATTTAAAATATAAAATGCAGTGAAACGATCTACTCTCTTTCAAGAATGAAATATATGTTATAAATACGAGGTAAATTGGATGTGATGTTATAAAAGTAGCAATATTTTCGAATAGAATTCTGGTGCACGGCTGGAAATTGGTTTTCTTATAAATTAGCGCAATTTCTTATGTAGGAAGTAAAAAAAATTCGGTTTTGAAGTTGTTCGCCATTGTAAATTATTTAAAATATAAAATACAGTGAAACGATCTACTCTCTTTCAAGAATGAAATTTTTGTTATAAATAAGAGGTAAAGTAGATGTGATATTATAAAATTATATGTATCTTCGAATAGAATTCTGGTGCATGGCTGGAAATTGGTTTTCTCATAAATCAGCACATTTTCGTATGTAGGAAGTAAAAAAAAATCGGTTTTGAAGTTGTTCGCCATTGTAAAATATTTAAAATATGTATTAATATACTGTATTAATTTAATATACTGTACAACGATATGCATTTTTCAACAATGAAACCTTTGATATAAATACGAGGTAATGTGGATGAGATATTATAAAATTATCAATATATTCGAATAGAATTCTGGTGCACGGCTGGAAATTCATTTACTTATAAATCAGCATATTTTCTTATGTAGGAAGTAAAAAAAAATCGATTTTGAAGTTGTTCGCCTTTGTAAAATAATTAAAATATAAAATACAGCGAAACGATCTACTCTGTTCCAACAATGAAACCTTTGTTATAAATACGATGTAAAGAAGATCTGATATTATATAATTTGCAATATCTTCAAATAGAATTCTGGTACACGGCTGGAAATTGGTTTTCTTATAAATCAGCACATTTTCTTATGTAGGAAGTAAAAAAAAATCGGTTTTGAAGTTGTTCGCCATTGTAAAATATTTAAAATATAAAATACTGTGAAACGATATGCATTTTTCAACAATGAAACCTTTGTTATAAATACGAGGTAAAGTGGATGTTATAATATAAAATTATAAATATCGTTGAATAGAATTCTGGTGCACGGCTGGAAATTCGTTTACTTATAAATCAGCATATTTTCTTATGTAGGAAGTAAAAAAAAATCGATTTTGAAGTTATTCGCCTTTGTAAAATATTTAAAATATAAAATACTGTGAAACGATATGCATTTTTCAACAATGAAAACTTTGTTATAAATACGAGGTAAAGTGGATGAGATATTATAAAATTATCAATATCTTCGAATAGAATTCTGGTGCACGGCTGTAAATTCGTTTACTTATAAATCAGTACATTTTCTTATGTATGTAGTAAAAAAAAATCGATTTTGATGTTGTTCGCCTTTGTAAAATAATTAAAATATAAAATACAGCGAAACGATCTACTCTGTTCCAACAATGAAACCTTTGTTATAAATACGATGTAAAGAAGATCTGATATTATAAAATTTGCAATATCTTCAAATAGAATTCTGGTACACGGCTGGAAATTGGTTTTCTTATAAATCAGCACATTTTCTTATGTAGGAAGTAAAAAAAATCGGTTTTGAAGTTGTTCGCCATTGTAAAATATTTAAAATATAAAATACTGTGAAACGATATGCATTTTTCAACAATGAAACCTTTGTTATAAATACGAGGTATAGTGGATGAGATATTATAAAATTATCAATATCTTCGAATAGAATTCTGGTGCACGGCTGGAAATTCGTTTACTTATAAATCAGCACATTTTCTTATGTAGGAAGTAAAAAAAAATCGATTTTGAAGTTGTTCGCCATTGTAAATTATTTAAAATATAAAATGCAGTGAAACGATCTAATCTCTTTCAACAATGTAACCTTTGTTATAAATACGATGTAAAGAAGATCTGATATTATAAAATTTGCAATATCTTCAAATAGAATTCTGGAGCATGGCTGGAAATTGGTTTTCTTATAAATCAGCATATTTTCTTATGTAGGAAGTAAAAAAAATTCGGTTTTGAAGTTGTTCGCCTTTGTAAAATATTTAAAATATAAAATACAATGAAACGATATGCATTTTTTAACAATGAAAACTTTGTTATAAATAAGAGGTAAAGGAGATGTAATATTATAAAATTATCAATATCTTCGAATAGAATGCTGGTGCACGGCTGGAAATTCGTTTACTTATAAATCAGAATATTTTCTTATGTAGTATGTAAAAAAAGTCGATTTTGAAGTTGTTCGCCTTTGTAAAATATTTAAAATATAAAATACTGTGAAACGATATGCATTTTTCAACAATGAAAACTTTGTTATAAATACGAGGTAAAGTGGATGAGATATTATAAAATTATCAATATCTTCGAATAGAATTCTGGAGCACGGCTGGAAATTCGTTTACTTATAAATCAGCACAATTTTTATAGTATGAAGTAAAAAAAATTCGATTTTGAAGTTGTTCGCCTTTGAAAAATATTTAAAATATAACAAAAAAAGTGAAAAGATCTACTCTGATCCAACAATGAAACCTTTGTTATAAATACGATGTAAAGAAGATCTGATATTATAAAAATTGCAATATCTTCAAATAGAATTCTGGTGCACGGCTGGAAATTGGTTTTCTTATAAATCAGCACATTTTCTTATGTAGGAAGTAAAAAAAATTCGATTTTGAAGTTGTTCGCCATTGTAAATTATTTAAAATATAAAATGTTGTGAAACGATCTACTCTCTTTCAACAATGAAACCTTTGTTATAAATACGAGGTAAAGTGGATGTGATAATATAAAATTATAAATATCTTCGAATAGAATTCTGGTGCACGGCTGGAAATTCGTTTACTTATAAATCAGCTTATTTTCTTATGCAGGAATTAAAAAAAAATCGATTTTGAAGTTGTTCGCCATTGTAAATTATTTAAAATATAAAATGCAGTGAAACGATCTACTCTCTTTGAACAATGAAATCTTTGTTATAAATACGAGGTAAAGTGGATGTGATATTATAAAAGTAGCAATATTTTCGAATAGAATTCTGGTGCACGGCTGGAAATTGGTTTTCTTATAAATCAGCACATTTTCTTATGTAGGAAGTAAAAAAAATTAGGTTTTGAAGTTGTTCGCCATTGTAAAATATTTAAAATATAAAATAGTGTGAAACGATATGCATTTTTCAACAATGAAACCTTTGATATAAATACGAGGTAATGTGGGTGAGATATTATAAAATTATCAATATCTTCGAATAGAATTCTGGTGCACGGCTGTAAATTCGTTTACTTATAAATCAGCACATTTTCTATTGTATGAAATAAAAAAAATTCGATTTTGAAGTTGTTCGCCTTTGAAAAATATTTAAAATATAAAAAAAAAGTGAAAAGATCTACTCTGTTCCAACAATGAAACCTTTGTTATAAATACGATGTAAAGAAGATCTGATATTATAAAATTTGCAATATCTTCAAATAGAATTCTGGTGCACGGCTGGAAATTGGTTTTCTTATAAATCAGCACATTTTCTTATGTAGGAAGTAAAAAAAATCGGCTTTGAAGTTGTTCGCTATTGTAAAATATTTAAAATATAAAATACTGTGAAACGATGTGCATTTTTCAACAATGAAAACTTTGTTATAAATACGAGGTAAAGTGGATGAGATATTATAAAATTATCAATATCTTCCAATAGAATTCTGGTGCACGGCTGGAAATTCCTTTACTTATAAATCAGCACATTTTTCTTATGTAGGAAGTAAAAAAAAATCGTTTTTGAAGTTGTTCGCCATTGTAAATTATTTAAAATATAAAATGCAGTGAAACGATCTACTCTCTTTCAACAATGAAACCTTTGTTATAAATACGATGTAAAGGAGATCTGATATTATAAAATTTGCAATATCTTCAAATAGAATTCTGGTACACGGCTGGAAATTGGTTTTCTTATAAATCAGCACATTTTCTTATGTAGGAAGTAAAAAAAAATCGGTTTTGAAGTTGTTCGCCATTGTAAAATATTTAAAATATAAAATACTGTGAAACGATATGCATTTTTCAACAATGAAACCTTTGTTATAAATACGAGGTATAGTGGATGAGATATTATAAAATTATCAATATCTTCGAATAGAATTCTGGTGCACGGCTGGAAATTCGTTTACTTATAAATCAGCACATTTTCTTATGTAGGAAGTAAAAAAAAATCGATTTTGAAGTTGTTCGCCATTGTAAATTATTTAAAATATAAAATGCAGTGAAACGATCTAATCTCTTTCAACAATGTAACCTTTGTTATAAATACGATGTAAAGAAGATCTGATATTATAAAATTTGCAATATCTTCAAATAGATTTCTGGAGCATGGCTGGAAATTGGTTTTCTTATAAATCAGCATATTTTCTTATGTAGGAAGTAAAAAAAATTCGGTTTTGAAGTTGTTCGCCTTTGTAAAATATTTAAAATATAAAATACAATGAAACGATATGCATTTTTTAACAATGAAAACTTTGTTATAAATAAGAGGTAAAGGAGATGTAATATTATAAAATTATCAATATCTTCGAATAGAATGCTGGTGCACGGCTGGAAATTCGTTTACTTATAAATCAGAATATTTTCTTATGTAGTATGTAAAAAAAGTCGATTTTGAAGTTGTTCGCCTTTGTAAAATATTTAAAATATAAAATACTGTGAAACGATATGCATTTTTCAACAATGAAAACTTTGTTATAAATACGAGGTAAAGTGGATGAGATATTATAAAATTATCAATATCTTCGAATAGAATTCTGGAGCACGGCTGGAAATTCGTTTACTTATAAATCAGCACAATTTTTATAGTATGAAGTAAAAAAAATTCGATTTTGAAGTTGTTCGCCTTTGAAAAATATTTAAAATATAACAAAAAAAGTGAAAAGATCTACTCTGATCCAACAATGAAACCTTTGTTATAAATACGATGTAAAGAAGATCTGATATTATAAAATTTGCAATATCTTCAAATAGAATTCTGGTGCACGGCTGGAAATTGGTTTTCTTATAAATCAGCACATTTTCTTATGTAGGAAGTAAAAAAAATTCGATTTTGAAGTTGTTCGCCATTGTAAATTATTTAAAATATAAAATGTTGTGAAACGATCTACTCTCTTTCAACAATGAAACCTTTGTTATAAATACGAGGTAAAGTGGATGTGATAATATAAAATTATAAATATCTTCGAATAGAATTCTGGTGCACGGCTGGAAATTCGTTTACTTATAAATCAGCTTATTTTCTTATGCAGGAATTAAAAAAAAATCGATTTTGAAGTTGTTCGCCATTGTAAATTATTTAAAATATAAAATGCAGTGAAACGATCTACTCTCTTTGAACAATGAAATCTTTGTTATAAATACGAGGTAAAGTGGATGTGATATTATAAAAGTAGCAATATTTTCGAATAGAATTCTGGTGCACGGCTGGAAATTGGTTTTCTTATAAATCAGCACATTTTCTTATGTAGGAAGTAAAAAAAATTAGGTTTTGAAGTTGTTCGCCATTGTAAAATATTTAAAATATAAAATAGTGTGAAACGATATGCATTTTTCAACAATGAAACCTTTGATATAAATACGAGGTAATGTGGGTGAGATATTATAAAATTATCAATATCTTCGAATAGAATTCTGGTGCACGGCTGTAAATTCGTTTACTTATAAATCAGCACATTTTCTATTGTATGAAATAAAAAAAATTCGATTTTGAAGTTGTTCGCCTTTGAAAAATATTTAAAATATAAAAAAAAAGTGAAAAGTTCTACTCTGTTCCAACAATGAAACCTTTGTTATAAATACGATGTAAAGAAGATCTGATATTATAAAATTTGCAATATCTTCAAATAGAATTCTGGTGCACGGCTGGAAATTGGTTTTCTTATAAATCAGCACATTTTCTTATGTAGGAAGTAAAAAAAATCGGCTTTGAAGTTGTTCGCTATTGTAAAATATTTAAAATATAAAATACTGTGAAACGATGTGCATTTTTCAACAATGAAAACTTTGTTATAAATACGAGGTATAGTGGATGAGATATTATAAAATTATCAATATCTTCGAATAGAATTCTGGTGCACGGCTGGAAATTCCTTTACTTATAAATCAGCACATTTTTCTTATGTAGGAAGTAAAAAAAAATCGTTTTTGAAGTTGTTCGCCATTGTAAATTATTTAAAATATAAAATGCAGTGAAACGATCTACTCTCTTTCAACAATGAAACCTTTGTTATAAATACGATGTAAAGGAGATCTGATATTATAAAATTTGCAATATCTTCAAATAGAATTCTGGTACACGGCTGGAAATTGGTTTTCTTATAAATCAGCACATTTTCTTATGTAGGAAGTAAAAAAAAATCGGTTTTGAAGTTGTTCGCCATTGTAAAATATTTAAAATATAAAATACTGTGAAACGATATGCATTTTTCAACAATGAAACCTTTGTTATAAATACGAGGTATAGTGGATGAGATATTATAAAATTATCAATATCTTCGAATAGAATTCTGGTGCACGGCTGGAAATTCGTTTACTTATAAATCAGCACATTTTCTTATGTAGGAAGTAAAAAAAAATCGATTTTGAAGTTGTTCGCCATTGTAAATTATTTAAAATATAAAATGCAGTGAAACGATCTAATCTCTTTCAACAATGTAACCTTTGTTATAAATACGATGTAAAGAAGATCTGATATTATAAAATTTGCAATATCTTCAAATAGATTTCTGGAGCATGGCTGGAAATTGGTTTTCTTATAAATCAGCATATTTTCTTATGTAGGAAGTAAAAAAAATTCGGTTTTGAAGTTGTTCGCCTTTGTAAAATATTTAAAATATAAAATACAATGAAACGATATGCATTTTTTAACAATGAAAACTTTGTTATAAATAAGAGGTAAAGGAGATGTAATATTATAAAATTATCAATATCTTCGAATAGAATGCTGGTGCACGGCTGGAAATTCGTTTACTTATAAATCAGAATATTTTCTTATGTAGTATGTAAAAAAAGTCGATTTTGAAGTTGTTCGCCTTTGTAAAATATTTAAAATATAAAATACTGTGAAACGATATGCATTTTTCAACAATGAAAACTTTGTTATAAATACGAGGTAAAGTGGATGAGATATTATAAAATTATCAATATCTTCGAATAGAATTCTGGAGCACGGCTGGAAATTCGTTTACTTATAAATCAGCACAATTTTTATAGTATGAAGTAAAAAAAATTCGATTTTGAAGTTGTTCGCCTTTGAAAAATATTTAAAATATAACAAAAAAAGTGAAAAGATCTACTCTGATCCAACAATGAAACCTTTGTTATAAATACGATGTAAAGAAGATCTGATATTATAAAATTTGCAATATCTTCAAATAGAATTCTGGTGCACGGCTGGAAATTGGTTTTCTTATAAATCAGCACATTTTCTTATGTAGGAAGTAAAAAAAATTCGATTTTGAAGTTGTTCGCCATTGTAAATTATTTAAAATATAAAATGTTGTGAAACGATCTACTCTCTTTCAACAATGAAACCTTTGTTATAAATACGAGGTAAAGTGGATGTGATAATATAAAATTATAAATATCTTCGAATAGAATTCTGGTGCACGGCTGGAAATTCGTTTACTTATAAATCAGCTTATTTTCTTATGCAGGAATTAAAAAAAAATCGATTTTGAAGTTGTTCGCCATTGTAAATTATTTAAAATATAAAATGCAGTGAAACGATCTACTCTCTTTGAACAATGAAATCTTTGTTATAAATACGAGGTAAAGTGGATGTGATATTATAAAAGTAGCAATATTTTCGAATAGAATTCTGGTGCACGGCTGGAAATTGGTTTTCTTATAAATCAGCACATTTTCTTATGTAGGAAGTAAAAAAAATTAGGTTTTGAAGTTGTTCGCCATTGTAAAATATTTAAAATATAAAATAGTGTGAAACGATATGCATTTTTCAACAATGAAACCTTTGATATAAATACGAGGTAATGTGGGTGAGATATTATAAAATTATCAATATCTTCGAATAGAATTCTGGTGCACGGCTGTAAATTCGTTTACTTATAAATCAGCACATTTTCTATTGTATGAAATAAAAAAAATTCGATTTTGAAGTTGTTCGCCTTTGAAAAATATTTAAAATATAAAAAAAAAGTGAAAAGATCTACTCTGTTCCAACAATGAAACCTTTGTTATAAATACGATGTAAAGAAGATCTGATATTATAAAATTTGCAATATCTTCAAATAGAATTCTGGTGCACGGCTGGAAATTGGTTTTCTTATAAATCAGCACATTTTCTTATGTAGGAAGTAAAAAAAATCGGCTTTGAAGTTGTTCGCTATTGTAAAATATTTAAAATATAAAATACTGTGAAACGATGTGCATTTTTCAACAATGAAAACTTTGTTATAAATACGAGGTAAAGTGGATGAGATATTATAAAATTATCAATATCTTCGAATAGAATTCTGGTGCACGGCTGGAAATTCCTTTACTTATAAATCAGCACATTTTTCTTATGTAGGAAGTAAAAAAAAATCGTTTTTGAAGTTGTTCGCCATTGTAAATTATTTAAAATATAAAATGCAGTGAAACGATCTACTCTCTTTCAACAATGAAACCTTTGTTATAAATACGATGTAAAGGAGATCTGATATTATAAAATTTGCAATATCTTCAAATAGAATTCTGGTACACGGCTGGAAATTGGTTTTCTTATAAATCAGCACATTTTCTTATGTAGGAAGTAAAAAAAAATCGGTTTTGAAGTTGTTCGCCATTGTAAAATATTTAAAATATAAAATACTGTGAAACGATATGCATTTTTCAACAATGAAACCTTTGTTATAAATACGAGGTATAGTGGATGAGATATTATAAAATTATCAATATCTTCGAATAGAATTCTGGTGCACGGCTGGAAATTCGTTTACTTATAAATCAGCACATTTTCTTATGTAGGAAGTAAAAAAAAATCGATTTTGAAGTTGTTCGCCATTGTAAATTATTTAAAATATAAAATGCAGTGAAACGATCTAATCTCTTTCAACAATGTAACCTTTGTTATAAATACGATGTAAAGAAGATCTGATATTATAAAATTTGCAATATCTTCAAATAGATTTCTGGAGCATGGCTGGAAATTGGTTTTCTTATAAATCAGCATATTTTCTTATGTAGTATGTAAAAAAAGTCGATTTTGAAGTTGTTCGCCTTTGTAAAATATTTAAAATATAAAATACTGTGAAACGATATGCATTTTTCAACAATGAAAACTTTGTTATAAATACGAGGTAAAGTGGATGAGATATTATAAAATTATCAATATCTTCGAATAGAATTCTGGAGCACGGCTGGAAATTCGTTTACTTATAAATCAGCACAATTTTTATAGTATGAAGTAAAAAAAATTCGATTTTGAAGTTGTTCGCCTTTGAAAAATATTTAAAATATAACAAAAAAAGTGAAAAGATCTACTCTGATCCAACAATGAAACCTTTGTTATAAATACGATGTAAAGAAGATCTGATATTATAAAATTTGCAATATCTTCAAATAGAATTCTGGTGCACGGCTGGAAATTGGTTTTCTTATAAATCAGCACATTTTCTTATGTAGGAAGTAAAAAAAATTCGATTTTGAAGTTGTTCGCCATTGTAAATTATTTAAAATATAAAATGTTGTGAAACGATCTACTCTCTTTCAACAATGAAACCTTTGTTATAAATACGAGGTAAAGTGGATGTGATAATATAAAATTATAAATATCTTCGAATAGAATTCTGGTGCACGGCTGGAAATTCGTTTACTTATAAATCAGCTTATTTTCTTATGCAGGAATTAAAAAAAAATCGATTTTGAAGTTGTTCGCCATTGTAAATTATTTAAAATATAAAATGCAGTGAAACGATCTACTCTCTTTGAACAATGAAATCTTTGTTATAAATACGAGGTAAAGTGGATGTGATATTATAAAAGTAGCAATATTTTCGAATAGAATTCTGGTGCACGGCTGGAAATTGGTTTTCTTATAAATCAGCACATTTTCTTATGTAGGAAGTAAAAAAAATTAGGTTTTGAAGTTGTTCGCCATTGTAAAATATTTAAAATATAAAATAGTGTGAAACGATATGCATTTTTCAACAATGAAACCTTTGATATAAATACGAGGTAATGTGGGTGAGATATTATAAAATTATCAATATCTTCGAATAGAATTCTGGTGCACGGCTGTAAATTCGTTTACTTATAAATCAGCACATTTTCTATTGTATGAAATAAAAAAAATTCGATTTTGAAGTTGTTCGCCTTTGAAAAATATTTAAAATATAAAAAAAAAGTGAAAAGATCTACTCTGTTCCAACAATGAAACCTTTGTTATAAATACGATGTAAAGAAGATCTGATATTATAAAATTTGCAATATCTTCAAATAGAATTCTGGTGCACGGCTGGAAATTGGTTTTCTTATAAATCAGCACATTTTCTTATGTAGGAAGTAAAAAAAATCGGCTTTGAAGTTGTTCGCTATTGTAAAATATTTAAAATATAAAATACTGTGAAACGATGTGCATTTTTCAACAATGAAAACTTTGTTATAAATACGAGGTAAAGTGGATGAGATATTATAAAATTATCAATATCTTCGAATAGAATTCTGGTGCACGGCTGGAAATTCCTTTACTTATAAATCAGCACATTTTTCTTATGTAGGAAGTAAAAAAAAATCGTTTTTGAAGTTGTTCGCCATTGTAAATTATTTAAAATATAAAATGCAGTGAAACGATCTACTCTCTTTCAACAATGAAACCTTTGTTATAAATACGATGTAAAGGAGATCTGATATTATAAAATTTGCAATATCTTCAAATAGAATTCTGGTACACGGCTGGAAATTGGTTTTCTTATAAATCAGCACATTTTCTTATGTAGGAAGTAAAAAAAATCGGTTTTGAAGTTGTTCGCCATTGTAAAATATTTAAAATATAAAATACTGTGAAACGATATGCATTTTTCAACAATGAAACCTTTGTTATAAATACGAGGTATAGTGGATGAGATATTATAAAATTATCAATATCTTCGAATAGAATTCTGGTGCACGGCTGGAAATTCGTTTACTTATAAATCAGCACATTTTCTTATGTAGGAAGTAAAAAAAAATCGATTTTGAAGTTGTTCGCCATTGTAAATTATTTAAAATATAAAATGCAGTGAAACGATCTAATCTCTTTCAACAATGTAACCTTTGTTATAAATACGATGTAAAGAAGATCTGATATTATAAAATTTGCAATATCTTCAAATAGATTTCTGGAGCATGGCTGGAAATTGGTTTTCTTATAAATCAGCATATTTTCTTATGTAGGAAGTAAAAAAAATTCGGTTTTGAAGTTGTTCGCCTTTGTAAAATATTTAAAATATAAAATACAATGAAACGATATGCATTTTTTAACAATGAAAACTTTGTTATAAATAAGAGGTAAAGGAGATGTAATATTATAAAATTATCAATATCTTCGAATAGAATGCTGGTGCACGGCTGGAAATTCGTTTACTTATAAATCAGAATATTTTCTTATGTAGTATGTAAAAAAAGTCGATTTTGAAGTTGTTCGCCTTTGTAAAATATTTAAAATATAAAATACTGTGAAACGATATGCATTTTTCAACAATGAAAACTTTGTTATAAATACGAGGTAAAGTGGATGAGATATTATAAAATTATCAATATCTTCGAATAGAATTCTGGAGCACGGCTGGAAATTCGTTTACTTATAAATCAGCACAATTTTTATAGTATGAAGTAAAAAAAATTCGATTTTGAAGTTGTTCGCCTTTGAAAAATATTTAAAATATAACAAAAAAAGTGAAAAGATCTACTCTGATCCAACAATGAAACCTTTGTTATAAATACGATGTAAAGAAGATCTGATATTATAAAATTTGCAATATCTTCAAATAGAATTCTGGTGCACGGCTGGAAATTGGTTTTCTTATAAATCAGCACATTTTCTTATGTAGGAAGTAAAAAAAATTCGATTTTGAAGTTGTTCGCCATTGTAAATTATTTAAAATATAAAATGTTGTGAAACGATCTACTCTCTTTCAACAATGAAACCTTTGTTATAAATACGAGGTAAAGTGGATGTGATAATATAAAATTATAAATATCTTCGAATAGAATTCTGGTGCACGGCTGGAAATTCGTTTACTTATAAATCAGCTTATTTTCTTATGCAGGAATTAAAAAAAAATCGATTTTGAAGTTGTTCGCCATTGTAAATTATTTAAAATATAAAATGCAGTGAAACGATCTACTCTCTTTGAACAATGAAATCTTTGTTATAAATACGAGGTAAAGTGGATGTGATATTATAAAAGTAGCAATATTTTCGAATAGAATTCTGGTGCACGGCTGGAAATTGGTTTTCTTATAAATCAGCACATTTTCTTATGTAGGAAGTAAAAAAAATTAGGTTTTGAAGTTGTTCGCCATTGTAAAATATTTAAAATATAAAATAGTGTGAAACGATATGCATTTTTCAACAATGAAACCTTTGATATAAATACGAGGTAATGTGGGTGAGATATTATAAAATTATCAATATCTTCGAATAGAATTCTGGTGCACGGCTGTAAATTCGTTTACTTATAAATCAGCACATTTTCTATTGTATGAAATAAAAAAAATTCGATTTTGAAGTTGTTCGCCTTTGAAAAATATTTAAAATATAAAAAAAAAGTGAAAAGATCTACTCTGTTCCAACAATGAAACCTTTGTTATAAATACGATGTAAAGAAGATCTGATATTATAAAATTTGCAATATCTTCAAATAGAATTCTGGTGCACGGCTGGAAATTGGTTTTCTTATAAATCAGCACATTTTCTTATGTAGGAAGTAAAAAAAATCGGCTTTGAAGTTGTTCGCTATTGTAAAATATTTAAAATATAAAATACTGTGAAACGATGTGCATTTTTCAACAATGAAAACTTTGTTATAAATACGAGGTAAAGTGGATGAGATATTATAAAATTATCAATATCTTCGAATAGAATTCTGGTGCACGGCTGGAAATTCCTTTACTTATAAATCAGCACATTTTTCTTATGTAGGAAGTAAAAAAAAATCGTTTTTGAAGTTGTTCGCCATTGTAAATTATTTAAAATATAAAATGCAGTGAAACGATCTACTCTCTTTCAACAATGAAACCTTTGTTATAAATACGATGTAAAGAAGATCTGATATTATAAAATTTGCAATATCTTCAAATAGAATTCTGGTGCACGGCTGGAAATTGGTTTTCTTATAAATCAGCACATTTTCTTATGTAGGAAGTAAAAAAAATTCGATTTTGAAGTTGTTCGCCATTGTAAATTATTTAAAATATAAAATGTTGTGAAACGATCTACTCTCTTTCAACAATGAAACCTTTGTTATAAATACGAGGTAAAGTGGATGTGATAATATAAAATTATAAATATCTTCGAATAGAATTCTGGTGCACGGCTGGAAATTCGTTTACTTATAAATCAGCTTATTTTCTTATGCAGGAATTAAAAAAAAATCGATTTTGAAGTTGTTCGCCATTGTAAATTATTTAAAATATAAAATGCAGTGAAACGATCTAATCTCTTTCAACAATGTAACCTTTGTTATAAATACGATGTAAAGAAGATCTGATATTATAAAATTTGCAATATCTTCAAATAGATTTCTGGAGCATGGCTGGAAATTGGTTTTCTTATAAATCAGCATATTTTCTTATGTAGGAAGTAAAAAAAATTCGGTTTTGAAGTTGTTCGCCTTTGTAAAATATTTAAAATATAAAATACAATGAAACGATATGCATTTTTTAACAATGAAAACTTTGTTATAAATAAGAGGTAAAGGAGATGTAATATTATAAAATTATCAATATCTTCGAATAGAATGCTGGTGCACGGCTGGAAATTCGTTTACTTTTAAATCAGAATATTTTCTTATGTAGTATGTAAAAAAAGTCGATTTTGAAGTTGTTCGCCTTTGTAAAATATTTAAAATATAAAATACTGTGAAACGATATGCATTTTTCAACAATGAAAACTTTGTTATAAATACGAGGTAAAGTGGATGAGATATTATAAAATTATCAATATCTTCGAATAGAATTCTGGAGCACGGCTGGAAATTCGTTTACTTATAAATCAGCACAATTTTTATAGTATGAAGTAAAAAAAATTCGATTTTGAAGTTGTTCGCCTTTGAAAAATATTTAAAATATAACAAAAAAAGTGAAAAGATCTACTCTGATCCAACAATGAAACCTTTGTTATAAATACGATGTAAAGAAGATCTGATATTATAAAATTTGCAATATCTTCAAATAGAATTCTGGTGCACGGCTGGAAATTGGTTTTCTTATAAATCAGCACATTTTCTTATGTAGGAAGTAAAAAAAATCGGCTTTGAAGTTGTTCGCTATTGTAAAATATTTAAAATATAAAATACTGTGAAACGATATGCATTTTTCAACAATGAAAACTTTGTTATAAATACGAGGTAAAGTGGATGAGATATTATAAAATTATCAATATCTTCGAATAGAATTCTGGTGCACGGCTGGAAATTCGTTTACTTATAAATCAGCACATTTTTCTTATGTAGGAAGTAAAAAAAAATCGTTTTTGAAGTTGTTCGCCATTGTAAATTATTTAAAATATAAAATGCAGTGAAACGATCTACTCTCTTTCAACAATGAAACCTTTGTTATAAATACGATGTAAAGAAGATCTGATATTATAAAATTTGCAATATCTTCAAATAGAATTCTGGTACACGGCTGGAAATTGGTTTTCTTATAAATCAGCACATTTTCTTATGTAGGAAGTAAAAAAAAATCGGTTTTGAAGTTGTTCGCCATTGTAAAATATTTAAAATATAAAATACTGTGAAACGATATGCATTTTTCAACAATGAAACCTTTGTTATAAATACGAGGTATAGTGGATGAGATATTATAAAATTATCAATATCTTCGAATAGAATTCTGGTGCACGGCTGGAAATTCGTTTACTTATAAATCAGCACATTTTCTTATGTAGGAAGTAAAAAAAAATCGATTTTGAAGTTGTTCGCCATTGTAAATTATTTAAAATATAAAATGCAGTGAAACGATCTAATCTCTTTCAACAATGTAACCTTTGTTATAAATACGATGTAAAGAAGATCTGATATTATAAAATTTGCAATATCTTCAAATAGAATTCTGGAGCATGGCTGGAAATTGGTTTACTTATAAATCAGCATATTTTCTTATGTAGGAAGTAAAAAAAATTCGGTTTTGAAGTTGTTCGCCTTTGTAAAATATTTAAAATATAAAATACAATGAAACGATATGCATTTTTTAACAATGAAAACTTTGTTATAAATAAGAGGTAAAGGAGATGTAATATTATAAAATTATCAATATCTTCGAATAGAATTCTGGTGCACGGCTGGAAATTGGTTTTCTTATAAATCAGCACATTTTCTTATGTAGGAAGTAAAAAAAATTCGATTTTGAAGTTGTTCGCCATTGTAAATTATTTAAAATATAAAATGCAGTGAAACGATCTACTCTCTTTCAAGAATGAAATATTTGTTATAAATACGAGGTAAATTGGATGTGATGTTATAAAAGTAGCAATATTTTCGAATAGAATTCTGGTGCACGGCTGGAAATTGGTTTTCTTATAAATTAGCGCAATTTCTTATGTAGGAAGTAAAAAAAATTCGGTTTTGAAGTTGTTCGCCATTGTAAATTATTTAAAATATAAAATACAGTGAAACGATCTACTCTCTTTCAAGAATGAAATTTTTTTTATAAATAAGAGGTAAAGTAGATGTGATATTATAAAATTATATGTATCTTCGAATAGAATTCTGGTGCATGGCTGGAAATTGGTTTTCTCATAAATCAGCACATTTTCGTATGTAGGAAGTAAAAAAAAATCGGTTTTGAAGTTGTTCGCCATTGTAAAATATTTAAAATATGTATTAATATACTGTATTAATTTAATATACTGTACAACGATATGCATTTTTCAACAATGAAACCTTTGATATAAATACGAGGTAATGTGGATGAGATATTATAAAATTATCAATATATTCGAATAGAATTCTGGTGCACGGCTGGAAATTCATTTACTTATAAATCAGCATATTTTCTTATGTAGGAAGTAAAAAAAAAATCCATTTTGAAGTTGTTCGCCTTTGTAAAATAATTAAAATATAAAATACAGCGAAACGATCTACTCTGTTCCAACAATGAAACCTTTGTTATAAATATGATGTAAAGAAGATCTGATATTATATAATTTGCAATATCTTCAAATAGAATTCTGGTACACGGCTGGAAATTGGTTTTCTTATAAATCAGCACATTTTCTTATGTAGGAAGTAAAAAAAAATCGGTTTTGAAGTTGTTTGCCATTGTAAAATATTTAAAATATAAAATACTGTGAAACGATATGCATTTTTCAACAATGAAACCTTTGTTATAAATACGAGGTAAAGTGGATGTTATAATATAAAATTATAAATATCGTTGAATAGAATTCTGGTGCACGGCTGGAAATTCGTTTACTTATAAATCAGCACATTTTTCTTATGTAGGAAGTAAAAAAAAATCGTTTTTGAAGTTGTTCGCCATTGTAAATTATTTAAAATATAAAATGCAGTGAAACGATCTACTCTCTTTCAACAATGAAACCTTTGTTATAAATACGATGTAAAGAAGATCTGATATTATAAAATTTGCAATATCCTCAAATAGAATTCTGGTGCACGGCTGGAAATTGGTTTTCTTATAAATCAGCATATTTTCTTATGTAGGAAGTAAAAAAAATTCGGTTTTGAAGTTGTTCGCCATTGTAAAATATTTAAAATATAAAATACAGTGAAACGATATGCATTTTTCAACAATGAAAACTTTGTTATAAATAAGAGGTAAAGGAGATGTAAAATTATAAAATTATCAATATCTTCGAATAGAATTCTGGTGCACGGCTGGAAATTCGTTTACTTATAAATCAGCATATTTTCTTATGTAGGAAGTAAAAAAAAATCGATTTTGAAGTTATTCGCCTTTGTAAAATATTTAAAATATAAAATACTGTGAAACGATATGCATTTTTCAACAATGAAAACTTTGTTATAAATACGAGGTAAAGTGGATGAGATATTATAAAATTATCAATATCTTCGAATAGAATTCTGGTGCACGGCTGTAAATTCGTTTACTTATAAATCAGTGCATTTTCTTATGTATGTAGTAAAAAAAAATCGATTTTGATGTTGTTCGCCTTTGTAAAATAATTAAAATATAAAATACAGCGAAACGATCTACTCTGTTCCAACAATGAAACCTTTGTTATAAATACGATGTAAAGAAGATCTGATATTATAAAATTTGCAATATCTTCAAATAGAATTCTGGTACACGGCTGGAAATTGGTTTTCTTATAAATCAGCACATTTTCTTATGTAGGAAGTAAAAAAAAATCGGTTTTGAAGGTGTTCGCCATTGTAAAATATTTAAAATATAAAATACTGTGAAACGATATGCATTTTTCAACAATGAAACCTTTGTTATAAATACGAGGTATAGTGGATGAGATATTATAAAATTATCAATATCTTCGAATAGAATTCTGGTGCACGGCTGGAAATTCGTTTACTTATAAATCAGCACATTTTCTTATGTAGGAAGTAAAAAAAAATCGATTTTGAAGTTGTTCGCCATTGTAAATTATTTAAAATATAAAATGCAGTGAAACGATCTAATCTCTTTCAACAATGTAACCTTTGTTATAAATACGATGTAAAGAAGATCTGATATTATAAAATTTGCAATATCTTCAAATAGAATTCTGGAGCATGGCTGGAAATTGGTTTTCTTATAAATCAGCATATTTTCTTATGTAGGAAGTAAAAAAAATTCGGTTTTGAAGTTGTTCGCCTTTGTAAAATATTTAAAATATAAAATACAATGAAACGATATGCATTTTTTAACAATGAAAACTTTGTTATAAATAAGAGGTAAAGGAGATGTAATATTATAAAATTATCAATATCTTCGAATAGAATGCTGGTGCACGGCTGGAAATTCGTTTACTTATAAATCAGAATATTTTCTTATGTAGTATGTAAAAAAAGTCGATTTTGAAGTTGTTCGCCTTTGTAAAATATTTAAAATATAAAATACTGTGAAACGATATGCATTTTTCAACAATGAAAACTTTGTTATAAATACGAGGTAAAGTGGATGAGATATTATAAAATTATCAATATCTTCGAATAGAATTCTGGAGCACGGCTGGAAATTCGTTTACTTATAAATCAGCACAATTTTTATAGTATGAAGTAAAAAAAATTCGATTTTGAAGTTGTTCGCCTTTGAAAAATATTTAAAATATAACAAAAAAAGTGAAAAGATCTACTCTGATCCAACAATGAAACCTTTGTTATAAATACGATGTAAAGAAGATCTGATATTATAAAATTTGCAATATCTTCAAATAGAATTCTGGTACATGGCTGGAAATTGGTTTTCTTATAAATCAGCACATTTTCTTATGTAGGAAGTAAAAAAAATCGGCTTTGAAGTTGTTCGCTATTGTAAAATATTTAAAATATAAAATACTGTGAAACGATATGCATTTTTCAACAATGAAAACTTTGTTATAAATACGAGGTAAAGTGGATGAGATATTATAAAATTATCAATATCTTCGAATAGAATTCTGGTGCACGGCTGGAAATTCGTTTACTTATAAATCAGCAACTTTTCTATTGTATGAAATAAAAAAAAAATTCGATTTTGAAGTTGTTCGTCTTTGAAAAATATTTAAAATATAACAAAAAGTGAAAAGATCTACTCTGTTCCAACAACGAAACCTTTGTTATAAATACGATGTAAAGAAGATCTGATATTATAAAATTTGCAATATCTTCAAATAGAATTCTGGTGCACGGCTGGAAATTGGTTTTCTTAAAAATCAGCACATTTTCTAATGTAGGAAGTAAAAAAAATTCGATTTTGAAGTTGTTAAAATATAAAATACTGTGCAACGATATGCATTTTTCAACAATGAAACCTTTGATATAAATACGAGGTAAAGTGGATGTTATAATATAAAATTATAAATATCTTCGAATAGAATTCTGGTGCACGGCTGGAAATTCGTTTACTTATAAATCAGCACATTTTCTTATGCAGGAAGTAAAAAAAATTCGATTTTGTAGTTGTTCGCCATTGTAAATTAATTAAAATATAAAATGCAGTGAAACGATCTACTCTCTTTCAACAATGAAATCTTTGTTATAAATACGAGGTATAGTGGATGTGATATTATAAAAGTAGCAATATTTTCGAATAGAATCCTGGTGCACGGCTGGAAATTCGTTTACTTATAAATCAGCACATTTTCTTATGCAGGAAGTAAAAAAAATTCGATTTTGAAGTTGTTCGCCATAGTAAATTATTTAAAATATAAAATGCAGTGAAACGATCTACTCTCTTTCAACAATGAAATCTTTGTTATAAATACGAGGTATAGTGGATGAGATGTTATAAAATTATCAATATCTTCGAATAGAATTCTGGTGCACGGCTGGAAATTCGTTTACTTATAAATCAGCATATTTTCTATTGTATGAAGTAAAAAAAATTCGATTTTGAAGTTGTTCACCTTTGAAAAATATTTAAAATATAAAAAAAAGTGAAAAGATCAACTCTGTTCCAACAATGAAACCTTTGTTATAAATACGATGTAAAGAAGATATGATATTATAAAATTTGCAATATCTTCAAATAGAATTCTGGTGCACGGCTGGAAATTGGTTTTCTTATAAATCAGCACATTTTCTTATGTAGGAAGTAAAAAAAATTCGATTTTGAAGTTGTTCGCCATTGTAAATTATTTAAAATATAAAATGTTGTGAAACGATCTACTCTCTTTCAACAATGAAACCTTTGTTATAAATACGAGGTAAAGTGGATGTGATAATATAAAATTATAAATATCTTCGAATAGAATTCTGGTGCACGGCTGGAAATTCTTTTATTTATAAATCAGCTTATTTTCTTATGCAGGAATTAAAAAAAAAATCGATTTTGAAGTTGTTCGCCATTGTAAATTATTTAAAATATAAAATGCAGTGAAACGATCTACTCTCTTTGAACAATGAAATCTTTGTTATAAATACGAGGTAAAGTGGATGTGATATTATAAAAGTAGCAATATTTTCGAATAGAATTCTGGTGCACGGCTGGAAATTGGTTTTCTTATAAATCAGCACATTTTCTTATGTAGGAAGTAAAAAAAATTAGGTTTTGAAGTTGTTCGCCATTGTAAAATATTTAAAATATAAAATAGTGTGAAACGATATGCATTTTTCAACAATGAAACCTTTGATATAAATACGAGGTAATGTGGGTGAGATATTATAAAATTATCAATATCTTCGAATAGAATTCTGGTGCACGGCTGTAAATTCGTTTACTTATAAATCAGCACATTTTCTATTGTATGAAATAAAAAAAATTCGATTTTGAAGTTGTTCGCCTTTGAAAAATATTTAAAATATAAAAAAAAAGTGAAAAGATCTACTCTGTTCCAACAATGAAACCTTTGTTATAAATACGATGTAAAGAAGATCTGATATTATAAAATTTGCAATATCTTCAAATAGAATTCTGGTGCACGGCTGGAAATTGGTTTTCTTATAAATCAGCACATTTTCTTATGTAGGAAGTAAAAAAAATTCGATTTTGAAGTTGTTCGCCATTGTAAATTATTTAAAATATAAAATGTTGTGAAACGATCTACTCTCTTTCAACAATGAAACCTTTGTTATAAATACGAGGTAAAGTGGATGTGATAATATAAAATTATCAATATCTTCGAATAGAATTCTGGTGCACGGCTGGAAATTCCTTTACTTATAAATCAGCACATTTTTCTTATGTAGGAAGTAAAAAAAATCGGCTTTGAAGTTGTTCGCTATTGTAAAATATTTAAAATATAAAATACTGTGAAACGATGTGCATTTTTCAACAATGAAAACTTTGTTATAAATACGAGGTAAAGTGGATGAGATATTATAAAATTATCAATATCTTCGAATAGAATTCTGGTGCACGGCTGGAAATTCCTTTACTTATAAATCAGCACATTTTTCTTATGTAGGAAGTAAAAAAAAATCGTTTTTGAAGTTGTTCGCCATTGTAAATTATTTAAAATATAAAATGCAGTGAAACGATCTACTCTCTTTCAACAATGAAACCTTTGTTATAAATACGATGTAAAGGAGATCTGATATTATAAAATTTGCAATATCTTCAAATAGAATTCTGGTACACGGCTGGAAATTGGTTTTCTTATAAATCAGCACATTTTCTTATGTAGGAAGTAAAAAAAAATCGGTTTTGAAGTTGTTCGCCATTGTAAAATATTTAAAATATAAAATACTGTGAAACGATATGCATTTTTCAACAATGAAACCTTTGTTATAAATACGAGGTATAGTGGATGAGATATTATAAAATTATCAATATCTTCGAATAGAATTCTGGTGCACGGCTGGAAATTCGTTTACTTATAAATCAGCACATTTTCTTATGTAGGAAGTAAAAAAAAATCGATTTTGAAGTTGTTCGCCATTGTAAATTATTTAAAATATAAAATGCAGTGAAACGATCTAATCTCTTTCAACAATGTAACCTTTGTTATAAATACGATGTAAAGAAGATCTGATATTATAAAATTTGCAATATCTTCAAATAGATTTCTGGAGCATGGCTGGAAATTGGTTTTCTTATAAATCAGCATATTTTCTTATGTAGGAAGTAAAAAAAATTCGGTTTTGAAGTTGTTCGCCTTTGTAAAATATTTAAAATATAAAATACAATGAAACGATATGCATTTTTTAACAATGAAAACTTTGTTATAAATAAGAGGTAAAGGAGATGTAATATTATAAAATTATCAATATCTTCGAATAGAATGCTGGTGCACGGCTGGAAATTCGTTTACTTATAAATCAGAATATTTTCTTATGTAGTATGTAAAAAAAGTCGATTTTGAAGTTGTTCGCCTTTGTAAAATATTTAAAATATAAAATACTGTGAAACGATATGCATTTTTCAACAATGAAAACTTTGTTATAAATACGAGGTAAAGTGGATGAGATATTATAAAATTATCAATATCTTCGAATAGAATTCTGGAGCACGGCTGGAAATTCGTTTACTTATAAATCAGCACAATTTTTATAGTATGAAGTAAAAAAAATTCGATTTTGAAGTTGTTCGCCTTTGAAAAATATTTAAAATATAACAAAAAAAGTGAAAAGATCTACTCTGATCCAACAATGAAACCTTTGTTATAAATACGATGTAAAGAAGATCTGATATTATAAAATTTGCAATATCTTCAAATAGAATTCTGGTGCACGGCTGGAAATTGGTTTTCTTATAAATCAGCACATTTTCTTATGTAGGAAGTAAAAAAAATTCGATTTTGAAGTTGTTCGCCATTGTAAATTATTTAAAATATAAAATGTTGTGAAACGATCTACTCTCTTTCAACAATGAAACCTTTGTTATAAATACGAGGTAAAGTGGATGTGATAATATAAAATTATAAATATCTTCGAATAGAATTCTGGTGCACGGCTGGAAATTCGTTTACTTATAAATCAGCTTATTTTCTTATGCAGGAATTAAAAAAAAATCGATTTTGAAGTTGTTCGCCATTGTAAATTATTTAAAATATAAAATGCAGTGAAACGATCTACTCTCTTTGAACAATGAAATCTTTGTTATAAGTACGAGGTAAAGTGGATGTGATATTATAAAAGTAGCAATATTTTCGAATAGAATTCTGGTGCACGGCTGGAAATTGGTTTTCTTATAAATCAGCACATTTTCTTATGTAGGAAGTAAAAAAAATTAGGTTTTGAAGTTGTTCGCCATTGTAAAATATTTAAAATATAAAATAGTGTGAAACGATATGCATTTTTCAACAATGAAACCTTTGATATAAATACGAGGTAATGTGGGTGAGATATTATAAAATTATCAATATCTTCGAATAGAATTCTGGTGCACGGCTGTAAATTCGTTTACTTATAAATCAGCACATTTTCTATTGTATGAAATAAAAAAAATTCGATTTTGAAGTTGTTCGCCTTTGAAAAATATTTAAAATATAAAAAAAAAGTGAAAAGATCTACTCTGTTCCAACAATGAAACCTTTGTTATAAATACGATGTAAAGAAGATCTGATATTATAAAATTTGCAATATCTTCAAATAGAATTCTGGTGCACGGCTGGAAATTGGTTTTCTTATAAATCAGCACATTTTCTTATGTAGGAAGTAAAAAAAATCGGCTTTGAAGTTGTTCGCTATTGTAAAATATTTAAAATATAAAATACTGTGAAACGATATGCATTTTTCAACAATGAAAACTTTGTTATAAATACGAGGTAAAGTGGATGAGATATTATAAAATTATCAATATCTTCGAATAGAATTCTGGTGCACGGCTGGAAATTCGTTTACTTATAAATCAGCACATTTTTCTTATGTAGGAAGTAAAAAAAAATCGTTTTTGAAGTTGTTCGCCATTGTAAATTATTTAAAATATAAAATGCAGTGAAACGATCTACTCTCTTTCAACAATGAAACCTTTGTTATAAATACGATGTAAAGAAGATCTGATATTATAAAATTTGCAATATCTTCAAATAGAATTCTGGTACACGGCTGGAAATTGGTTTTCTTATAAATCAGCACATTTTCTTATGTAGGAAGTAAAAAAAAATCGGTTTTGAAGTTGTTCGCCATTGTAAAATATTTAAAATATAAAATACTGTGAAACGATATGCATTTTTCAACAATGAAACCTTTGTTATAAATACGAGGTATAGTGGATGAGATATTATAAAATTATCAATATCTTCGAATAGAATTCTGGTGCACGGCTGGAAATTCGTTTACTTATAAATCAGCACATTTTCTTATGTAGGAAGTAAAAAAAAATCGATTTTGAAGTTGTTCGCCATTGTAAATTATTTAAAATATAAAATGCAGTGAAACGATCTAATCTCTTTCAACAATGTAACCTTTGTTATAAATACGATGTAAAGAAGATCTGATATTATAAAATTTGCAATATCTTCAAATAGAATTCTGGAGCATGGCTGGAAATTGGTTTACTTATAAATCAGCATATTTTCTTATGTAGGAAGTAAAAAAAATTCGGTTTTGAAGTTGTTCGCCTTTGTAAAATATTTAAAATATAAAATACAATGAAACGATATGCATTTTTTAACAATGAAAACTTTGTTATAAATAAGAGGTAAAGGAGATGTAATATTATAAAATTATCAATATCTTCGAATAGAATTCTGGTGCACGGCTGGAAATTGGTTTTCTTATAAATCAGCACATTTTCTTATGTAGGAAGTAAAAAAAATTCGATTTTGAAGTTGTTCGCCATTGTAAATTATTTAAAATATAAAATGCAGTGAAACGATCTACTCTCTTTCAAGAATGAAATATTTGTTATAAATACGAGGTAAATTGGATGTGATGTTATAAAAGTAGCAATATTTTCGAATAGAATTCTGGTGCACGGCTGGAAATTGGTTTTCTTATAAATTAGCGCAATTTCTTATGTAGGAAGTAAAAAAAATTCGGTTTTGAAGTTGTTCGCCATTGTAAATTATTTAAAATATAAAATACAGTGAAACGATCTACTTTCTTTCAAGAATGAAATTTTTGTTATAAATAAGAGGTAAAGTAGATGTGATATTATAAAATTATATGTATCTTCGAATAGAATTCTGGTGCATGGCTGGAAATTGGTTTTCTCATAAATCAGCACATTTTCGTATGTAGGAAGTAAAAAAAAATCGGTTTTGAAGTTGTTCGCCATTGTAAAATATTTAAAATATGTATTAATATACTGTATTAATTTAATATACTGTACAACGATATGCATTTTTCAACAATGAAACCTTTGATATAAATACGAGGTAATGTGGATGAGATATTATAAAATTATCAATATATTCGAATAGAATTCTGGTGCACGGCTGGAAATTCATTTACTTATAAATCAGCATATTTTCTTATGTAGGAAGTAAAAAAAAAATCCATTTTGAAGTTGTTCGCCTTTGTAAAATAATTAAAATATAAAATACAGCGAAACGATCTACTCTGTTCCAACAATGAAACCTTTGTTATAAATATGATGTAAAGAAGATCTGATATTATATAATTTGCAATATCTTCAAATAGAATTCTGGTACACGGCTGGAAATTGGTTTTCTTATAAATCAGCACATTTTCTTATGTAGGAAGTAAAAAAAAATCGGTTTTGAAGTTGTTTGCCATTGTAAAATATTTAAAATATAAAATACTGTGAAACGATATGCATTTTTCAACAATGAAACCTTTGTTATAAATACGAGGTAAAGTGGATGTTATAATATAAAATTATAAATATCGTTGAATAGAATTCTGGTGCACGGCTGGAAATTCGTTTACTTATAAATCAGCACATTTTTCTTATGTAGGAAGTAAAAAAAAATCGTTTTTGAAGTTGTTCGCCATTGTAAATTATTTAAAATATAAAATGCAGTGAAACGATCTACTCTCTTTCAACAATGAAACCTTTGTTATAAATACGATGTAAAGAAGATCTGATATTATAAAATTTGCAATATCCTCAAATAGAATTCTGGTGCACGGCTGGAAATTGGTTTTCTTATAAATCAGCATATTTTCTTATGTAGGAAGTAAAAAAAAATCGATTTTGAAGTTATTCGCCTTTGTAAAATATTTAAAATATAAAATACTGTGAAACGATATGCATTTTTCAACAATGAAAACTTTGTTATAAATACGAGGTAAAGTGGATGAGATATTATAAAATTATCAATATCTTCGAATAGAATTCTGGTGCACGGCTGTAAATTCGTTTACTTATAAATCAGTACATTTTCTTATGTATGTAGTAAAAAAAAATCGATTTTGATGTTGTTCGCCTTTGTAAAATAATTAAAATATAAAATACAGCGAAACGATCTACTCTGTTCCAACAATGAAACCTTTGTTATAAATACGATGTAAAGAAGATCTGATATTATAAAATTTGCAATATCTTCAAATAGAATTCTGGTACACGGCTGGAAATTGGTTTTCTTATAAATCAGCACATTTTCTTATGTAGGAAGTAAAAAAAAATCGGTTTTGAAGTTGTTCGCCATTGTAAAATATTTAAAATATAAAATACTGTGAAACGATATGCATTTTTCAACAATGAAACCTTTGTTATAAATACGAGGTATAGTGGATGAGATATTATAAAATTATCAATATCTTCGAATAGAATTCTGGTGCACGGCTGGAAATTCGTTTACTTATAAATCAGCACATTTTCTTATGTAGGAAGTAAAAAAAAATCGATTTTGAAGTTGTTCGCCATTGTAAATTATTTAAAATATAAAATGCAGTGAAACGATCTAATCTCTTTCAACAATGTAACCTTTGTTATAAATACGATGTAAAGAAGATCTGATATTATAAAATTTGCAATATCTTCAAATAGAATTCTGGAGCATGGCTGGAAATTGGTTTTCTTATAAATCAGCATATTTTCTTATGTAGGAAGTAAAAAAAATTCGGTTTTGAAGTTGTTCGCCTTTGTAAAATATTTAAAATATAAAATACAATGAAACGATATGCATTTTTTAACAATGAAAACTTTGTTATAAATAAGAGGTAAAGGAGATGTAATATTATAAAATTATCAATATCTTCGAATAGAATGCTGGTGCACGGCTGGAAATTCGTTTACTTATAAATCAGAATATTTTCTTATGTAGTATGTAAAAAAAGTCGATTTTGAAGTTGTTCGCCTTTGTAAAATATTTAAAATATAAAATACTGTGAAACGATATGCATTTTTCAACAATGAAAACTTTGTTATAAATACGAGGTAAAGTGGATGAGATATTATAAAATTATCAATATCTTCGAATAGAATTCTGGAGCACGGCTGGAAATTCGTTTACTTATAAATCAGCACAATTTTTATAGTATGAAGTAAAAAAAATTCGATTTTGAAGTTGTTCGCCTTTGAAAAATATTTAAAATATAACAAAAAAAGTGAAAAGATCTACTCTGATCCAACAATGAAACCTTTGTTATAAATACGATGTAAAGAAGATCTGATATTATAAAATTTGCAATATCTTCAAATAGAATTCTGGTACATGGCTGGAAATTGGTTTTCTTATAAATCAGCACATTTTCTTATGTAGGAAGTAAAAAAAATCGGCTTTGAAGTTGTTCGCTATTGTAAAATATTTAAAATATAAAATACTGTGAAACGATATGCATTTTTCAACAATGAAAACTTTGTTATAAATACGAGGTAAAGTGGATGAGATATTATAAAATTATCAATATCTTCGAATAGAATTCTGGTGCACGGCTGGAAATTCGTTTACTTATAAATCAGCAACTTTTCTATTGTATGAAATAAAAAAAAAATTCGATTTTGAAGTTGTTCGTCTTTGAAAAATATTTAAAATATAACAAAAAGTGAAAAGATCTACTCTGTTCCAACAAAGAAAACCTTTGTTATAAATACGATGTAAAGAAGATCTGATATTATAAAATTTGCAATATCTTCAAATAGAATTCTGGTGCACGGCTGGAAATTGGTTTTCTTAAAAATCAGCACATTTTCTAATGTAGGAAGTAAAAAAAATTCGATTTTGAAGTTGTTCGCCATTGTAAATTATTTAAAATATAAAATACTGTGCAACGATATGCATTTTTCAACAATGAAACCTTTGATATAAATACGAGGTAAAGTGGATGTTATAATATAAAATTATAAATATCTTCGAATAGAATTCTGGTGCACGGCTGGAAATTCGTTTACTTATAAATCAGCACATTTTCTTATGCAGGAAGTAAAAAAAATTCGATTTTGTAGTTGTTCGCCATTGTAAATTAATTAAAATATAAAATGCAGTGAAACGATCTACTCTCTTTCAACAATGAAATCTTTGTTATAAATACGAGGTATAGTGGATGTGATATTATAAAAGTAGCAATATTTTCGAATAGAATCCTGGTGCACGGCTGGAAATTCGTTTACTTATAAATCAGCACATTTTCTTATGCAGGAAGTAAAAAAAATTCGATTTTGAAGTTGTTCGCCATAGTAAATTATTTAAAATATAAAATGCAGTGAAACGATCTACTCTCTTTCAACAATGAAATCTTTGTTATAAATACGAGGTATAGTGGATGAGATGTTATAAAATTATCAATATCTTCGAATAGAATTCTGGTGCACGGCTGGAAATTCGTTTACTTATAAATCAGCATATTTTCTATTGTATGAAGTAAAAAAAATTCGATTTTGAAGTTGTTCACCTTTGAAAAATATTTAAAATATAAAAAAAAGTGAAAAGATCAACTCTGTTCCAACAATGAAACCTTTGTTATAAATACGATGTAAAGAAGATATGATATTATAAAATTTGCAATATCTTCAAATAGAATTCTGGTGCACGGCTGGAAATTGGTTTTCTTATAAATCAGCACATTTTCTTATGTAGGAAGTAAAAAAAATTCGATTTTGAAGTTGTTCGCCATTGTAAATTATTTAAAATATAAAATGTTGTGAAACGATCTACTCTCTTTCAACAATGAAACCTTTGTTATAAATACGAGGTAAAGTGGATGTGATAATATAAAATTATAAATATCTTCGAATAGAATTCTGGTGCACGGCTGGAAATTCTTTTATTTATAAATCAGCTTATTTTCTTATGCAGGAATTAAAAAAAAAATCGATTTTGAAGTTGTTCGCCATTGTAAATTATTTAAAATATAAAATGCAGTGAAACGATCTACTCTCTTTGAACAATGAAATCTTTGTTATAAATACGAGGTAAAGTGGATGTGATATTATAAAAGTAGCAATATTTTCGAATAGAATTCTGGTGCACGGCTGGAAATTGGTTTTCTTATAAATCAGCACATTTTCTTATGTAGGAAATAAAAAAAATTCGATTTTGAAGTTGTTCGCCTTTGAAAAATATTTAAAATATAAAAAAAAAGTGAAAAGATCTACTCTGTTCCAACAATGAAACCTTTGTTATAAATACGATGTAAAGAAGATCTGATATTAGAAAATTTGCAATATCTTCAACTAGAATTCTGGTGCACGGCTGGAAATTGGTTTTCTTATAAATCAGCACATTTTCTTATGTAAGAAGTAAAAAAAATTCGGTTTTAAAGTTGTTCGCCATTGTAAAATATTTAAGATATAAAATACTGTGCAACGATATGCATTTTTCAACAACGAAACCTTTGATATAAATACGAGGTAATGTGGATGAGATATTATAAAATTATCAATATATTCGAATAGAATTCTGGTGCACGGCTGGAAATTGATTTACTTATAAATCAGCATATTTTCTTATGTAGGAAGTAAAAAAAAATCGATTTTGAAGTTGTTCGCCTTTGTAAAATAATTAAAATATAAAATACAGCGAAACGATCTACTCTGTTCCAACAATGAAACCTTTGTTATAAATACGATGTAAAGAAGATCTGATATTATAAAATTTGCAATATCTTCAAATAGAATTCTGGTGCACGCCTGGAAATTGGTTTTCTTATGAATCAGCACATTTTCTTATGTAGGAAGTAAAAAAAATTCGATTTTGAAGTTGTTCGCCATTGTAAATTATTTAAAATATAAAATGCAGTGAAACGATCTACTCTCTTTCAAGAATGAAATATATGTTATAAATACGAGGTAAATTGGATGTGATGTTATAAAAGTAGCAATATTTTCGAATAGAATTCTGGTGCACGGCTGGAAATTGGTTTTCTTATAAATTAGCGCAATTTCTTATGTAGGAAGTAAAAAAAATTCGGTTTTGAAGTTGTTCGCCATTGTAAATTATTTAAAATATAAAATACAGTGAAACGATCTACTCTCTTTCAAGAATGAAATTTTTGTTATAAATAAGAGGTAAAGTAGATGTGATATTATAAAATTATATGTATCTTCGAATAGAATTCTGGTGCATGGCTGGAAATTGGTTTTCTCATAAATCAGCACATTTTCGTATGTAGGAAGTAAAAAAAAATCGGTTTTGAAGTTGTTCGCCATTGTAAAATATTTAAAATATGTATTAATATACTGTATTAATTTAATATACTGTACAACGATATGCATTTTTCAACAATGGAACCTTTGATATAAATACGAGGTAATGTGGATGAGATATTATAAAATTATCAATATATTCGAATAGAATTCTGGTGCACGACTGGAAATTCGTTTACTTATAAATCAGCACATTTTTCTTATGTAGGAAGTAAAAAAAAATCGTTTTTGAAGTTGTTCGCCATTGTAAATTATTTAAAATATAAAATGCAGTGAAACGATCTACTCTCTTTCAACAATGAAACTTTTGTTATAAATACGATGTAAAGAAGATCTGATATTATAAAATTTGCAATATCCTCAAATAGAATTCTGGTGCACGGCTGGAAATTGGTTTTCTTATAAATCTGCATATTTTCTTATGTAGGAAGTAAAAAAAATTCGGTTTTGAAGTTGTTCGCCATTGTAAAATATTTAAAATATAAAATACAGTGAAACGATATGCATTTTTCAACAATGAAAACTTTGTTATAAATAAGAGGTAAAGGAGATGTAATATTATAAAATTATCAATATCTTCGAATAGAATTCTGGTGCACGGCTGTAAATTCGTTTACTTATAAATCAGCACATTTTCTATTGTATGAAATAAAAAAAATTCGATTTTGAAGTTGTTCGCCTTTGAAAAATATTTAAAATATAAAAAAAAAGTGAAAAGATCTACTCTGTTCCAACAATGAAACCTTTGTTATAAATACGATGTAAAGAAGATCTGATATTAGAAAATTTGCAATATCTTCAACTAGAATTCTGGTGCACGGCTGGAAATTGGTTTTCTTATAAATCAGCACATTTTCTTATGTAAGAAGTAAAAAAAATTCGGTTTTAAAGTTGTTCGCCATTGTAAAATATTTAAGATATAAAATACTGTGCAACGATATGCATTTTTCAACAACGAAACCTTTGATATAAATACGAGGTAATGTGGATGAGATATTATAAAATTATCAATATATTCGAATAGAATTCTGGTGCACGGCTGGAAATTGATTTACTTATAAATCAGCATATTTTCTTATGTAGGAAGTAAAAAAAAATCGATTTTGAAGTTGTTCGCCTTTGTAAAATAATTAAAATATAAAATACAGCGAAACGATCTACTCTGTTCCAACAATGAAACCTTTGTTATAAATACGATGTAAAGAAGATCTGATATTATAAAATTTGCAATATCTTCAAATAGAATTCTGGTGCACGCCTGGAAATTGGTTTTCTTATGAATCAGCACATTTTCTTATGTAGGAAGTAAAAAAAATTCGATTTTGAAGTTGTTCGCCATTGTAAATTATTTAAAATATAAAATGCAGTGAAACGATCTACTCTCTTTCAAGAATGAAATATATGTTATAAATACGAGGTAAATTGGATGTGATGTTATAAAAGTAGCAATATTTTCGAATAGAATTCTGGTGCACGGCTGGAAATTGGTTTTCTTATAAATTAGCGCAATTTCTTATGTAGGAAGTAAAAAAAATTCGGTTTTGAAGTTGTTCGCCATTGTAAATTATTTAAAATATAAAATACAGTGAAACGATCTACTCTCTTTCAAGAATGAAATTTTTGTTATAAATAAGAGGTAAAGTAGATGTGATATTATAAAATTATATGTATCTTCGAATAGAATTCTGGTGCATGGCTGGAAATTGGTTTTCTCATAAATCAGCACATTTTCGTATGTAGGAAGTAAAAAAAAATCGGTTTTGAAGTTGTTCGCCATTGTAAAATATTTAAAATATGTATTAATATACTGTATTAATTTAATATACTGTACAACGATATGCATTTTTCAACAATGGAACCTTTGATATAAATACGAGGTAATGTGGATGAGATATTATAAAATTATCAATATATTCGAATAGAATTCTGGTGCACGGCTGGAAATTCGTTTACTTATAAATCAGCACATTTTTCTTATGTAGGAAGTAAAAAAAAATCGTTTTTGAAGTTGTTCGCCATTGTAAATTATTTAAAATATAAAATGCAGTGAAACGATCTACTCTCTTTCAACAATGAAACTTTTGTTATAAATACGATGTAAAGAAGATCTGATATTATAAAATTTGCAATATCCTCAAATAGAATTCTGGTGCACGGCTGGAAATTGGTTTTCTTATAAATCTGCATATTTTCTTATGTAGGAAGTAAAAAAAATTCGGTTTTGAAGTTGTTCGCCATTGTAAAATATTTAAAATATAAAATACAGTGAAACGATATGCATTTTTCAACAATGAAAACTTTGTTATAAATAAGAGGTAAAGGAGATGTAATATTATAAAATTATCAATATCTTCGAATAGAATTCTGGTGCACGGCTGTAAATTCGTTTACTTATAAATCAGTACATTTTCTTATGTATGTAGTAAAAAAAAATCGATTTTGATGTTGTTCGCCTTTGTAAAATAATTAAAATATAAAATACAGCGAAACGATCTACTCTGTTCCAACAATGAAACCTTTGTTATAAATACGATGTAAAGAAGATCTGATATTATAAAATTTGCAATATCTTCAAATAGAATTCTGGTACACGGCTGGAAATTGGTTTTCTTATAAATCAGCACATTTTCTTATGTAGGAAGTAAAAAAAATCGGTTTTGAAGTTGTTCGCCATTGTAAAATATTTAAAATATAAAATACTGTGAAACGATATGCATTTTTCAACAATGAAACCTTTGTTATAAATACGAGGTATAGTGGATGACATATTATAAAATTATCAATATCTTCGAATAGAATTCTGGTGCACGGCTGGAAATTCGTTTACTTATAAATCAGCACATTTTCTTATGTAGGAAGTAAAAAAAAATCGATTTTGAAGTTGTTCGCCATTGTAAATTATTTAAAATATAAAATGCAGTGAAACGATCTAATCTCTTTCAACAATGTAACCTTTGTTATAAATACGATGTAAAGAAGATCTGATATTATAAAATTTGCAATATCTTCAAATAGAATTCTGGAGCATGGCTGGAAATTGGTTTTCTTATAAATCAGCATATTTTCTTATGTAGGAAGTAAAAAAAATTCGGTTTTGAAGTTGTTCGCCTTTGTAAAATATTTAAAATATAAAATACAATGAAACGATATGCATTTTTTAACAATGAAAACTTTGTTATAAATAAGAGGTAAAGGAGATGTAATATTATAAAATTATCAATATCTTCGAATAGAATGCTGGTGCACGGCTGGAAATTCGTTTACTTATAAATCAGAATATTTTCTTATGTAGTATGTAAAAAAAGTCGATTTTGAAGTTGTTCGCCTTTGTAAAATATTTAAAATATAAAATACTGTGAAACGATATGCATTTTTCAACAATGAAAACTTTGTTATAAATACGAGGTAAAGTGGATGAGATATTATAAAATTATCAATATCTTCGAATAGAATTCTGGAGCACGGCTGGAAATTCGTTTACTTATAAATCAGCACAATTTTTATAGTATGAAGTAAAAAAATATCGATTTTGAAGTTGTTCGCCTTTGAAAAATATTTAAAATATAAAAAAAAAGTGAAAAGATCTACTCTGTTCCAACAATGAAACCTTTGTTATAAATACGATGTAAAGAAGATCTGATATTATAAAATTTGCAATATCTTCAAATAGAATTCTGGTGCACGGCTGGAAATTGGTTTTCTTATAAATCAGCACATTTTCTTATGTAGGAAGTAAAAAAAATTCGATTTTGAAGTTGTTCGCCATTTTAAATTATTTAAAATATAAAATGCAGTGAAATGATCTACTCTCTTTCAACAATGAAATCTTTGTTATAAATACGAGGTAAAGTGGATGTGATATTATAAAAGTAGCAAATTTTTTGAATAGAATTCTGGTGCACGGCTGGAAATTTGTTTTCTTATAAATCAGCACATTTTCTTATGTAGGAAGTAAAAAAAATTCGGTTTTAAAGTTTTTCGCCATTGTAAAATATTTAAGATATAAAATACTGTGAAACGACATGCATTTTTCAACAATGAAACCTTTGTTATAAATACGAGGTAAAGTGGATGTTATAATATAAAATTATAAATATCTTCGAATAGAATTCTGGTGCACGGCTGGAAATTCGTTTACTTATAAATCAGCACATTTTCTTATGTAAGAAGTAAAAAAAATTCGATTTTGAAGTTGTTCGCCATTGTAAATTATTTAAAATATAAAATGCAGTGAAACGATCTACTCTCTTTCAACAATGAAATCTTTGTTATAAATACGAGGTAAAGTGGATGTGATATTATAAAAGTAGCAATATTTTCGAATAGAATTCTGGTGCACGGCTGGAAATTCGTTTACTTATAAATCAGCACATTTTCTATTGTATAAATAAAAAAAATTCGATTTTGAAGTTGTTCGCCTTTGAAAAATATTTAAAATTTAAAAAAAAGTAAAAAAAAAAAACTCTGTTCCAACAATGAAACCTTTGTTATAAATGCTAATGTAAAGAAGATCTGATATTATAAAATTTGCAATATCTTCAAATTGAATTCTGGTGCACGCCTGGAAATTGGTTTTCTTTTAAATCAGCACATTTTCTTATGTAGGAAGTAAAAAAAATTCGATTTTGAAGTTTTTCGCCATTGTAAATTATTTTAAATATAAAATGCAGTGAAAAGATCTACTGTCTTTCAACAATGAAATCTTTGTTATAAATACGAGGTAAAGTGGATGTGATATTATAAAAGTAGCAATATTTTAGAATAGAATTCTGGTGCACGGCTGGAAATTCGTTTACTTATAAATCAGCACATTTTCTTATGTAGGAAGTAAAAAAAATTCGATTTTGAAGTTGTTCGCCATTGTAAATTATTTAAAATATAAAAATAAGTGAAAAGATCTACTCTGTTCCAACAATGAAACCTTTGTTATAAATACGATGTAAAGAAGATCTGATATTATAAAATTTGCAATATCTTCAAATAGAATTCTGGTGCACGCCTGGAAATTGGTTTTCTTATAAATCAGCACATTTTCTTATGTAGGTAGTAAAAAAAATTCGATTTTGAAGTTGTTTGCCATTGTAAATTATTTAAAATATAAAATGCAGTGAAACGATCTACTCTCTTTCAAGAATGAAATATTTGTTATAAATACGAGGTAAATTGGATGTGATATTATAAAAGTAGCAATATTTTCGAATAGAATTCTGGTGCACGGCTGGAAATTGGTTTTCTTATAAATTAGCGCAATTTCTTATGTAGGAAATAAAAAAAATTCGGTTTTGAAGTTGTTCGCCATTGTAAAATATTTAAAATATGTATTAATATACTGTATTAATTTAATATACTGTACAACGATATGCATTTTTCAACAATGAAACCTTTGATATAAATACGAGGTAATGTGGATGAGATATTATAAAATTATCAATATATTCGAATAGAATTCTGGTGCACGGCTGGAAATTCATTTACTTATAAATCAGCATATTTTCTTATGTAGGAAGTAAAAAAAATCGATTTTGAAGTTGTTCGCCTTTGTAAAATAATTAAAATATAAAATACAGCGAAACGATCTACTCTGTTCCAACAATGAAACCTTTGTTATAAATACGATGTAAAGAAGATCTGATATTATAAAATTTGCAATATCTTCAAATAGAATTCTGGTGCACGCCTGGAAATTGGTTTTCTTATAAATCAGCACATTTTCTTATGTAGGAAGTAAAAAAAATTCGATTTTGAAGTTGTTCGCCATTGTAAATTATTTAAAATATAAAATGCAGTGAAACGATCTACTCTCTTTCAAGAATGAAATATTTGTTATAAATACGAGGTAAATTGGATGTGATGTTATAAAAGTAGCAATATTTTCGAATAGAATTCTGGTGCACGGCTGGAAATTGGTTTTCTTATAAATTAGCGCAATTTCTTATGTAGGAAGTAAAAAAAATTCGGTTTTGAAGTTGTTCGCCATTGTAAATTATTTAAAATATAAAATACAGTGAAACGATCTACTCTCTTTCAAGAATGAAATTTTTTTTATAAATAAGAGGTAAAGTAGATGTGATATTATAAAATTATATGTATCTTCGAATAGAATTCTGGTGCATGGCTGGAAATTGGTTTTCTCATAAATCAGCACATTTTCGTATGTAGGAAGTAAAAAAAAATCGGTTTTGAAGTTGTTCGCCATTGTAAAATATTTAAAATATGTATTAATATACTGTATTAATTTAATATACTGTACAACGATATGCATTTTTCAACAATGAAACCTTTGATATAAATACGAGGTAATGTGGATGAGATATTATAAAATTATCAATATATTCGAATAGAATTCTGGTGCACGGCTGGAAATTCATTTACTTATAAATCAGCATATTTTCTTATGTAGGAAGTAAAAAAAATCGATTTTGAAGTTGTTCGCCTTTGTAAAATAATTAAAATATAAAATACAGCGAAACGATCTACTCTGTTCCAACAATGAAACCTTTGTTATAAATACGATGTAAAGAAGATCTGATATTATATAATTTGCAATATCTTCAAATAGAATTCTGGTACACGGCTGGAAATTGGTTTTCTTATAAATCAGCACATTTTCTTATGTAGGAAGTAAAAAAAAATCGGTTTTGAAGTTGTTCGCCATTGTAAAATATTTAAAATATAAAATACTGTGAAACGATATGCATTTTTCAACAATGAAACCTTTGTTATAAATACGAGGTAAAGTGGATGTTATAATATAAAATTATAAATATCGTTGAATAGAATTCTGGTGCACGGCTGGAAATTCGTTTACTTATAAATCAGCACATTTTTCTTATGCAGGAAGTAAAAAAAAATCGATTTTGAAGTTGTTCGCCATTGTAAATTATTTAAAATATAAAATGCAGTGAAACGATCTACTCTCTTTCAACAATGAAACCTTTGTTATAAATACGATGTAAAGAAGATCTGATATTATAAAATTTGCAATATCCTCAAATAGAATTCTGGTGCACGGCTGGAAATTGGTTTTCTTATAAATCAGCATATTTTCTTATGTAGGAAGTAAAAAAAATTCGGTTTTGAAGTTGTTCGCCATTGTAAAATATTTAAAATATAAAATACAGTGAAACGATATGCATTTTTCAACAATGAAAACTTTGTTATAAATAAGAGGTAAAGGAGATGTAATATTATAAAATTATCAATATCTTCGAATAGAATTCTGGTGCACGGCTGGAAATTCGTTTACTTATAAATCAGCATATTTTCTTATGTAGGAAGTAAAAAAAAATCGATTTTGAAGTTATTCGCCTTTGTAAAATATTTAAAATATAAAATACTGTGAAACGATATGCATTTTTCAACAATGAAAACTTTGTTATAAATACGAGGTAAAGTGGATGAGATATTATAAAATTATCAATATCTTCGAATAGAATTCTGGTGCACGGCTGTAAATTCGTTTACTTATAAATCAGTACATTTTCTTATGTATGTAGTAAAAAAAAATCGATTTTGATGTTGTTCGCCTTTGTAAAATAATTAAAATATAAAATACAGCGAAACGATCTACTCTGTTCCAACAATGAAACCTTTGTTATAAATACGATGTAAAGAAGATCTGATATTATAAAATTTGCAATATCTTCAAATAGAATTCTGGTACACGGCTGGAAATTGGTTTTCTTATAAATCAGCACATTTTCTTATGTAGGAAGTAAAAAAAAAATCGGTTTTGAAGTTGTTCGCCATTGTAAAATATTTAAAATATAAAATACTGTGAAACGATATGCATTTTTCAACAATGAAACCTTTGTTATAAATACGAGGTATAGTGGATGAGATATTATAAAATTATCAATATCTTCGAATAGAATTCTGGTGCACGGCTGGAAATTCGTTTACTTATAAATCAGCACATTTTCTTATGTAGGAAGTAAAAAAAAATCGATTTTGAAGTTGTTCGCCATTGTAAATTATTTAAAATATAAAATGCAGTGAAACGATCTAATCTCTTTCAACAATGTAACCTTTGTTATAAATACGATGTAAAGAAGATCTGATATTGTAAAATTTGCAATATCTTCAAATAGAATTCTGGAGCATGGCTGGAAATTGGTTTTCTTATAAATCAGCATATTTTCTTATGTAGGAAGTAAAAAAAATTCGGTTTTGAAGTTGTTCGCCTTTGTAAAATATTTAAAATATAAAATACAATGAAACGATATGCATTTTTTAACAATGAAAACTTTGTTATAAATACGAGGTAAAGTGGATGAGATATTATAAAATTATCAATATCTTCGAATAGAATTCTGGAGCACGGCTGGAAATTCGTTTACTTATAAATCAGCACAATTTTTACAGTATGAAGTAAAAAAAATTCGATTTTGAAGTTGTTCGCCTTTGAAAAATATTTAAAATATAACAAAAAAAGTGAAAAGATCTACTCTGATCCAACAATGAAACCTTTGTTATAAATACGATGTAAAGAAGATCTGATATTATAAAATTTGCAATATCTTCAAATAGAATTCTGGTACATGGCTGGAAATTGGTTTTCTTATAAATCAGCACATTTTCTTATGTAGGAAGTAAAAAAAATCGGCTTTGAAGTTGTTCGCTATTGTAAAATATTTAAAATATAAAATACTGTGAAACGATATGCATTTTTCAACAATGAAAACTTTGTTATAAATACGAGGTAAGGTGGATGAGATATTATAAAATTATCAATATCTTCGAATAGAATTCTGGTGCACGGCTGGAAATTCGTTTACTTATAAATCAGCAACTTTTCTATTGTATGAAATAAAAAAAAATTCGATTTTGAAGTTGTTCGTCTTTGAAAAATATTTAAAATATAACAAAAAGTGAAAAGATCTACTCTGTTCCAACAACGAAACCTTTGTTATAAATACGATGTAAAGAAGATCTGATATTATAAAATTTGCAATATCTTCAAATAGAATTCTGGTGCACGGCTGGAAATTGGTTTTCTTATAAATCAGCACATTTTCTAATGTAGGAAGTAAAAAAAATTCGATTTTGAAGTTGTTCGCCATTGTAAATTATTTAAAATATAAAATACTGTGCAACGATATGCATTTTTCAACAACGAAACCTTTGATATAAATACGAGGTAATGTGGATGAGATATTATAAAATTATCAATATATTCGAATAGAATTCTGGTGCACGGCTGGAAATTGATTTACTTATAAATCAGCATATTTTCTTATGTAGGAAGTAAAAAAAAATCGATTTTGAAGTTGTTCGCCTTTGTAAAATAATTAAAATATAAAATACAGCGAAACGATCTACTCTGTTCCAACAATGAAACCTTTGTTATAAATACGATGTAAAGAAGATCTGATATTATAAAATTTGCAATATCTTCAAATAGAATTCTGGTGCACGCCTGGAAATTGGTTTTCTTATGAATCAGCACATTTTCTTATGTAGGAAGTAAAAAAAATTCGATTTTGAAGTTGTTCGCCATTGTAAATTATTTAAAATATAAAATGCAGTGAAACGATCTACTCTCTTTCAAGAATGAAATATATGTTATAAATACGAGGTAAATTGGATGTGATGTTATAAAAGTAGCAATATTTTCGAATAGAATTCTGGTGCACGGCTGGAAATTGGTTTTCTTATAAATTAGCGCAATTTCTTATGTAGGAAGTAAAAAAAATTCGGTTTTGAAGTTGTTCGCCATTGTAAATTATTTAAAATATAAAATACAGTGAAACGATCTACTCTCTTTCAAGAATGAAATTTTTGTTATAAATAAGAGGTAAAGTAGATGTGATATTATAAAATTATATGTATCTTCGAATAGAATTCTGGTGCATGGCTGGAAATTGGTTTTCTCATAAATCAGCACATTTTCGTATGTAGGAAGTAAAAAAAAATCGGTTTTGAAGTTGTTCGCCATTGTAAAATATTTAAAATATGTATTAATATACTGTATTAATTTAATATACTGTACAACGATATGCATTTTTCAACAATGAAACCTTTGATATAAATACGAGGTAATGTGGATGAGATATTATAAAATTATCAATATATTCGAATAGAATTCTGGTGCACGGCTGGAAATTCATTTACTTATAAATCAGCATATTTTCTTATGTAGGAAGTAAAAAAAAATCGATTTTGAAGTTGTTCGCCTTTGTAAAATAATTAAAATATAAAATACAGCGAAACGATCTACTCTGTTCCAACAATGAAACCTTTGTTATAAATACGATGTAAAGAAGATCTGATATTATATAATTTGCAATATCTTCAAATAGAATTCTGGTACACGGCTGGAAATTGGTTTTCTTATAAATCAGCACATTTTCTTATGTAGGAAGTAAAAAAAAATCGGTTTTGAAGTTGTTCGCCATTGTAAAATATTTAAAATATAAAATACTGTGAAACGATATGCATTTTTCAACAATGAAACCTTTGTTATAAATACGAGGTAAAGTGGATGTTATAATATAAAATTATAAATATCGTTGAATAGAATTCTGGTGCACGGCTGGAAATTCGTTTACTTATAAATCAGCATATTTTCTTATGTAGGAAGTAAAAAAAAATCGATTTTGAAGTTATTCGCCTTTGTAAAATATTTAAAATATAAAATACTGTGAAACGATATGCATTTTTCAACAATGAAAACTTTGTTATAAATACGAGGTAAAGTGGATGAGATATTATAAAATTATCAATATCTTCGAATAGAATTCTGGTGCACGGCTGTAAATTCGTTTACTTATAAATCAGTACATTTTCTTATGTATGTAGTAAAAAAAAATCGATTTTGATGTTGTTCGCCTTTGTAAAATAATTAAAATATAAAATACAGCGAAACGATCTACTCTGTTCCAACAATGAAACCTTTGTTATAAATACGATGTAAAGAAGATCTGATATTATAAAATTTGCAATATCTTCAAATAGAATTCTGGTACACGGCTGGAAATTGGTTTTCTTATAAATCAGCACATTTTCTTATGTAGGAAGTAAAAAAAATCGGTTTTGAAGTTGTTCGCCATTGTAAAATATTTAAAATATAAAATACTGTGAAACGATATGCATTTTTCAACAATGAAACCTTTGTTATAAATACGAGGTATAGTGGATGAGATATTATAAAATTATCAATATCTTCGAATAGAATTCTGGTGCACGGCTGGAAATTCGTTTACTTATAAATCAGCACATTTTCTTATGTAGGAAGTAAAAAAAAATCGATTTTGAAGTTGTTCGCCATTGTAAATTATTTAAAATATAAAATGCAGTGAAACGATCTAATCTCTTTCAACAATGTAACCTTTGTTATAAATACGATGTAAAGAAGATCTGATATTATAAAATTTGCAATATCTTCAAATAGAATTCTGGAGCATGGCTGGAAATTGGTTTTCTTATAAATCAGCATATTTTCTTATGTAGGAAGTAAAAAAAATTCGGTTTTGAAGTTGTTCGCCTTTGTAAAATATTTAAAATATAAAATACAATGAAACGATATGCATTTTTTAACAATGAAAACTTTGTTATAAATAAGAGGTAAAGGAGATGTAATATTATAAAATTATCAATATCTTCGAATAGAATGCTGGTGCACGGCTGGAAATTCGTTTACTTATAAATCAGAATATTTTCTTATGTAGTATGTAAAAAAAGTCGATTTTGAAGTTGTTCGCCTTTGTAAAATATTTAAAATATAAAATACTGTGAAACGATATGCATTTTTCAACAATGAAAACTTTGTTATAAATACGAGGTAAAGTGGATGAGATATTATAAAATTATCAATATCTTCGAATAGAATTCTGGAGCACGGCTGGAAATTCGTTTACTTATAAATCAGCACAATTTTTATAGTATGAAGTAAAAAAAAATCGATTTTGAAGTTGTTCGCCTTTGAAAAATATTTAAAATATAACAAAAAAAAGTGAAAAGATCTACTCTGATCCAACAATGAAACCTTTGTTATAAATACGATGTAAAGAAGATCTGATATTATAAAATTTGCAATATCTTCAAATAGAATTCTGGTGCACGGCTGGAAATTGGTTTTCTTATAAATCAGCACATTTTCTTATGTAGGAAGTAAAAAAAATTCGATTTTGAAGTTGTTCGCCATTGTAAATTATTTAAAATATAAAATGTTGTGAAACGATCTACTCTCTTTCAACAATGAAACCTTTGTTATAAATACGAGGTAAAGTGGATGTGATAATATAAAATTATAAATATCTTCGAATAGAATTCTGGTGCACGGCTGGAAATTCGTTTACTTATAAATCAGCTTATTTTCTTATGCAGGAATTAAAAAAAAATCGATTTTGAAGTTGTTCGCCATTGTAAATTATTTAAAATATAAAATGCAGTGAAACGATCTACTCTCTTTGAACAATGAAATCTTTGTTATAAATACGAGGTAAAGTGGATGTGATATTATAAAAGTAGCAATATTTTCGAATAGAATTCTGGTGCACGGCTGGAAATTGGTTTTCTTATAAATCAGCACATTTTCTTATGTAGGAAGTAAAAAAAATTAGGTTTTGAAGTTGTTCGCCATTGTAAAATATTTAAAATATAAAATAGTGTGAAAAAATATGCATTTTTCAACAATGAAACCTTTGATATAAATACGAGGTAATGTGGGTGAGATATTATAAAATTATCAATATCTTCGAATAGAATTCTGGTGCACGGCTGTAAATTCGTTTACTTATAAATCAGCTCATTTTCTATTGTATGAAATAAAAAAAATTCGATTTTGAAGTTGTTCGCCTTTGAAAAATATTTAAAATATAAAAAAAAAGTGAAAAGATCTACTCTGTTCCAACAATGAAACCTTTGTTATAAATACGATGTAAAGAAGATCTGATATTATAAAATTTGCAATATCTTCAAATAGAATTCTGGTGCACGGCTGGAAATTGGTTTTCTTATAAATCAGCACATTTTCTTATGTAGGAAGTAAAAAAAAATCGGCTTTGAAGTTGTTCGCTATTGTAAAATATTTAAAATATAAAATACTGTGAAACGATATGCATTTTTCAACAATGAAAACTTTGTTATAAATACGAGGTAAAGTGGATGAGATATTATAAAATTATCAATATCTTCGAATAGAATTCTGGTGCACGGCTGGAAATTCCTTTACTTATAAATCAGCACATTTTTCTTATGTAGGAAGTAAAAAAAAATCGTTTTTGAAGTTGTTCGCCATTGTAAATTATTTAAAATATAAAATGCAGTGAAACGATCTACTCTCTTTCAACAATGAAACCTTTGTTATAAATACGATGTAAAGGAGATCTGATATTATAAAATTTGCAATATCTTCAAATAGAATTCTGGTACACGGCTGGAAATTGGTTTTCTTATAAATCAGCACATTTTCTTATGTAGGAAGTAAAAAAAAATCGGTTTTGAAGTTGTTCGCCATTGTAAAATATTTAAAATATAAAATACTGTGAAACGATATGCATTTTTCAACAATGAAACCTTTGTTATAAATACGAGGTATAGTGGATGAGATATTATAAAATTATCAATATCTTCGAATAGAATTCTGGTGCACGGCTGGAAATTCGTTTACTTATAAATCAGCACATTTTCTTATGTAGGAAGTAAAAAAAAATCGATTTTGAAGTTGTTCGCCATTGTAAATTATTTAAAATATAAAATGCAGTGAAACGATCTAATCTCTTTCAACAATGTAACCTTTGTTATAAATACGATGTAAAGAAGATCTGATATTATAAAATTTGCAATATCTTCAAATAGATTTCTGGAGCATGGCTGGAAATTGGTTTTCTTATAAATCAGCATATTTTCTTATGTAGGAAGTAAAAAAAATTCGGTTTTGAAGTTGTTCGCCTTTGTAAAATATTTAAAATATAAAATACAATGAAACGATATGCATTTTTTAACAATGAAAACTTTGTTATAAATAAGAGGTAAAGGAGATGTAATATTATAAAATTATCAATATCTTCGAATAGAATGCTGGTGCACGGCTGGAAATTCGTTTACTTATAAATCAGAATATTTTCTTATGTAGTATGTAAAAAAAGTCGATTTTGAAGTTGTTCGCCTTTGTAAAATATTTAAAATATAAAATACTGTGAAACGATATGCATTTTTCAACAATGAAAACTTTGTTATAAATACGAGGTAAAGTGGATGAGATATTATAAAATTATCAATATCTTCGAATAGAATTCTGGAGCACGGCTGGAAATTCGTTTACTTATAAATCAGCACAATTTTTATAGTATGAAGTAAAAAAAATTCGATTTTGAAGTTGTTCGCCTTTGAAAAATATTTAAAATATAACAAAAAAAGTGAAAAGATCTACTCTGATCCAACAATGAAACCTTTGTTATAAATACGATGTAAAGAAGATCTGATATTATAAAATTTGCAATATCTTCAAATAGAATTCTGGTGCACGGCTGGAAATTGGTTTTCTTATAAATCAGCACATTTTCTTATGTAGGAAGTAAAAAAAATTCGATTTTGAAGTTGTTCGCCATTGTAAATTATTTAAAATATAAAATGTTGTGAAACGATCTACTCTCTTTCAACAATGAAACCTTTGTTATAAATACGAGGTAAAGTGGATGTGATAATATAAAATTATAAATATCTTCGAATAGAATTCTGGTGCACGGCTGGAAATTCGTTTACTTATAAATCAGCTTATTTTCTTATGCAGGAATTAAAAAAAAATCGATTTTGAAGTTGTTCGCCATTGTAAATTATTTAAAATATAAAATGCAGTGAAACGATCTACTCTCTTTGAACAATGAAATCTTTGTTATAAATACGAGGTAAAGTGGATGTGATATTATAAAAGTAGCAATATTTTCGAATAGAATTCTGGTGCACGGCTGGAAATTGGTTTTCTTATAAATCAGCACATTTTCTTATGTAGGAAGTAAAAAAAATTAGGTTTTGAAGTTGTTCGCCATTGTAAAATATTTAAAATATAAAATAGTGTGAAACGATATGCATTTTTCAACAATGAAACCTTTGATATAAATACGAGGTAATGTGGGTGAGATATTATAAAATTATCAATATCTTCGAATAGAATTCTGGTGCACGGCTGTAAATTCGTTTACTTATAAATCAGCACATTTTCTATTGTATGAAATAAAAAAAATTCGATTTTGAAGTTGTTCGCCTTTGAAAAATATTTAAAATAAAAAAAAAAAGTGAAAAGATCTACTCTGTTCCAACAATGAAACCTTTGTTATAAATACGATGTAAAGAAGATCTGATATTATAAAATTTGCAATATCTTCAAATAGAATTCTGGTGCACGGCTGGAAATTGGTTTTCTTATAAATCAGCACATTTTCTTATGTAGGAAGTAAAAAAAATCGGCTTTGAAGTTGTTCGCTATTGTAAAATATTTAAAATATAAAATACTGTGAAACGATATGCATTTTTCAACAATGAAAACTTTGTTATAAATACGAGGTAAAGTGGATGAGATATTATAAAATTATCAATATCTTCGAATAGAATTCTGGAGCACGGCTGGAAATTCGTTTACTTATAAATCAGCACAATTTTTATAGTATGAAGTAAAAAAAATTCGATTTTGAAGTTGTTCGCCTTTGAAAAATATTTAAAATATAACAAAAAAAGTGAAAAGATCTACTCTGATCCAACAATGAAACCTTTGTTATAAATACGATGTAAAGAAGATCTGATATTATAAATTTTGCAATATCTTCAAATAGAATTCTGGTGCACGGCTGGAAATTGGTTTTCTTATAAATCAGCACATTTTCTTATGTAGGAAGTAAAAAAAATTCGATTTTGAAGTTGTTCGCCATTGTAAATTATTTAAAATATAAAATGTTGTGAAACGATCTACTCTCTTTCAACAATGAAACCTTTGTTATAAATACGAGGTAAAGTGGATGTGATAATATAAAATTATAAATATCTTCGAATAGAATTCTGGTGCACGGCTGGAAATTCGTTTACTTATAAATCAGCTTATTTTCTTATGCAGGAATTAAAAAAAAATCGATTTTGAAGTTGTTCGCCATTGTAAATTATTTAAAATATAAAATGCAGTGAAACGATCTACTCTCTTTGAACAATGAAATCTTTGTTATAAATACGAGGTAAAGTGGATGTGATATTATAAAAGTAGCAATATTTTCGAATAGAATTCTGGTGCACGGCTGGAAATTGGTTTTCTTATAAATCAGCACATTTTCTTATGTAGGAAGTAAAAAAAATTAGGTTTTGAAGTTGTTCGCCATTGTAAAATATTTAAAATATAAAATAGTGTGAAACGATATGCATTTTTCAACAATGAAACCTTTGATATAAATACGAGGTAATGTGGGTGAGATATTATAAAATTATCAATATCTTCGAATAGAATTCTGGTGCACGGCTGTAAATTCGTTTACTTATAAATCAGCACATTTTCTACTGTATGAAATAAAAAAAATTCGATTTTGAAGTTGTTCGCCTTTGAAAAATATTTAAAATATAAAAAAAAAGTGAAAAGATCTACTCTGTTCCAACAATGAAACCTTTGTTATAAATACGATGTAAAGAAGATCTGATATTATAAAATTTGCAATATCTTCAAATAGAATTCTGGTGCACGGCTGGAAATTGGTTTTCTTATAAATCAGCACATTTTCTTATGTAGGAAGTAAAAAAAATCGGCTTTGAAGTTGTTCGCTATTGTAAAATATTTAAAATATAAAATACTGTGAAACGATATGCATTTTTCAACAATGAAAACTTTGTTATAAATACGAGGTAAAGTGGATGAGATATTATAAAATTATCAATATCTTCGAATAGAATTCTGGTGCACGGCTGGAAATTCGTTTACTTATAAATCAGCACATTTTTCTTATGTAGGAAGTAAAAAAAAATCGTTTTTGAAGTTGTTCGCCATTGTAAATTATTTAAAATATAAAATGCAGTGAAACGATCTACTCTCTTTCAACAATGAAACCTTTGTTATAAATACGATGTAAAGAAGATCTGATATTATAAAATTTGCAATATCTTCAAATAGAATTCTGGTACACGGCTGGAAATTGGTTTTCTTATAAATCAGCACATTTTCTTATGTAGGAAGTAAAAAAAAATCGGTTTTGAAGTTGTTCGCCATTGTAAAATATTTAAAATATAAAATACTGTGAAACGATATGCATTTTTCAACAATGAAACCTTTGTTATAAATACGAGGTATAGTGGATGAGATATTATAAAATTATCAATATCTTCGAATAGAATTCTGGTGCACGGCTGGAAATTCGTTTACTTATAAATCAGCACATTTTCTTATGTAGGAAGTAAAAAAAAATCGATTTTGAAGTTGTTCGCCATTGTAAATTATTTAAAATATAAAATGCAGTGAAACGATCTAATCTCTTTCAACAATGTAACCTTTGTTATAAATACGATGTAAAGAAGATCTGATATTATAAAATTTGCAATATCTTCAAATAGAATTCTGGAGCATGGCTGGAAATTGGTTTTCTTATAAATCAGCATATTTTCTTATGTAGGAAGTAAAAAAAATTCGGTTTTGAAGTTGTTCGCCTTTGTAAAATATTTAAAATATAAAATACAATGAAACGATATGCATTTTTTAACAATGAAAACTTTGTTATAAATAAGAGGTAAAGGAGATGTAATATTATAAAATTATCAATATCTTCGAATAGAATTCTGGTGCACGGCTGGAAATTGGTTTTCTTATAAATCAGCACATTTTCTTATGTAGGAAGTAAAAAAAATTCGATTTTGAAGTTGTTCGCCATTGTAAGTTATTTAAAATATAAAATGCAGTGAAACGATCTACTCTCTTTCAAGAATGAAATATTTGTTATAAATACGAGGTAAATTGGATGTGATGTTATAAAAGTAGCAATATTTTCGAATAGAATTCTGGTGCACGGCTGGAAATTGGTTTTCTTATAAATTAGCGCAATTTCTTATGTAGGAAGTAAAAAAAATTCGGTTTTGAAGTTGTTCGCCATTGTAAATTATTTAAAATATAAAATACAGTGAAACGATCTACTCTCTTTCAAGAATGAAATTTTTGTTATAAATAAGAGGTAAAGTAGATGTGATATTATAAAATTATATGTATCTTCGAATAGAATTCTGGTGCATGGCTGGAAATTGGTTTTCTCATAAATCAGCACATTTTCGTATGTAGGAAGTAAAAAAAAATCGGTTTTGAAGTTGTTCGCCATTGTAAAATATTTAAAATATGTATTAATATACTGTATTAATTTAATATACTGTACAACGATATGCATTTTTCAACAATGAAACCTTTGATATAAATACGAGGTAATGTGGATGAGATATTATAAAATTATCAATATATTCGAATAGAATTCTGGTGCACGGCTGGAAATTCATTTACTTATAAATCAGCATATTTTCTTATGTAGGAAGTAAAAAAAAAATCCATTTTGAAGTTGTTCGCCTTTGTAAAATAATTAAAATATAAAATACAGCGAAACGATCTACTCTGTTCCAACAATGAAACCTTTGTTATAAATACGATGTAAAAAAGATCTGATATTATATAATTTGCAATATCTTCAAATAGAATTCTGGTACACGGCTGGAAATTGGTTTTCTTATAAATCAGCACATTTTCTTATGTAGGAAGTAAAAAAAAATCGGTTTTGAAGTTGTTTGCCATTGTAAAATATTTAAAATATAAAATACTGTGAAACGATATGCATTTTTCAACAATGAAACCTTTGTTATAAATACGAGGTAAAGTGGATGTTATAATATAAAATTATAAATATCGTTGAATAGAATTCTGGTGCACGGCTGGAAATTCGTTTACTTATAAATCAGCACATTTTTCTTATGTAGGAAGTAAAAAAAAATCGTTTTTGAAGTTGTTCGCCATTGTAAATTATTTAAAATATAAAATGCAGTGAAACGATCTACTCTCTTTCAACAATGAAACCTTTGTTATAAATACGATGTAAAGAAGATCTGATATTATAAAATTTGCAATATCCTCAAATAGAATTCTGGTGCACGGCTGGAAATTGGTTTTCTTATAAATCAGCATATTTTCTTATGTAGGAAGTAAAAAAAATTCGGTTTTGAAGTTGTTCGCCATTGTAAAATATTTAAAATATAAAATACAGTGAAACGATATGCATTTTTCAACAATGAAAACTTTGTTATAAATAAGAGGTAAAGGAGATGTAATATTATAAAATTATCAATATCTTCGAATAGAATTCTGGTGCACGGCTGGAAATTCGTTTACTTATAAATCAGCATATTTTCTTATGTAGGAAGTAAAAAAAAATCGATTTTGAAGTTATTCGCCTTTGTAAAATATTTAAAATATAAAATACTGTGAAACGATATGCATTTTTCAACAATGAAAACTTTGTTATAAATACGAGGTAAAGTGGATGAGATATTATAAAATTATCAATATCTTCGAATAGAATTCTGGTGCACGGCTGTAAATTCGTTTACTTATAAATCAGTACATTTTCTTATGTATGTAGTAAAAAAAATCGATTTTGATGTTGTTCGCCTTTGTAAAATAATTAAAATATAAAATACAGCGAAACGATCTACTCTGTTCCAACAATGAAACCTTTGTTATAAATACGATGTAAAGAAGATCTGATATTATAAAATTTGCAATATCTTCAAATAGAATTCTGGTACACGGCTGGAAATTGGTTTTCTTATAAATCAGCACATTTTCTTATGTAGGAAGTAAAAAAAATCGGTTTTGAAGTTGTTCGCCATTGTAAAATATTTAAAATATAAAATACTGTGAAACGATATGCATTTTTCAACAATGAAACCTTTGTTATAAATACGAGGTATAGTGGATGAGATATTATAAAATTATCAATATCTTCGAATAGAATTCTGGTGCACGGCTGGAAATTCGTTTACTTATAAATCAGCACATTTTCTTATGTAGGAAGTAAAAAAAAATCGATTTTGAAGTTGTTCGCCATTGTAAATTATTTAAAATATAAAATGCAGTGAAACGATCTAATCTCTTTCAACAATGTAACCTTTGTTATAAATACGATGTAAAGAAGATCTGATATTATAAAATTTGCAATATCTTCAAATAGAATTCTGGAGCATGGCTGGAAATTGGTTTTCTTATAAATCAGCATATTTTCTTATGTAGGAAGTAAAAAAAATTCGGTTTTGAAGTTGTTCGCCTTTGTAAAATATTTAAAATATAAAATACAATGAAACGATATGCATTTTTTAACAATGAAAACTTTGTTATAAATAAGAGGTAAAGGAGATGTAATATTATAAAATTATCAATATCTTCGAATAGAATGCTGGTGCACGGCTGGAAATTCGTTTACTTATAAATCAGAATATTTTCTTATGTAGTATGTAAAAAAAGTCGATTTTGAAGTTGTTCGCCTTTGTAAAATATTTAAAATATAAAATACTGTGAAACGATATGCATTTTTCAACAATGAAAACTTTGTTATAAATACGAGGTAAAGTGGATGAGATATTATAAAATTATCAATATCTTCGAATAGAATTCTGGAGCACGGCTGGAAATTCGTTTACTTATAAATCAGCACAATTTTTATAGTATGAAGTAAAAAAAATTCGATTTTGAAGTTGTTCGCCTTTGAAAAATATTTAAAATATAACAAAAAAAGTGAAAAGATCTACTCTGATCCAACAATGAAACCTTTGTTATAAATACGATGTAAAGAAGATCTGATATTATAAAATTTGCAATATCTTCAAATAGAATTCTGGTACATGGCTGGAAATTGGTTTTCTTATAAATCAGCACATTTTCTTATGTAGGAAGTAAAAAAAATCGGCTTTGAAGTTGTTCGCTATTGTAAAATATTTAAAATATAAAATACTGTGAAACGATATGCATTTTTCAACAATGAAAACTTTGTTATAAATACGAGGTAAAGTGGATGAGATATTATAAAATTATCAATATCTTCGAATAGAATTCTGGTGCACGGCTGGAAATTCGTTTACTTATAAATCAGCAACTTTTCTATTGTATGAAATAAAAAAAAAATTCGATTTTGAAGTTGTTCGTCTTTGAAAAATATTTAAAATATAACAAAAAGTGAAAAGATCTACTCTGTTCCAACAACGAAACCTTTGTTATAAATACGATGTAAAGAAGATCTGATATTATAAAATTTGCAATATCTTCAAATAGAATTCTGGTGCACGGCTGGAAATTGGTTTTCTTAAAAATCAGCACATTTTCTAATGTAGGAAGTAAAAAAAATTCGATTTTGAAGTTGTTCGCCATTGTAAATTATTTAAAATATAAAATGTTGTGAAACGATCTACTCTCTTTCAACAATGAAACCTTTGTTATAAATACGAGGTAAAGTGGATGTGATAATATAAAATTATAAATATCTTCGAATAGAATTCTGGTGCACGGCTGGAAATTCGTTTACTTATAAATCAGCTTATTTTCTTATGCAGGAATTAAAAAAAAATCGATTTTGAAGTTGTTCGCCATTGTAAATTATTTAAAATATAAAATGCAGTGAAACGATCTACTCTCTTTGAACAATGAAATCTTTGTTATAAATACGAGGTAAAGTGGATGTGATATTATAAAAGTAGCAATATTTTCGAATAGAATTCTGGTGCACGGCTGGAAATTGGTTTTCTTATAAATCAGCACATTTTCTTATGTAGGAAGTAAAAAAAATTAGGTTTTGAAGTTGTTCGCCATTGTAAAATATTTAAAATATAAAATAGTGTGAAACGATATGCATTTTTCAACAATGAAACCTTTGATATAAATAAGAGGTAATGTGGGTGAGATATTATAAAATTATCAATATCTTCGAATAGAATTCTGGTGCACGGCTGTAAATTCGTTTACTTATAAATCAGCACATTTTCTATTGTATGAAATAAAAAAAATTCGATTTTGAAGTTGTTCGCCTTTGAAAAATATTTAAAATAAAAAAAAAAGTGAAAAGATCTACTCTGTTCCAACAATGAAACCTTTGTTATAAATACGATGTAAAGAAGATCTGATATTATAAAATTTGCAATATCTTCAAATAGAATTCTGGTGCACGGCTGGAAATTGGTTTTCTTATAAATCAGCACATTTTCTTATGTAGGAAGTAAAAAAATCGGCTTTGAAGTTGTTCGCTATTGTAAAATATTTAAAATATAAAATACTGTGAAACGATATGCATTTTTCAACAATGAAAACTTTGTTATAAATACGAGGTAAAGTGGATGAGATATTATAAAATTATCAATATCTTCGAATAGAATTCTGGAGCACGGCTGGAAATTCGTTTACTTATAAATCAGCACAATTTTTATAGTATGAAGTAAAAAAAATTCGATTTTGAAGTTGTTCGCCTTTGAAAAATATTTAAAATATAACAAAAAAAGTGAAAAGATCTACTCTGATCCAACAATGAAACCTTTGTTATAAATACGATGTAAAGAAGATCTGATATTATAAAATTTGCAATATCTTCAAATAGAATTCTGGTGCACGGCTGGAAATTGGTTTTCTTATAAATCAGCACATTTTCTTATGTAGGAAGTAAAAAAAATTCGATTTTGAAGTTGTTCGCCATTGTAAATTATTTAAAATATAAAATGTTGTGAAACGATCTACTCTCTTTCAACAATGAAACCTTTGTTATAAATACGAGGTAAAGTGGATGTGATAATATAAAATTATAAATATCTTCGAATAGAATTCTGGTGCACGGCTGGAAATTCGTTTACTTATAAATCAGCTTATTTTCTTATGCAGGAATTAAAAAAAAAATCGATTTTGAAGTTGTTCGCCATTGTAAATTATTTAAAATATAAAATGCAGTGAAACGATCTACTCTCTTTGAACAATGAAATCTTTGTTATAAATACGAGGTAAAGTGGATGTGATATTATAAAAGTAGCAATATTTTCGAATAGAATTCTGGTGCACGGCTGGAAATTGGTTTTCTTATAAATCAGCACATTTTCTTATGTAGGAAGTAAAAAAAATTAGGTTTTGAAGTTGTTCGCCATTGTAAAATATTTAAAATATAAAATAGTGTGAAACGATATGCATTTTTCAACAATGAAACCTTTGATATAAATACGAGGTAATGTGGGTGAGATATTATAAAATTATCAATATCTTCGAATAGAATTCTGGTGCACGGCTGTAAATTCGTTTACGTATAAATCAGCACATTTTCTATTGTATGAAATAAAAAAAATTCGATTTTGAAGTTGTTCGCCTTTGAAAAATATTTAAAATATAAAAAAAAAGTGAAAAGATCTACTCTGTTCCAACAATGAAACCTTTGTTATAAATACGATGTAAAGAAGATCTGATATTATAAAATTTGCAATATCTTCAAATAGAATTCTGGTGCACGGCTGGAAATTGGTTTTCTTATAAATCAGCACATTTTCTTATGTAGGAAGTAAAAAAAATCGGCTTTGAAGTTGTTCGCTATTGTAAAATATTTAAAATATAAAATACTGTGAAACGATATGCATTTTTCAACAATGAAAACTTTGTTATAAATACGAGGTAAAGTGGATGAGATATTATAAAATTATCAATATCTTCGAATAGAATTCTGGTGCACGGCTGGAAATTCGTTTACTTATAAATCAGCACATTTTTCTTATGTAGGAAGTAAAAAAAAATCGTTTTTGAAGTTGTTCGCCATTGTAAATTATTTAAAATATAAAATGCAGTGAAACGATCTACTCTCTTTCAACAATGAAACGTTTGTTATAAATACGATGTAAAGAAGATCTGATATTATAAAATTTGCAATATCTTCAAATAGAATTCTGGTACACGGCTGGAAATTGGTTTTCTTATAAATCAGCACATTTTCTTATGTAGGAAGTAAAAAAAAATCGGTTTTGAAGTTGTTCGCCATTGTAAAATATTTAAAATATAAAATACTGTGAAACGATATGCATTTTTCAACAATGAAACCTTTGTTATAAATACGAGGTATAGTGGATGAGATATTATAAAATTATCAATACCTTCGAATAGAATTCTGGTGCACGGCTGGAAATACGTTTACTTATAAATCAGCACATTTTCTTATGTAGGAAGTAAAAAAAAATCGATTTTGAAGTTGTTCGCCATTGTAAATTATTTAAAATATAAAATGCAGTGAAACGATCTAATCTCTTTCAACAATGTAACCTTTGTTATAAATACGATGTAAAGAAGATCTGATATTATAAAATTTGCAATATCTTCAAATAGAATTCTGGAGCATGGCTGGAAATTGGTTTTCTTATAAATCAGCATATTTTCTTATGTAGGAAGTAAAAAAAATTCGGTTTTGAAGTTGTTCGCCTTTGTAAAATATTTAAAATATAAAATACAATGAAACGATATGCATTTTTTAACAATGAAAACTTTGTTATAAATAAGAGGTAAAGGAGATGTAATATTATAAAATTATCAATATCTTCGAATAGAATTCTGGTGCACGGCTGGAAATTGGTTTTCTTATAAATCAGCACATTTTCTTATGTAGGAAGTAAAAAAAATTCGATTTTGAAGTTGTTCGCCATTGTAAGTTATTTAAAATATAAAATGCAGTGAAACGATCTACTCTCTTTCAAGAATGAAATATTTGTTATAAATACGAGGTAAATTGGATGTGATGTTATAAAAGTAGCAATATTTTCGAATAGAATTCTGGTGCACGGCTGGAAATTGGTTTTCTTATAAATTAGCGCAATTTCTTATGTAGGAAGTAAAAAAAATTCGGTTTTGAAGTTGTTCGCCATTGTAAATTATTTAAAATATAAAATACAGTGAAACGATCTACTCTCTTTCAAGAATGAAATTTTTGTTATAAATAAGAGGTAAAGTAGATGTGATATTATAAAATTATATGTATCTTCGAATAGAATTCTGGTGCATGGCTGGAAATTGGTTTTCTCATAAATCAGCACATTTTCGTATGTAGGAAGTAAAAAAAAATCGGTTTTGAAGTTGTTCGCCATTGTAAAATATTTAAAATATGTATTAATATACTGTATTAATTTAATATACTGTACAACGATATGCATTTTTCAACAATGAAACCTTTGATATAAATACGAGGTAATGTGGATGAGATATTATAAAATTATCAATATATTCGAATAGAATTCTGGTGCACGGCTGGAAATTCATTTACTTATAAATCAGCATATTTTCTTATGTAGGAAGTAAAAAAAAAATCCATTTTGAAGTTGTTCGCCTTTGTAAAATAATTAAAATATAAAATACAGCGAAACGATCTACTCTGTTCCAACAATGAAACCTTTGTTATAAATACGATGTAAAGAAGATCTGATATTATATAATTTGCAATATCTTCAAATAGAATTCTGGTACACGGCTGGAAATTGGTTTTCTTATAAATCAGCACATTTTCTTATGTAGGAAGTAAAAAAAAATCGGTTTTGAAGTTGTTTGCCATTGTAAAATATTTAAAATATAAAATACTGTGAAACGATATGCATTTTTCAACAATGAAACCTTTGTTATAAATACGAGGTAAAGTGGATGTTATAATATAAAATTATAAATATCGTTGAATAGAATTCTGGTGCACGGCTGGAAATTCGTTTACTTATAAATCAGCACATTTTTCTTATGTAGGAAGTAAAAAAAAATCGTTTTTGAAGTTGTTCGCCATTGTAAATTATTTAAAATATAAAATGCAGTGAAACGATCTACTCTCTTTCAACAATGAAACCTTTGTTATAAATACGATGTAAAGAAGATCTGATATTATAAAATTTGCAATATCCTCAAATAGAATTCTGGTGCACGGCTGGAAATTGGTTTTCTTATAAATCAGCATATTTTCTTATGTAGGAAGTAAAAAAAATTCGGTTTTGAAGTTGTTCGCCATTGTAAAATATTTAAAATATAAAATACAGTGAAACGATATGCATTTTTCAACAATGAAAACTTTGTTATAAATAAGAGGTAAAGGAGATGTAATATTATAAAATTATCAATATCTTCGAATAGAATTCTGGTGCACGGCTGGAAATTCGTTTACTTATAAATCAGCATATTTTCTTATGTAGGAAGTAAAAAAAAAATCGATTTTGAAGTTATTCGCCTTTGTAAAATATTTAAAATATAAAATACTGTGAAACGATATGCATTTTTCAACAATGAAAACTTTGTTATAAATACGAGGTAAAGTGGATGAGATATTATAAAATTATCAATATCTTCGAATAGAATTCTGGTGCACGGCTGTAAATTCGTTTACTTATAAATCAGTACATTTTCTTATGTATGTAGTAAAAAAAAATCGATTTTGATGTTGTTCGCCTTTGTAAAATAATTAAAATATAAAATACAGCGAAACGATCTACTCTGTTCCAACAATGAAACCTTTGTTATAAATACGATGTAAAGAAGATCTGATATTATAAAATTTGCAATATCTTCAAATAGAATTCTGGTACACGGCTGGAAATTGGTTTTCTTATAAATCAGCACATTTTCTTATGTAGGAAGTAAAAAAAAATCGGTTTTGAAGTTGTTCGCCATTGTAAAATATTTAAAATATAAAATACTGTGAAACGATATGCATTTTTCAACAATGAAACCTTTGTTATAAATACGAGGTATAGTGGATGAGATATTATAAAATTATCAATATCTTCGAATAGAATTCTGGTGCACGGCTGGAAATTCGTTTACTTATAAATCAGCACATTTTCTTATGTAGGAAGTAAAAAAAAATCGATTTTGAAGTTGTTCGCCATTGTAAATTATTTAAAATATAAAATGCAGTGAAACGATCTAATCTCTTTCAACAATGTAACCTTTGTTATAAATACGATGTAAAGAAGATCTGATATTATAAAATTTGCAATATCTTCAAATAGAATTCTGGAGCATGGCTGGAAATTGGTTTTCTTATAAATCAGCATATTTTCTTATGTAGGAAGTAAAAAAAATTCGGTTTTGAAGTTGTTCGCCTTTGTAAAATATTTAAAATATAAAATACAATGAAACGATATGCATTTTTTAACAATGAAAACTTTGTTATAAATAAGAGGTAAAGGAGATGTAATATTATAAAATTATCAATATCTTCGAATAGAATGCTGGTGCACGGCTGGAAATTCGTTTACTTATAAATCAGAATATTTTCTTATGTAGTATGTAAAAAAAGTCGATTTTGAAGTTGTTCGCCTTTGTAAAATATTTAAAATATAAAATACTGTGAAACGATATGCATTTTTCAACAATGAAAACTTTGTTATAAATACGAGGTAAAGTGGATGAGATATTATAAAATTATCAATATCTTCGAATAGAATTCTGGAGCACGGCTGGAAATTCGTTTACTTATAAATCAGCACAATTTTTATAGTATGAAGTAAAAAAAATTCGATTTTGAAGTTGTTCGCCTTTGAAAAATATTTAAAATATAACAAAAAAAGTGAAAAGATCTACTCTGATCCAACAATGAAACCTTTGTTATAAATACGATGTAAAGAAGATCTGATATTATAAAATTTGCAATATCTTCAAATAGAATTCTGGTACATGGCTGGAAATTGGTTTTCTTATAAATCAGCACATTTTCTTATGTAGGAAGTAAAAAAAATCGGCTTTGAAGTTGTTCGCTATTGTAAAATATTTAAAATATAAAATACTGTGAAACGATATGCATTTTTCAACAATGAAAACTTTGTTATAAATACGAGGTAAAGTGGATGAGATATTATAAAATTATCAATATCTTCGAATAGAATTCTGGTGCACGGCTGGAAATTCGTTTACTTATAAATCAGCAACTTTTCTATTGTATGAAATAAAAAAAAATTCGATTTTGAAGTTGTTCGTCTTTGAAAAATATTTAAAATATAACAAAAAGTGAAAAGATCTACTCTGTTCCAACAACGAAACCTTTGTTATAAATACGATGTAAAGAAGATCTGATATTATAAAATTTGCAATATCTTCAAATAGAATTCTGGTGCACGGCTGGAAATTGGTTTTCTTAAAAATCAGCACATTTTCTAATGTAGGAAGTAAAAAAAATTCGATTTTGAAGTTGTTCGCCATTGTAAATTATTTAAAATATAAAATACTGTGCAACGATATGCATTTTTCAACAATGAAACCTTTGATATAAATACGAGGTAAAGTGGATGTTATAATATAAAATTATAAATATCTTCGAATAGAATTCTGGTGCACGGCTGGAAATTCGTTTACTTATAAATCAGCACATTTTCTTATGCAGGAAGTAAAAAAAATTCGATTTTGTAGTTGTTCGCCATTGTAAATTAATTAAAATATAAAATGCAGTGAAACGATCTACTCTCTTTCAACAATGAAATCTTTGTTATAAATACGAGGTATAGTGGATGTGATATTATAAAAGTAGCAATATTTTCGAATAAAATCCTGGTGCACGGCTGGAAATTCGTTTACTTATAAATCAGCACATTTTCTTATGCAGGAAGTAAAAAAAATTCGATTTTGAAGTTGTTCGCCATAGTAAATTATTTAAAATATAAAATGCAGTGAAACGATCTACTCTCTTTCAACAATGAAATCTTTGTTATAAATACGAGGTATAGTGGATGAGATGTTATAAAATTATCAATATCTTCGAATAGAATTCTGGTGCACGGCTGGAAATTCGTTTACTTATAAATCAGCATATTTTCTATTGTATGAAGTAAAAAAAATTCGATTTTGAAGTTGTTCGCCTTTGAAAAATATTTAAAATATAAAAAAAAGTGAAAAGATCAACTCTGTTCCAACAATGAAACCTTTGTTATAAATACGATGTAAAGAAGATATGATATTATAAAATTTGCAATATCTTCAAATAGAATTCTGGTGCACGGCTGGAAATTGGTTTTCTTATAAATCAGCACATTTTCTTATGTAGGAAGTAAAAAAAATTCGATTTTGAAGTTGTTCGCCATTGTAAATTATTTAAAATATAAAATGTTGTGAAACGATCTACTCTCTTTCAACAATGAAACCTTTGTTATAAATACGAGGTAAAGTGGATGTGATAATATAAAATTATAAATATCTTCGAATAGAATTCTGGTGCACGGCTGGAAATTCGTTTACTTATAAATCAGCTTATTTTCTTATGCAGGAATTTAAAAAAAAATCGATTTTGAAGTTGTTCGCCATTGTAAATTATTTAAAATATAAAATGCAGTGAAACGATCTACTCTCTTTGAACAATGAAATCTTTGTTATAAATACGAGGTAAAGTGGATGTGATATTATAAAAGTAGCAATATTTTCGAATAGAATTCTGGTGCACGGCTGGAAATTGGTTTTCTTATAAATCAGCACATTTTCTTATGTAGGAAGTAAAAAAAATTAGGTTTTGAAGTTGTTCGCCATTGTAAAATATTTAAAATATAAAATAGTGTGAAACGATATGCATTTTTCAACAATGAAACCTTTGATATAAATACGAGGTAATGTGGGTGAGATATTATAAAATTATCAATATCTTCGAATAGAATTCTGGTGCACGGCTGTAAATTCGTTTACTTATAAATCAGCACATTTTCTATTGTATGAAATAAAAAAAATTCGATTTTGAAGTTGTTCGCCTTTGAAAAATATTTAAAATATAAAAAAAAAGTGAAAAGATCTACTCTGTTCCAACAATGAAACCTTTGTCATAAATACGATGTAAAGAAGATCTGATATTAGAAAATTTGCAATATCTTCAACTAGAATTCTGGTGCACGGCTGGAAATTGGTTTTCTTATAAATCAGCACATTTTCTTATGTAAGAAGTAAAAAAAATTCGGTTTTAAAGTTGTTCGCCATTGTAAAATATTTAAGATATAAAATACTGTGCAACGATATGCATTTTTCAACAACGAAACCTTTGATATAAATACGAGGTAATGTGGATGAGATATTATAAAATTATCAATATATTCGAATAGAATTCTGGTGCACGGCTGGAAATTGATTTACTTATAAATCAGCATATTTTCTTATGTAGGAAGTAAAAAAAAATCGATTTTGAAGTTGTTCGCCTTTGTAAAATAATTAAAATATAAAATACAGCGAAACGATCTACTCTGTTCCAACAATGAAACCTTTGTTATAAATACGATGTAAAGAAGATCTGATATTATAAAATTTGCAATATCTTCAAATAGAATTCTGGTGCACGCCTGGAAATTGGTTTTCTTATGAATCAGCACATTTTCTTATGTAGGAAGTAAAAAAAATTCGATTTTGAAGTTGTTCGCCATTGTAAATTATTTAAAATATAAAATGCAGTGAAACGATCTACTCTCTTTCAAGAATGAAATATATGTTATAAATACGAGGTAAATTGGATGTGATGTTATAAAAGTAGCAATATTTTCGAATAGAATTCTGGTGCACGGCTGGAAATTGGTTTTCTTATAAATTAGCGCAATTTCTTATGTAGGAAGTAAAAAAAATTCGGTTTTGAAGTTGTTCGCCATTGTAAATTATTTAAAATATAAAATACAGTGAAACGATCTACTCTCTTTCAAGAATGAAATTTTTGTTATAAATAAGAGGTAAAGTAGATGTGATATTATAAAATTATATGTATCTTCGAATAGAATTCTGGTGCATGGCTGGAAATTGGTTTTCTCATAAATCAGCACATTTTCGTATGTAGGAAGTAAAAAAAAATCGGTTTTGAAGTTGTTCGCCATTGTAAAATATTTAAAATATGTATTAATATACTGTATTAATTTAATATACTGTACAACGATATGCATTTTTCAACAATGAAACCTTTGATATAAATACGAGGTAATGTGGATGAGATATTATAAAATTATCAATATATTCGAATAGAATTCTGGTGCACGGCTGGAAATTCATTTACTTATAAATCAGCATATTTTCTTATGTAGGAAGTAAAAAAAAATCGATTTTGAAGTTGTTCGCCTTTGTAAAATAATTAAAATATAAAATACAGCGAAACGATCTACTCTGTTCCAACAATGAAACCTTTGTTATAAATACGATGTAAAGAAGATCTGATATTATATAATTTGCAATATCTTCAAATAGAATTCTGGTACACGGCTGGAAATTGGTTTTCTTATAAATCAGCACATTTTCTTATGTAGGAAGTAAAAAAAAATCGGTTTTGAAGTTGTTCGCCATTGTAAAATATTTAAAATATAAAATACTGTGAAACGATATGCATTTTTCAACAATGAAACCTTTGTTATAAATACGAGGTAAAGTGGATGTTATAATATAAAATTATAAATATCGTTGAATAGAATTCTGGTGCACGGCTGGAAATTCGTTTACTTATAAATCAGCACATTTTTCTTATGTAGGAAGTAAAAAAAAATCGTTTTTGAAGTTGTTCGCCATTGTAAATTATTTAAAATATAAAATGCAGTGAAACGATCTACTCTCTTTCAACAATGAAACCTTTGTTATAAATACGATGTAAAGAAGATCTGATATTATAAAATTTGCAATATCCTCAAATAGAATTCTGGTGCACGGCTGGAAATTGGTTTTCTTATAAATCTGCATATTTTCTTATGTAGGAAGTAAAAAAAATTCGGTTTTGAAGTTGTTCGCCATTGTAAAATATTTAAAATATAAAATACAGTGAAACGATATGCATTTTTCAACAATGAAAACTTTGTTATAAATAAGAGGTAAAGGAGATGTAATATTATAAAATTATCAATATCTTCGAATAGAATTCTGGTGCACGGCTGTAAATTCGTTTACTTATAAATCAGTACATTTTCTTATGTATGTAGTAAAAAAAAATCGATTTTGATGTATTCGCCTTTGTAAAATAATTAAAATATAAAATACAGCGAAACGATTTACTCTGTTCCAACAATGAAACCTTTGTTATAAATACGATGTAAAGAAGATCTGATATTATAAAATTTGCAATATCTTCAAATAGAATTCTGGTACACGGCTGGAAATTGGTTTTCTTATAAATCAGCACATTTTCTTATGTAGGAAGTAAAAAAATCGGTTTTGAAGTTGTTCGCCATTGTAAAATATTTAAAATATAAAATACTGTGAAACGATATGCATTTTTCAACAATGAAACCTTTGTTATAAATACGAGGTATAGTGGATGAGATATTATAAAATTATCAATATCTTCGAATAGAATTCTGGTGCACGGCCGGAAATTCGTTTACTTATAAATCAGCACATTTTCTTATGTAGGAAGTAAAAAAAAAATCGATTTTGAAGTTGTTCGCCATTGTAAATTATTTAAAATATAAAATGCAGTGAAACGATCTAATCTCTTTCAACAATGTAACCTTTGTTATAAATACGATGTAAAGAAGATCTGATATTATAAAATTTGCAATATCTTCAAATAGAATTCTGGAGCATGGCTGGAAATTGGTTTTCTTATAAATCAGCATATTTTCTTATGTAGGAAGTAAAAAAAATTCGGTTTTGAAGTTGTTCGCCTTTGTAAAATATTTAAAATATAAAATACAATGAAACGATATGCATTTTTTAACAATGAAAACTTTGTTATAAATAAGAGGTAAAGGAGATGTAATATTATAAAATTATCAATATCTTCGAATAGAATGCTGGTGCACGGCTGGAAATTCGTTTACTTATAAATCAGAATATTTTCTTATGTAGGAAGTAAAAAAAATTCGATTTTGAAGTTGTTCGCCATAGTAAATTATTTAAAATATAAAATGCAGTGAAACGATCTACTCTCTTTCAACAATGAAATCTTTGTTATAAATACGAGGTATAGTGGATGAGATGTTATAAAATTATCAATATCTTCGAATAGAATTCTGGTGCACGGCTGGAAATTCGTTTACTTATAAATCAGCATATTTTCTATTGTATGAAGTAAAAAAAATTCGATTTTGAAGTTGTTCGCCTTTGAAAAATATTTAAAATATAAAAAAAAGTGAAAAGATCAACTCTGTTCCAACAATGAAACCTTTGTTATAAATACGATGTAAAGAAGATATGATATTATAAAATTTGCAATATCTTCAAATAGAATTCTGGTGCACGGCTGGAAATTGGTTTTCTTATAAATCAGCACATTTTCTTATGTAGGAAGTAAAAAAAATTCGATTTTGAAGTTGTTCGCCATTGTAAATTATTTAAAATATAAAATGTTGTGAAACGATCTACTCTCTTTCAACAATGAAACCTTTGTTATAAATACGAGGTAAAGTGGATGTGATAATATAAAATTATAAATATCTTCGAACAGAATTCTGGTGCACGGCTGGAAATTCGTTTACTTATAAATCAGCTTATTTTCTTATGCAGGAATTTAAAAAAAAATCGATTTTGAAGTTGTTCGCCATTGTAAATTATTTAAAATATAAAATGCAGTGAAACGATCTACTCTCTTTGAACAATGAAATCTTTGTTATAAATACGAGGTAAAGTGGATGTGATATTATAAAAGTAGCAATATTTTCGAATAGAATTCTGGTGCACGGCTGGAAATTGGTTTTCTTATAAATCAGCACATTTTCTTATGTAGGAAGTAAAAAAAATTAGGTTTTGAAGTTGTTCGCCATTGTAAAATATTTAAAATATAAAATAGTGTGAAACGATATGCATTTTTCAACAATGAAACCTTTGATATAAATACGAGGTAATGTGGGTGAGATATTATAAAATTATCAATATCTTCGAATAGAATTCTGGTGCACGGCTGTAAATTCGTTTACTTATAAATCAGCACATTTTCTATTGTATGAAATAAAAAAAATTCGATTTTGAAGTTGTTCGCCTTTGAAAAATATTTAAAATATAAAAAAAAAAAGTGAAAAGATCTACTCTGTTCCAACAATGAAACCTTTGTTATAAATACGATGTAAAGAAGATCTGATATTATAAAATTTGCAATATCTTCAAATAGAATTCTGGTGCACGGCTGGAAATTGGTTTTCTTATAAATCAGCACATTTTCTTATGTAGGAAGTAAAAAAAATCGGCTTTGAAGTTGTTCGCTATTGTAAAATATTTAAAATATAAAATACTGTGAAACGATATGCATTTTTCAACAATGAAAACTTTGTTATAAATACGAGGTAAAGTGGATGAGATATTATAAAATTATCAATATCTTCGAATAGAATTCTGGTGCACGGCTGGAAATTCGTTTACTTATAAATCAGCACATTTTTCTTATGTAGGAAGTAAAAAAAAATCGTTTTTGAAGTTGTTCGCCATTGTAAATTATTTAAAATATAAAATGCAGTGAAACGATCTACTCTCTTTCAACAATGAAACCTTTGTTATAAATACGATGTAAAGAAGATCTGATAGTATAAAATTTGCAATATCTTCAAATAGAATTCTGGTGCACGCCTGGAAATTGGTTTTCTTATGAATCAGCACATTTTCTTATGTAGGAAGTAAAAAAAATTCGATTTTGAAGTTGTTCGCCATTGTAAATTATTTAAAATATAAAATGCAGTGAAACGATCTACTCTCTTTCAACAATGAAACCTTTGTTATAAATACGATGTAAAGAAGATCTGATATTATAAAATTTGCAATATCCTCAAATAGAATTCTGGTGCACGGCTGGAAATTGGTTTTCTTATAAATTAGCGCAATTTCTTATGTAGGAAGTAAAAAAAATTCGGTTTTGAAGTTGTTCGCCATTGTAAATTATTTAAAATATAAAATACAGTGAAACGATCTACTCTCTTTCAAGAATGAAATTTTTGTTATAAATAAGAGGTAAAGTAGATGTGATATTATAAAATTATATGTATCTTCGAATAGAATTCTGGTGCATGGCTGGAAATTGGTTTTCTCATAAATCAGCACATTTTCGTATGTAGGAAGTAAAAAAAAATCGGTTTTGAAGTTGTTCGCCATTGTAAAATATTTAAAATATGTATTAATATACTGTATTAATTTAATATACTGTACAACGATATGCATTTATCAACAATGAAACCTTTGATATAAATACGAGGTAATGTGGATGAGATATTATAAAATTATCAATATATTCGAATAGAATTCTGGTGCACGGCTGGAAATTCATTTACTTATAAATCAGCATATTTTCTTATGTAGGAAGTAAAAAAAAATCGATTTTGAAGTTGTTCGCCTTTGTAAAATAATTAAAATATAAAATACAGCGAAACGATCTACTCTGTTCCAACAATGAAACCTTTGTTATAAATACGATGTAAAGAAGATCTGATATTATATAATTTGCAATATCTTCAAATAGAATTCTGGTACACGGCTGGAAATTGGTTTTCTTATAAATCAGCACATTTTCTTATGTAGGAAGTAAAAAAAAATCGGTTTTGAAGTTGTTTGCCATTGTAAAATATTTAAAATATAAAATACTGTGAAACGATATGCATTTTTCAACAATGAAACCTTTGTTATAAATACGAGGTAAAGTGGATGTTATAATATAAAATTATAAATATCGTTGAATAGAATTCTGGTGCACGGCTGGAAATTCGTTTACTTATAAATCAGCACATTTTTCTTATGTAGGAAGTAAAAAAAAATCGTTTTTGAAGTTGTTCGCCATTGTAAATTATTTAAAATATAAAATGCAGTGAAACGATCTACTCTCTTTCAACAATGAAACCTTTGTTATAAATACGATGTAAAGAAGATCTGATATTATAAAATTTGCAATATCCTCAAATAGAATTCTGGTGCACGGCTGGAAATTGGTTTTCTTATAAATCAGCATATTTTCTTATGTAGGAAGTAAAAAAAATTCGGTTTTGAAGTTGTTCGCCATTGTAAAATATTTAAAATATAAAATACAGTGAAACGATATGCATTTTTCAACAATGAAAACTTTGTTATAAATAAGAGGTAAAGGAGATGTAATATTATAAAATTATCAATATCTTCGAATAGAATTCTGGTGCACGGCTGGAAATTCGTTTACTTATAAATCAGCATATTTTCTTATGTAGGAAGTAAAAAAAAATCGATTTTGAAGTTATTCGCCTTTGTAAAATATTTAAAATATAAAATACTGTGAAACGATATGCATTTTTCAACAATGAAAACTTTGTTATAAATACGAGGTAAAGTGGATGAGATATTATAAAATTATCAATATCTTCGAATAGAATTCTGGTGCACGGCTGTAAATTCGTTTACTTATAAATCAGTACATTTTCTTATGTATGTAGTAAAAAAAAATCGATTTTGATGTTGTTCGCCTTTGTAAAATAATTAAAATATAAAATACAGCGAAACGATCTACTCTGTTCCAACAATGAAACCTTTGTTATAAATACGATGTAAAGAAGATCTGATATTATAAAATTTGCAATATCTTCAAATAGAATTCTGGTACACGGCTGGAAATTGGTTTTCTTATAAATCAGCACATTTTCTTATGTAGGAAGTAAAAAAAAATCGGTTTTGAAGTTGTTCGCCATTGTAAAATATTTAAAATATAAAATACTGTGAAACGATATGCATTTTTCAACAATGAAACCTTTGTTATAAATACGAGGTATAGTGGATGAGATATTATAAAATTATCAATATCTTCGAATAGAATTCTGGTGCACGGCTGGAAATTCGTTTACTTATAAATCAGCACATTTTCTTATGTAGGAAGTAAAAAAAAATCGATTTTGAAGTTGTTCGCCATTGTAAATTATTTAAAATATAAAATGCAGTGAAACGATCTAATCTCTTTCAACAATGTAACCTTTGTTATAAATACGATGTAAAGAAGATCTGATAGTATAAAATTTGCAATATCTTCAAATAGAATTCTGGAGCATGGCTGGAAATTGGTTTTCTTATAAATCAGCATATTTTCTTATGTAGGAAGTAAAAAAAATTCGGTTTTGAAGTTGTTCGCCTTTGTAAAATATTTAAAATATAAAATACAATGAAACGATATGCATTTTTTAACAATGAAAACTTTGTTATAAATAAGAGGTAAAGGAGATGTAATATTATAAAATTATCAATATCTTCGAATAGAATGCTGGTGCACGGCTGGAAATTCGTTTACTTATAAATCAGAATATTTTCTTATGTAGTATGTAAAAAAAGTCGATTTTGAAGTTGTTCGCCTTTGTAAAATATTTAAAATATAAAATACTGTGAAACGATATGCATTTTTCAACAATGAAAACTTTGTTATAAATACGAGGTAAAGTGGATGAGATATTATAAAATTATCAATATCTTCGAATAGAATTCTGGAGCACGGCTGGAAATTCGTTTACTTATAAATCAGCACAATTTTTATAGTATGAAGTAAAAAAAATTCGATTTTGAAGTTGTTCGCCTTTGAAAAATATTTAAAATATAACAAAAAAAGTGAAAAGATCTACTCTGATCCAACAATGAAACCTTTGTTATAAATACGATGTAAAGAAGATCTGATATTATAAAATTTGCAATATCTTCAAATAGAATTCTGGTACATGGCTGGAAATTGGTTTTCTTATAAATCAGCACATTTTCTTATGTAGGAAGTAAAAAAAATCGGCTTTGAAGTTGTTCGCTATTGTAAAATATTTAAAATATAAAATACTGTGAAACGATATGCATTTTTCAACAATGAAAACTTTGTTATAAATACGAGGTAAAGTGGATGAGATATTATAAAATTATCAATATCTTCGAATAGAATTCTGGTGCACGGCTGGAAATTCGTTTACTTATAAATCAGCAACTTTTCTATTGTATGAAATAAAAAAAAATTCGATTTTGAAGTTGTTCGTCTTTGAAAAATATTTAAAATATAACAAAAAGTGAAAAGATCTACTCTGTTCCAACAACGAAACCTTTGTTATAAATACGATGTAAAGAAGATCTGATATTATAAAATTTGCAATATCTTCAAATAGAATTCTGGTGCACGGCTGGAAATTGGTTTTCTTAAAAATCAGCACATTTTCTAATGTAGGAAGTAAAAAAAATTCGATTTTGAAGTTGTTCGCCATTGTAAATTATTTAAAATATAAAATACTGTGCAACGATATGCATTTTTCAACAATGAAACCTTTGATATAAATACGAGGTAATGTGGATGAGATATTATAAAATTATCAATATCTTCGAATAGAATTCTGGTGCACGGCTGGAAATTCGTTTACTTATAAATCAGCACATTTTCTTATGTAGGAAGTAAAAAAAAATTCGGTTTTGAAGTTGTTCGCCATTGTAAAATATTTAAAATATAAAATACTGTGAAACGATCTACTCTCTTTCAACAATGAAATCTTTGTTATAAATACGAGGTATAGTGGATGTGATATTATAAAAGTAGCAATATTTTCGAATAGAATCCTGGTGCACGGCTGGAAATTCGTTTACTTATAAATCAGCACATTTTCTTATGCAGGAAGTAAAAAAAATTCGATTTTGAAGTTGTTCGCCATAGTAAATTATTTAAAATATAAAATGCAGTGAAACGATCTACTCTCTTTCAACAATGAAATCTTTGTTATAAATACGAGGTATAGTGGATGTGATATTATAAAAGTAGCAATATTTTCGAATAGAATCCTGGTGCACGGCTGGAAATTCGTTTACTTATAAATCAGCACATTTTCTTATGCAGGAAGTAAAAAAAATTCGATTTTGAAGTTGTTCGCCATAGTAAATTATTTAAAATATAAAATGCAGTGAAACGATCTACTCTCTTTCAACCATGAAATCTTTGTTATAAATACGAGGTATAGTGGATGAGATGTTATAAAATTATCAATATCTTCGAATAGAATTCTGGTGCACGGCTGGAAATTCGTTTACTTATAAATCAGCATATTTTCTATTGTATGAAGTAAAAAAAATTCGATTTTGAAGTTGTTCGCCTTTGAAAAATATTTAAAATATAAAAAAAAGTGAAAAGATCAACTCTGTTCCAACAATGAAACCTTTGTTATAAATACGATGTAAAGAAGATATGATATTATAAAATTTGCAATATCTTCAAATAGAATTCTGGTGCACGGCTGGAAATTGGTTTTCTTATAAATCAGCACATTTTCTTATGTAGGAAGTAAAAAAAATTCGATTTTGAAGTTGTTCGCCATTGTAAATTATTTAAAATATAAAATGTTGTGAAACGATCTACTCTCTTTCAACAATGAAACCTTTGTTATAAATACGAGGTAAAGTGGATGTGATAATATAAAATTATAAATATCTTCGAATAGAATTCTGGTGCACGGCTGGAAATTCGTTTACTTATAAATCAGCTTATTTTCTTATGCAGGAATTAAAAAAAAAATCGATTTTGAAGTTGTTCGCCATTGTAAATTATTTAAAATATAAAATGCAGTGAAACGATCTACTCTCTTTGAACAATGAAATCTTTGTTATAAATACGAGGTAAAGTGGATGTGATATTATAAAAGTAGCAATATTTTCGAATAGAATTCTGGTGCACGGCTGGAAATTGGTTTTCTTATAAATCAGCACATTTTCTTATGTAGGAAGTAAAAAAAATTAGGTTTTGAAGTTGTTCGCCATTGTAAAATATTTAAAATATAAAATAGTGTGAAACGATATGCATTTTTCAACAATGAAACCTTTGATATAAATACGAGGTAATGTGGGTGAGATATTATAAAATTATCAATATCTTCGAATAGAATTCTGGTGCACGGCTGTAAATTCGTTTACTTATAAATCAGCACATTTTCTTATGTAGGAAGTAAAAAAAAATTCGGTTTTGAAGTTGTTCGCCATTGTAAAATATTTAAAATATAAAATACTGTGAAACGATCTACTCTCTTTCAACAATGAAATCTTTGTTATAAATACGAGGTATAGTGGATGTGATATTATAAAAGTAGCAATATTTTCGAATAGAATCCTGGTGCACGGCTGGAAATTCGTTTACTTATAAATCAGCACAATTTCTTATGCAGGAAGTAAAAAAAATTCGATTTTGAAGTTGTTCGCCATAGTAAATTATTTAAAATATAAAATGCAGTGAAACGATCTACTCTCTTTCAACAATGAAATCTTTGTTATAAATACGAGGTATAGTGGATGTGATATTATAAAAGTAGCAATATTTTCGAATAGAATCCTGGTGCACGGCTGGAAATTCGTTTACTTATAAATCAGCACATTTTCTTATGCAGGAAGTAAAAAAAAATTCGATTTTGAAGTTGTTCGCCATAGTAAATTATTTAAAATATAAAATGCAGTGAAACGATCTACTCTCTTTCAACAATGAAATCTTTGTTATAAATACGAGGTATAGTGGATGAGATGTTATAAAATTATCAATATCTTCGAATAGAATTCTGGTGCACGGCTGGAAATTCGTTTACTTATAAATCAGCATATTTTCTATTGTATGAAGTAAAAAAAATTCGATTTTGAAGTTGTTCGCCTTTGAAAAATATTTAAAATATAAAAAAAAGTGAAAAGATCAACTCTGTTCCAACAATGAAACCTTTGTTATAAATACGATGTAAAGAAGATATGATATTATAAAATTTGCAATATCTTCGAATAGAATTCTGGTGCACGGCTGGAAATTGGTTTTCTTATAAATCAGCACATTTTCTTATGTAGGAAGTAAAAAAAATTCGATTTTGAAGTTGTTCGCCATTGTAAATTATTTAAAATATAAAATGTTGTGAAACGATCTACTCTCTTTCAACAATGAAACCTTTGTTATAAATACGAGGTAAAGTGGATGTGATAATATAAAATTATAAATATCTTCGAATAGAATTCTGGTGCACGGCTGGAAATTCGTTTACTTATAAATCAGCTTATTTTCTTATGCAGGAATTAAAAAAAAAATCGATTTTGAAGTTGTTCGCCATTGTAAATTATTTAAAATATAAAATGCAGTGAAACGATCTACTCTCTTTGAACAATGAAATCTTTGTTATAAATACGAGGTAAAGTGGATGTGATATTATAAAAGTAGCAATATTTTCGAATAGAATTCTGGTGCACGGCTGGAAATTGGTTTTCTTATAAATCAGCACATTTTCTTATGTAGGAAGTAAAAAAAATTAGGTTTTGAAGTTGTTCGCCATTGTAAAATATTTAAAATATAAAATAGTGTGAAACGATATGCATTTTTCAACAATGAAACCTTTGATATAAATACGAGGTAATGTGGGTGAGATATTATAAAATTATCAATATCTTCGAATAGAATTCTGGTGCACGGCTGTAAATTCGTTTACTTATAAATCAGCACATTTTCTATTGTATGAAATAAAAAAAATTCGATTTTGAAGTTGTTCGCCTTTGAAAAATATTTAAAATATAAAAAAAAAGTGAAAAGATCTACTCTGTTCCAACAATGAAACCTTTGTTATAAATACGATGTAAAGAAGATCTGATATTAGAAAATTTGCAATATCTTCAACTAGAATTCTGGTGCACGGCTGGAAATTGGTTTTCTTATAAATCAGCACATTTTCTTATGTAAGAAGTAAAAAAAATTCGGTTTTAAAGTTGTTCGCCATTGTAAAATATTTAAGATATAAAATACTGTGAAACGATATGCATTTTTCAACAATGAAACCTTTGTTATAAATACGAGGTAAAGTGGATGTTATAATATAAAATTATAAATATCTTCGAATAGAATTCTGGTGCACGGCTGGAAATTCTTTTACTTATAAATCAGCACATTTTCTTATGTAAGAAGTAAAAAGAATTCGATTTTGAAGTTGTTCGCCATTGTAAATTATTTAAAATATAAAATGCAGTGAAACGATCTACTCTCTTTCAACAATGAAATCTTTGTTATAAATACGAGGTAAAGTGGATGTGATATTATAAAAGTAGCAATATTTTCGAATAGAATTCTGGTGCACGGCTGGAAATTCGTTTACTTATAAATCAGCACATTTTCTATTGTATGAAGTAAAAAAAATTCAATTTTGAAGTTGTTCGCCTTTGAAAAATATTTAAAATATAAAAAAAAGTAAAAAAAAAAAACTCTGTTCCAACAATGAAACCTTTGTTATAAATACGATGTAAAGAAGATCTGATATTATAAAATTTGCAATATCTTCAAATAGAATTCTGTTGCACGCCTGGAAATTGGTTTTCTTTTAAATCAGCACATTTTCTTATGCAGGAAGTAAAAAAAATTCGATTTTGAAGTTGTTCGCCATTGTAAATTATTTAAAATATAAAATGCAGTGAAACGATCTAATCTCTTTCAACAATGTAACCTTTGTTATAAATACGATGTAAAGAAGATCTGATATTATAAAATTTGCAATATCTTCAAATAGAATTCTGGAGCATGGCTGGAAATTGGTTTTCTTATAAATCAGCATATTTTCTTATGTAGGAAGTAAAAAAAAATCGGTTTTGAAGTTGTTCGCCATTGTAAAATATTTAAAATATAAAATACAATGAAACGATATGCATTTTTTAACAATGAAAACTTTGTTATAAATAAGAGGTAAAGGAGATGTAATATTATAAAATTATCAATATCTTCGAATAGAAAGCTGGTGCACGGCTGGAAATTCGTTTACTTATAAATCAGAATATTTTCTTATGTAGGAAGTAAAAAAAATCGATTTTGAAGTTGTTCGCCTTTGTAAAATATTTAAAATATAAAATACTGTGAAACGATATGCATTTTTCAACAATGAAAACTTTGTTATAAATACGAGGTAAAGTGGATGAGATATTATAAAATTATCAATATCTTCGAATAGAATTTTGGAGCACGGCTGGAAATTCGTTTACTTATAAATAGGCACAATTTTTATTGTATGAAGTAAAAAAAATTCGATTTTCAAGTTGTTCGCCTTTGAAAAATATTTAAAATATAAAAAAAAAGTGAAAAGATCTACTCTGATCCAACAATGAAACCTTTGTTATAAAAACGATGTAAAGAAGATCTGATATTATAAAATTTGCAATATCTTCAAATAGAATTCTGGTGCACGGCTGGAAATTGGTTTTCTTATAAATCAGCATATTTTCTTATGTTGGAAATAAAAAAAATTCGGTTTTGAAGTTGTCCGCCATTGTAAAATATTTAAAATATAAAATACTGTGAAACGATATGCATTTTTCAACAATGAAAACTTTGTTATAAATACGAGGTAAAGTGGATGAGATATTATAAAATTATCAATATCTTCGAATAGAATTCTGGTGCACGGCTGGATATTCGTTTACTTATAAATCAGTACATTTTCTTATGTATGTAGTAAAAAAAATTCGATTTTGAAGTTGTTCGCCTTTGTATAATAATTAAAATATAAAATACAGTGAAACGATCTACTCTGTTCCAACAACGAATCCTTTGTTATAAATACGATGTAAAGAAGATCTGATATTATAAAATTTGCAATATCTTCAAATAGAATTCTGGTACACGGCTGGAAATTGGTTTTCTTATAAATCAGCACATTTTCTTATGCAGGAAGTAAAAAAAATTCGATTTTGAAGTTGTTCGCCATTGTAAATTATTTAAAATATAAAATGCAGTGAAACGATCTACCCTCTTTCAACAATGAAATCTTTGTTATAAATACGAGGTATAGTGGATGAGATATTATAAAATTATCAATATATTCGAATAGAATTCTGGTGCACGGCTGGAAATTCATTTACTTATAAATCAGCATATTTTCTTATGTAGGAAGTAAAAACAAATCGATTTTGAAGTTGTTCGCCTTTGTAAAATAATTAAAATATAAAATACAGCGAAATGATCTACTCTGTTCCAACAATGAAACCTTTGTTATAAATACGATGTAAAGAAGATCTGATATTATATAATTTGCAATATCTTCAAATAGAATTCTGGTACACGGCTGGAAATTGGTTTTCTTATAAATCAGCACATTTTCTTATGTAGGAAGTAAAAAAAAATCGGTTTTGAAGTTGTTTGCCATTGTAAAATATTTAAAATATAAAATACTGTGAAACGATATGCATTTTTCAACAATGAAACCTTTGTTATAAATACGAGGTAAAGTGGATGTTATAATATAAAATTATAAATATCGTTGAATAGAATTCTGGTGCACGGCTGGAAATTCGTTTACTTATAAATCATAACATTTTTCTTATGTAGGAAGTAAAAAAAAATCGTTTTTGAAGTTGTTCGCCATTGTAAATTATTTAAAATATAAAATGCAGTGAAACGATCTACTCTCTTTCAACAATGAAACCTTTGTTATAAATACGATGTAAAGAAGATCTGATATTATAAAATTTGCAATATCCTCAAATAGAATTCTGGTGCACGGCTGGAAATTGGTTTTCTTATAAATCAGCATATTTTCTTATGTAGGAAGTAAAAAAAATTCGGTTTTGAAGTTGTTCGCCATTGTAAAATATTTAAAATATAAAATACAGTGAAACGATATGCATTTTTCAACAATGAAAACTTTGTTATAAATAAGAGGTAAAGGAGATGTAATATTATAAAATTATCAATATCTTCGAATAGAATTCTGGTGCACGGCTGGAAATTCGTTTACTTATAAATCAGCATATTTTCTTATGTAGGAAGTAAAAAAAAATCGATTTTGAAGTTATTCGCCTTTGTAAAATATTTAAAATATAAAATACTGTGAAACGATATGCATTTTTCAAAAATGAAAACTTTGTTATAAATACGAGGTAAAGTGGATGAGATATTATAAAATTATCAATATCTTCGAATAGAATTCTGGTGCACGGCTGTAAATTCGTTTACTTATAAATCAGTACATTTTCTTATGTATGTAGTAAAAAAAAATCGATTTTGATGTTGTTCGCCTTTGTAAAATAATTAAAATATAAAATACAGCGAAACGATCTACTCTGTTCCAACAATGAAACCTTTGTTATAAATACGATGTAAAGAAGATCTGATATTATAAAATTTGCAATATCTTCAAATAGAATTCTGGTACACGGCTGGAAATTGGTTTTCTTATAAATCAGCACATTTTCTTATGTAGGAAGTAAAAAAAAATCGGTTTTGAAGTTGTTCGCCATTGTAAAATATTTAAAATATAAAATACTGTGAAACGATATGCATTTTTCAACAATGAAACCTTTGTTATAAATACGAGGTATAGTGGATGAGATATTATAAAATTATCAATATCTTCGAATAGAATTCTGGTGCACGGCTGGAAATTCGTTTACTTATAAATCAGCACATTTTCTTATGTAGGAAGTAAAAAAAAATCGATTTTGAAGTTGTTCGCCATTGTAAATTATTTAAAATATAAAATGCAGTGAAACGATCTAATCTCTTTCAACAATGTAACCTTTGTTATAAATACGATGTAAAGAAGATCTGATATTATAAAATTTGCAATATCTTCAAATAGAATTCTGGAGCATGGCTGGAAATTGGTTTTCTTATAAATCAGCATATTTTCTTATGTAGGAAGTAAAAAAAATTCGGTTTTGAAGTTGTTCGCCTTTGTAAAATATTTAAAATATAAAATACAATGAAACGATATGCATTTTTTAACAATGAAAACTTTGTTATAAATAAGAGGTAAAGGAGATGTAATATTATAAAATTATCAATATCTTCGAATAGAATGCTGGTGCACGGCTGGAAATTCGTTTACTTATAAATCAGAATATTTTCTTATGTAGTATGTAAAAAAAGTCGATTTTGAAGTTGTTCGCCTTTGTAAAATATTTAAAATATAAAATACTGTGAAACGATATGCATTTTTCAACAATGAAAACTTTGTTATAAATACGAGGTAAAGTGGATGAGATATTATAAAATTATCAATATCTTCGAATAGAATTCTGGAGCACGGCTGGAAATTCGTTTACTTATAAATCAGCACAATTTTTATAGTATGAAGTAAAAAAAATTCGATTTTGAAGTTGTTCGCCTTTGAAAAATATTTAAAATATAACAAAAAAAGTGAAAAGATCTACTCTGATCCAACAATGAAACCTTTGTTATAAATACGATGTAAAGAAGATCTGATATTATAAAATTTGCAATATCTTCAAATAGAATTCTGGTACATGGCTGGAAATTGGTTTTCTTATAAATCAGCACATTTTCTTATGTAGGAAGTAAAAAAAATCGGCTTTGAAGTTGTTCGCTATTGTAAAATATTTAAAATATAAAATACTGTGAAACGATATGCATTTTTCAACAATGAAAACTTTGTTATAAATACGAGGTAAAGTGGATGAGATATTATAAAATTATCAATATCTTCGAATAGAATTCTGGTGCACGGCTGGAAATTCGTTTACTTATAAATCAGCAACTTTTCTATTGTATGAAATAAAAAAAAATTCGATTTTGAAGTTGTTCGTCTTTGAAAAATATTTAAAATATAACAAAAAGTGAAAAGATCTACTCTGTTCCAACAACGAAACCTTTGTTATAAATACGATGTAAAGAAGATCTGATATTATAAAATTTGCAATATCTTCAAATAGAATTCTGGTGCACGGCTGGAAATTGGTTTTCTTAAAAATCAGCACATTTTCTAATGTAGGAAGTAAAAAAAATTCGATTTTGAAGTTGTTCGCCATTGTAAATTATTTAAAATATAAAATACTGTGCAACGATATGCATTTTTCAACAATGAAACCTTTGATATAAATACGAGGTAATGTGGATGAGATATTATAAAATTATCAATATCTTCGAATAGAATTCTGGTGCACGGCTGGATATTCGTTTACTTATAAATCAGTACATTTTCTTATGTATGTAGTAAAAAAAATTCGATTTTGAAGTTGTTCGCCTTTGTATAATAATTAAAATATAAAATACAGTGAAACGATCTACTCTGTTCCAACAACGAATCCTTTGTTATAAATACGATGTAAAGAAGATCTGATATTATAAAATTTGCAATATCTTCAAATAGAATTCTGGTACACGGCTGGAAATTGGTTTTCTTATAAATCAGCACATTTTCTTATGCAGGAAGTAAAAAAAATTCGATTTTGAAGTTGTTCGCCATTGTAAATTATTTAAAATATAAAATGCAGTGAAACGATCTACCCTCTTTCAACAATGAAATCTTTGTTATAAATACGAGGTATAGTGGATGAGATATTATAAAATTATCAATATATTCGAATAGAATTCTGGTGCACGGCTGGAAATTCATTTACTTATAAATCAGCATATTTTCTTATGTAGGAAGTAAAAACAAATCGATTTTGAAGTTGTTCGCCTTTGTAAAATAATTAAAATATAAAATACAGCGAAATGATCTACTCTGTTCCAACAATGAAACCTTTGTTATAAATACGATGTAAAGAAGATCTGATATTATATAATTTGCAATATCTTCAAATAGAATTCTGGTACACGGCTGGAAATTGGTTTTCTTATAAATCAGCACATTTTCTTATGTAGGAAGTAAAAAAAAATCGGTTTTGAAGTTGTTTGCCATTGTAAAATATTTAAAATATAAAATACTGTGAAACGATATGCATTTTTCAACAATGAAACCTTTGTTATAAATACGAGGTAAAGTGGATGTTATAATATAAAATTATAAATATCGTTGAATAGAATTCTGGTGCACGGCTGGAAATTCGTTTACTTATAAATCATAACATTTTTCTTATGTAGGAAGTAAAAAAAAATCGTTTTTGAAGTTGTTCGCCATTGTAAATTATTTAAAATATAAAATGCAGTGAAACGATCTACTCTCTTTCAACAATGAAACCTTTGTTATAAATACGATGTAAAGAAGATCTGATATTATAAAATTTGCAATATCCTCAAATAGAATTCTGGTGCACGGCTGGAAATTGGTTTTCTTATAAATCAGCATATTTTCTTATGTAGGAAGTAAAAAAAATTCGGTTTTGAAGTTGTTCGCCATTGTAAAATATTTAAAATATAAAATACAGTGAAACGATATGCATTTTTCAACAATGAAAACTTTGTTATAAATAAGAGGTAAAGGAGATGTAATATTATAAAATTATCAATATCTTCGAATAGAATTCTGGTGCACGGCTGGAAATTCGTTTACTTATAAATCAGCATATTTTCTTATGTAGGAAGTAAAAAAAAATCGATTTTGAAGTTATTCGCCTTTGTAAAATATTTAAAATATAAAATACTGTGAAACGATATGCATTTTTCAAAAATGAAAACTTTGTTATAAATACGAGGTAAAGTGGATGAGATATTATAAAATTATCAATATCTTCGAATAGAATTCTGGTGCACGGCTGTAAATTCGTTTACTTATAAATCAGTACATTTTCTTATGTATGTAGTAAAAAAAAATCGATTTTGATGTTGTTCGCCTTTGTAAAATAATTAAAATATAAAATACAGCGAAACGATCTACTCTGTTCCAACAATGAAACCTTTGTTATAAATACGATGTAAAGAAGATCTGATATTATAAAATTTGCAATATCTTCAAATAGAATTCTGGTACACGGCTGGAAATTGGTTTTCTTATAAATCAGCACATTTTCTTATGTAGGAAGTAAAAAAAAAATCGGTTTTGAAGTTGTTCGCCATTGTAAAATATTTAAAATATAAAATACTGTGAAACGATATGCATTTTTCAACAATGAAACCTTTGTTATAAATACGAGGTATAGTGGATGAGATATTATAAAATTATCAATATCTTCGAATAGAATTCTGGTGCACGGCTGGAAATTCGTTTACTTATAAATCAGCACATTTTCTTATGTAGGAAGTAAAAAAAAATCGATTTTGAAGTTGTTCGCCATTGTAAATTATTTAAAATATAAAATGCAGTGAAACGATCTAATCTCTTTCAACAATGTAACCTTTGTTATAAATACGATGTAAAGAAGATCTGATATTATAAAATTTGCAATATCTTCAAATAGAATTCTGGAGCATGGCTGGAAATTGGTTTTCTTATAAATCAGCATATTTTCTTATGTAGGAAGTAAAAAAAATTCGGTTTTGAAGTTGTTCGCCTTTGTAAAATATTTAAAATATAAAATACAATGAAACGATATGCATTTTTTAACAATGAAAACTTTGTTATAAATAAGAGGTAAAGGAGATGTAATATTATAAAATTATCAATATCTTCGAATAGAATGCTGGTGCACGGCTGGAAATTCGTTTACTTATAAATCAGAATATTTTCTTATGTAGTATGTAAAAAAAGTCGATTTTGAAGTTGTTCGCCTTTGTAAAATATTTAAAATATAAAATACTGTGAAACGATATGCATTTTTCAACAATGAAAACTTTGTTATAAATACGAGGTAAAGTGGATGAGATATTATAAAATTATCAATATCTTCGAATAGAATTCTGGAGCACGGCTGGAAATTCGTTTACTTATAAATCAGCACAATTTTTATAGTATGAAGTAAAAAAAATTCGATTTTGAAGTTGTTCGCCTTTGAAAAATATTTAAAATATAACAAAAAAAGTGAAAAGATCTACTCTGATCCAACAATGAAACCTTTGTTATAAATACGATGTAAAGAAGATCTGATATTATAAAATTTGCAATATCTTCAAATAGAATTCTGGTACATGGCTGGAAATTGGTTTTCTTATAAATCAGCACATTTTCTTATGTAGGAAGTAAAAAAAATCGGCTTTGAAGTTGTTCGCTATTGTAAAATATTTAAAATATAAAATACTGTGAAACGATATGCATTTTTCAACAATGAAAACTTTGTTATAAATACGAGGTAAAGTGGATGAGATATTATAAAATTATCAATATCTTCGAATAGAATTCTGGTGCACGGCTGGAAATTCGTTTACTTATAAATCAGCAACTTTTCTATTGTATGAAATAAAAAAAAATTCGATTTTGAAGTTGTTCGTCTTTGAAAAATATTTAAAATATAACAAAAAGTGAAAAGATCTACTCTGTTCCAACAACGAAACCTTTGTTATAAATACGATGTAAAGAAGATCTGATATTATAAAATTTGCAATATCTTCAAATAGAATTCTGGTGCACGGCTGGAAATTGGTTTTCTTAAAAATCAGCACATTTTCTAATGTAGGAAGTAAAAAAAATTCGATTTTGAAGTTGTTCGCCATTGTAAATTATTTAAAATATAAAATACTGTGCAACGATATGCATTTTTCAACAATGAAACCTTTGATATAAATACGAGGTAATGTGGATGAGATATTATAAAATTATCAATATCTTCGAATAGAATTCTGGTGCACGGCTGTAAATTCGTTTACTTATAAATCAGCACATTTTCTTATGTAGGAAGTAAAAAAAAATTCGGTTTTGAAGTTGTTCGCCATTGTAAAATATTTAAAATATAAAATACTGTGAAACGATCTACTCTCTTTCAACAATGAAATCTTTGTTATAAATACGAGGTATAGTGGATGTGATATTATAAAAGTAGCAATATTTTCGAATAGAATCCTGGTGCACGGCTGGAAATTCGTTTACTTATAAATCAGCACATTTTCTTATGCAGGAAGTAAAAAAAATTCGATTTTGAAGTTGTTCGCCATAGTAAATTATTTAAAATATAAAATGCAGTGAAACGATCTACTCTCTTTCAACAATGAAATCTTTGTTATAAATACGAGGTATAGTGGATGTGATATTATAAAAGTAGCAATATTTTCGAATAGAATCCTGGTGCACGGCTGGAAATTCGTTTACTTATAAATCAGCACATTTTCTTATGCAGGAAGTAAAAAAAATTCGATTTTGAAGTTGTTCGCCATAGTAAATTATTTAAAATATAAAATGCAGTGAAACGATCTACTCTCTTTCAACAATGAAATCTTTGTTATAAATACGAGGTATAGTGGATGAGATGTTATAAAATTATCAATATCTTCGAATAGAATTCTGGTGCACGGCTGGAAATTCGTTTACTTATAAATCAGCATATTTTCTATTGTATGAAGTAAAAAAAATTCGATTTTGAAGTTGTTCGCCTTTGAAAAATATTTAAAATATAAAAAAAAGTGAAAAGATCAACTCTGTTCCAACAATGAAACCTTTGTTATAAATACGATGTAAAGAAGATATGATATTATAAAATTTGCAATATCTTCGAATAGAATTCTGGTGCACGGCTGGAAATTGGTTTTCTTATAAATCAGCACATTTTCTTATGTAGGAAATAAAAAAAATTCGATTTTGAAGTTGTTCGCCATTGTAAATTATTTAAAATATAAAATGTTGTGAAACGATCTACTCTCTTTCAACAATGAAACCTTTGTTATAAATACGAGGTAAAGTGGATGTGATAATATAAAATTATAAATATCTTCGAATAGAGTTCTGGTGCACGGCTGGAAATTCGTTTACTTATAAATCAGCTTATTTTCTTATGCAGGAATTAAAAAAAAATCGATTTTGAAGTTGTTCGCCATTGTAAATTATTTAAAATATAAAATGCAGTGAAACGATCTACTCTCTTTGAACAATGAAATCTTTGTTATAAATACGAGGTAAAGTGGATGTGATATTATAAAAGTAGCAATATTTTCGAATAGAATTCTGGTGCACGGCTGGAAATTGGTTTTCTTATAAATCAGCACATTTTCTTATGTAGGAAGTAAAAAAAATTAGGTTTTGAAGTTGTTCGCCATTGTAAAATATTTAAAATATAAAATAGTGTGAAACGATATGCATTTTTCAACAATGAAACCTTTGATATAAATACGAGGTAATGTGGGTGAGATATTATAAAATTATCAATATCTTCGAATAGAATTCTGGTGCACGGCTGTAAATTCGTTTACTTATAAATCAGCACATTTTCTATTGTATGAAATAAAAAAAAATCGATTTTGAAGTTGTTCGCCTTTGAAAAATACTTAAAATATAAAAAAAATGTGAAAAGATCTACTCTGTTCCAACAATGAAACCTTTGTTATAAATACGATGTAAAGAAGATCTGATATTAGAAAATTTGCAATATCTTCAACTAGAATTCTGGTGCACGGCTGGAAATTGGTTTTCTTATAAATCAGCACATTTTCTTATGTAAGAAGTAAAAAAAATTCGGTTTTAAAGTTGTTCGCCATTGTAAAATATTTAAGATATAAAATACTGTGAAACGATATGCATTTTTCAACAATGAAACCTTTGTTATAAATACGAGGTAAAGTGGATGTTATAATATAAAATTATAAATATCTTCGAATAGAATTCTGGTGCACGGCTGGAAATTCTTTTACTTATAAATCAGCACATTTTCTTATGTAAGAAGTAAAAAGAATTCGATTTTGAAGTTGTTCGCCATTGTAAATTATTTAAAATATAAAATGCAGTGAAACGATCTACTCTCTTTCAACAATGAAATCTTTGTTATAAATACGAGGTAAAGTGGATGTGATATTATAAAAGTAGCAATATTTTCGAATAGAATTCTGGTGCACGGCTGGAAATTCGTTTACTTATAAATCAGCACATTTTCTATTGTATGAAGTAAAAAAAATTCGATTTTGAAGTTGTTCGCCTTTGAAAAATATTTAAAATATAAAAAAAAGTAAAAAAAAAAAAACTCTGTTCCAACAATGAAACCTTTGTTATAAATACGATGTAAAGAAGATCTGATATTATAAAATTTGCAATATCTTCAAATAGAATTCTGTTGCACGCCTGGAAATTGGTTTTCTTTTAAATCAGCACATTTTCTTATGCAGGAAGTAAAAAAAATTCGATTTTGAAGTTGTTCGCCATTGTAAAATATTTAAAATATAAAATACAATGAAACGATATGCATTTTTTAACAATGAAAACTTTGTTATAAATAAGAGGTAAAGGAGATGTAATATTATAAAATTATCAATATCTTCGAATAGAAAGCTGGTGCACGGCTGGAAATTCGTTTACTTATAAATCAGAATATTTTCTTATGTAGGAAGTAAAAAAAATCGATTTTGAAGTTGTTCGCCTTTGTAAAATATTTAAAATATAAAATACTGTGAAACGATATGCATTTTTCAACAATGAAAACTTTGTTATAAATACGAGGTAAAGTGGATGAGATATTATAAAATTATCAATATCTTCGAATAGAATTTTGGAGCACGGCTGGAAATTCGTTTACTTATAAATAGGCACAATTTTTATTGTATGAAGTAAAAAAAATTCGATTTTCAAGTTGTTCGCCTTTGAAAAATATTTAAAATATAAAAAAAAAGTGAAAAGATCTACTCTGATCCAACAATGAAACCTTTGTTATAAAAACGATGTAAAGAAGATCTGATATTATAAAATTTGCAATATCTTCAAATAGAATTCTGGTGCACGGCTGGAAATTGGTTTTCTTATAAATCAGCATATTTTCTTATGTTGGAAATAAAAAAAATTCGGTTTTGAAGTTGTCCGCCATTGTAAAATATTTAAAATATAAAATACTGTGAAACGATATGCATTTTTCAACAATGAAAACTTTGTTATAAATACGAGGTAAAGTGGATGAGATATTATAAAATTATCAATATCTTCGAATAGAATTCTGGTGCACGGCTGGATATTCGTTTACTTATAAATCAGTACATTTTCTTATGTATGTAGTAAAAAAAATTCGATTTTGAAGTTGTTCGCCTTTGTATAATATTTAAAATATAAAATACTGTGAAACGATCTACTCTGTTCCAACAACGAATCCTTTGTTATAAATACGATGTAAAGAAGATCTGATATTATAAAATTTGCAATATCTTCAAATAGAATTCTGGTACACGGCTGGAAATTGGTTTTCTTATAAATCAGCACATTTTCTTATGCAGGAAGTAAAAAAAATTCGATTTTGAAGTTGTTCGCCATTGTAAATTATTTAAAATATAAAATGCAGTGAAACGATCTACCCTCTTTCAACAATGAAATCTTTGTTATAAATACGAGGTATAGTGGATGAGATATTATAAAATTATCAATATCTTCGAATAGAATCCTGGTGCACGGCTGGAAATTCGTTTACTTATAAATCAGCACATTTTCTTATGTAGGAAGTAAAAAAAATTCGGTTTTGAAGTTGTCCGCCATTGTAAAATATTTAAAATATAAAATACTGTGAAACGATCTACTCTCTTTCAACAATGAAATCTTTGTTATAAATACGAGGTATAGTGGATGAGATATTATAAAATTATCAATATCTTCGAATAGAATTCTGGTGCACGGCTGGAAATTCGTTTACTTATAAATAAGCATATTTTCTATTGTATGAAGTAAAAAAAATTCGATTTTGAAGTTGTTCGCCTTTGAAAAATATTTAAAATATAAAAAAAAGTGAAAAGATCAACTCTGTTCCAACAATGAAACCTTTGTTATAAATACGATGTAAAGAAGATCTGATATTATAAAATTTGCAATATCTTCAAATAGAATTCTGGTGCACGGCTGGAAATTGGTTTTCTTATAAATCAGCACATTTTCTTATGTAGGAAGTAAAAAAAATTAGGTTTTGAAGTTGTTCGCCATTGTAAAATATTTAAAATATAAAATAGTGTGAAACGATATGCATTTTTCAACAATGAAACCTTTGATATAAATACGAGGTAATGTGGATGAGATATTATAAAATTATCAATATCTTCGAATAGAATTCTGGTGCACGGCTGGATATTCGTTTACTTATAAATCAGTACATTTTCTTATGTATGTAGTAAAAAAAATTCGATTTTGAAGTTGTTCGCCTTTGTATAATATTTAAAATATAAAATACTGTGAAACGATCTACTCTGTTCCAACAACGAATCCTTTGTTATAAATACGATGTAAAGAAGATCTGATATTATAAAATTTGCAATATCTTCAAATAGAATTCTGGTACACGGCTGGAAATTGGTTTTCTTATAAATCAGCACATTTTCTTATGCAGGAAGTAAAAAAAATTCGATTTTGAAGTTGTTCGCCATTGTAAATTATTTAAAATATAAAATGCAGTGAAACGATCTACCCTCTTTCAACAATGAAATCTTTGTTATAAATACGAGGTATAGTGGATGAGATATTATAAAATTATCAATATCTTCGAATAGAATCCTGGTGCACGGCTGGAAATTCGTTTACTTATAAATCAGCACATTTTCTTATGTAGGAAGTAAAAAAAATTCGGTTTTGAAGTTGTCCGCCATTGTAAAATATTTAAAATATAAAATACTGTGAAACGATCTACTCTCTTTCAACAATGAAATCTTTGTTATAAATACGAGGTATAGTGGATGAGATATTATAAAATTATCAATATCTTCGAATAGAATTCTGGTGCACGGCTGGAAATTCGTTTACTTATAAATAAGCATATTTTCTATTGTATGAAGTAAAAAAAATTCGATTTTGAAGTTGTTCGCCTTTGAAAAATATTTAAAATATAAAAAAAAGTGAAAAGATCAACTCTGTTCCAACAATGAAACCTTTGTTATAAATACGATGTAAAGAAGATCTGATATTATAAAATTTGCAATATCTTCAAATAGAATTCTGGTGCACGGCTGGAAATTGGTTTTCTTATAAATCAGCACATTTTCTTATGTAGGAAGTAAAAAAAATTAGGTTTTGAAGTTGTTCGCCATTGTAAAATATTTAAAATATAAAATAGTGTGAAACGATATGCATTTTTCAACAATGAAACCTTTGATATAAATACGAGGTAATGTGGATGAGATATTATAAAATTATCAATATCTTCGAATAGAATTCTGGTGCACGGCTGTAAATTCGTTTACTTATAAATCAGCACATTTTCTTATGTAGGAAGTAAAAAAAATTCGATTTTGAAGTTGTTCGCCATTTTAAATTATTTAAAATATAAAATGCAGTGAAATGATCTACTCTCTTTCAACAATGAAATCTTTGTTATAAATAAGAGGTAAAGAAGATCTGATATTATAAAATTTGCAATATCTTCAAATAGAATTCTGGTGCACGGCTGGAAATTGGTTTTCTTATAAATCAGCACATTTTCTTATGTAGGAAGTAAAAAAAATTCGATTTTGAAGTTGTTCGCCATTGTAAATTATTTAAAATATAAAATGCAGTGAAACGATCTACTCTATTTCAACAATGAAATCTTTTTTATAAATACGAGGTAAAGTGGATGTGATATTATAAAAGTAGCAATTTTTTCGAATAGAATTCTGGTGCACGGCTGGAATTTGGTTTTCTTATAAATCAGCACATTTTCTTATGTAGGAAGTAAAAAAAATTAGGTTTTGAAGTTGTTCGCCATTGTAAAATATTTAAAATATAAAATAGTGTGAAACGATATGCATTTTTCAACAATGAAACCTTTGATATAAATACGAGTTAATGTGGATGAGATATTATAAAATTATCAATATCTTCGAATAGAATTCTGGTGCACGGCTGTAAATTCGTTTACTTATAAATCAGCACATTTTCTTATGTAGGAAGTAAAAAAAATTCGATTTTGAAGTTGTTCGCCATTTTAAATTATTTAAAATATAAAATGCAGTGAAATGATCTACTCTCTTTCAACAATGAAATCTTTGTTATAAATACGAGGTAAAGTGGATGTGATATTATAAAAGTAGCAATTTTTTTGAATAGAATTCTGGTGCACGGCTGGAAATTTGTTTTCTTATAAATCAGCACATTTTCTTATGTAGGAAGTAAAAGAAATTCGATTTTGAAGTTGTTCGCCATTTTAAATTATTTAAAATATAAAATGCAGTGAAATGATCTACTCTCTTTCAACAATGAAATCTTTGTTATAAATACGAGGTAAAGTGGATGTGATATTATAAAAGTAGCAATTTTTTTGAATAGAATTCTGGTGCACGGCTGGAAATTTGTTTTCTTATAAATCAGCACATTTTCTTATGTAGGAAGTAAGAAAAATTCGGTTTTAAAGTTGTTCGCCATTGTAAAATATTTAAGATATAAAATACTGTGAAACGATATGCATTTTTCAGCAATGAAACCTTTGTTATAAATACGAGGTAAAGTGGATGTTATAATATAAAATTATAAATATCTTCGAATAGAATTCTGGTGCACGGCTGGAAATTTATTTACTTATAAATCAGCACATTTTCTTATGTAAGAAGTAAAAAAAAATTCGATTTTGAAGTTGTTCGCCATTGTAAATTATTTAAAATATAAAATGCAGTGAAACGATCTACTCTCTTTCAACAATGAAATCTTTGTTATAAATAAGAGGTAAAGAAGATCTGATATTATAAAATTTGCAATATCTTCAAATAGAATTCTGGTGCACGGCTGGAAATTGGTTTTCTTATAAATCAGCACATTTTCTTATGTAGGAAGTAAAAAAAATTCGGTTTTAAAGTTGTTCGCCATTGTAAAATATTTAAGATATAAAATACTGTGAAACGATATGCATTTTTCAACAATGAAACCTTTGTTATAAATACGAGGTAAAGTGGATGTGATATTATAAAAGTAGCAATATTTTCGAATAGAATTCTGGTGCACGGCTGGAAATTCGTTTACTTATAAATCAGCACATTTTCTATTGTATGAAGTAAAAAAAAATCGATTTTGAAGTTCTTCGCCTTTGAAAAATATTTAAAATATAAAAAAAAGTAAAAAAAAAAAACTCTGTTCAAACAATGAAACCTTTGTTATAAATGCTATGTAAAGAAGATCTGATATTATAAAATTTGCAATATCTTCAAATAGAATTCTGGTGCACGCCTGGAAATTGGTTTTCTTATAAATCAGCACATTTTCTTATGTAGGAAGTAAAATAAATTCGATTTTGAAGTTGTTCGCCATTGTAAATTATTTAAAATATAAAATGCAGTGAAACGATCTACTCTCTTTCAACAATGAAATCTTTGTTATAAATAAGAGGTAAAGAAGATCTGATATTATAAAATTTGCAATATCTTCAAATAGAATTCTGGTGCACGGCTGGAAATTGGTTTTCTTATAAATCAGCACATTTTCTTATGTAGGAAGTAAAAAAAATTCGATTTTGAAGTTGTTCGCCATTGTAAATTATTTAAAATATAAAATGCAGTGAAACGATCTACTCTCTTTCAACAATGAAATCTTTGTTATAAATACGAGGTAAAGTGGATGTGATATTATAAAAGTAGCAATTTTTTCGAATAGAATTCTGGTGCACGGCTGGAAATTGGTTTTCTTATAAATCAGCACATTTTCTTATGTACGAAGTAAAAAAAAATTAGGTTTTGAAGTTGTTCGCCATTGTAAAATATTTAAAATATAAAATAGTGTGAAACGATATGCATTTTTCAACAATGAAACCTTTGATATAAATACGAGGTAATGTGGATGAGATATTATAAAATTATCAATATCTTCGAATAGAATTCTGGTGCACGGCTGTAAATTCGTTTACTTATAAATCAGCACATTTTCTATTGTATGAAATAAAAAAAATTCGATTTTGAAGTTGTTCGCCTTTGAAAAATATTTAAAATATAAAAAAAAAGTGAAAAGATCTACTCTGTTCCAACAATGAAACCTTTGTTATAAATACGATGTACAGAAGATCTGATATTATAAAATTTGCAATATCTTCAAATAGAATTCTGGTGCACGGCTGGAAATTTGTTTTCTTATAAATCAGCACATTTTCTTATGTAGGAAGTAAAAAAAATTCGATTTTGAAGTTGTTCGCCATTTTAAATTATTTAAAATATAAAATGCAGTGAAATGATCTACTCTCTTTCAACAATGAAATCTTTGTTATAAATACGAGGTAAAGTGGATGTGATATTATAAAAGTAGCAATTTTTTGGAATAGAATTCTGGTGCACGGCTGGAAATTTGTTTTCTTATAAATCAGCACATTTTCTTATGTAGGAAGTAAAAAAAATTCGGTTTTAAAGTTGTTCGCCATTGTAAAATATTTAAGATATAAAATACTGTGAAACGATATGCATTTTTCAACAATGAAACCTTTGTTATAAATACGAGGTAAAGTGGATGTTATAATATAAAATTATAAATATCTTCGAATAGAATTCTGGTGCACGGCTGGAAATTCGTTTACTTATAAATCAGCACATTTTCTTATGTAAGAAGTAAAAAAAATTCGATTTTGAAGTTGTTCGCCATTGTAAATTATTTAAAATATAAAATGCAGTGAAACGATCTACTCTCTTTCAACAATGAAATCTTTGTTATAAATACGAGGTAAAGTGGATGTGATATTATAAAAGTAGCAATATTTTCGAATAGAATTCTGGTGCACGGCTGGAAATTCGTTTACTTATAAATCAGCATATTTTCTATTGTATAAATAAAAAAAATTCGATTTTGAAGTTGTTCGCCTTTGAAAAATATTTAAAAATTAAAAAAAAGTAAAAAAAAAAAACTCTGTTCCAACAATGAAACCTTTGTTATAAATGCTATGTAAAGAAGATCTGATATTATAAAATTTGCAATATCTTCAAATAGAATTCTGGTGCACGCCTGGAAATTGGTTTTCTTTTAAATCAGCACATTTTCTTATGTAGGAAGTAAAAAAAATTCGATTTTGAAGTTTTTCGCCATTGTAAATTATTTAAAATATAAAATGCAGTGAAAAGATCTACTGTCATTCAACAATGAAATCTTTGTTATAAATACGAGGTAAAGTGGATGTGATATTATAAAAGTAGCAATATTTTAGAATAGAATTCTGGTGCACGGCTGGAAATTCGTTTACTTATAAATCAGCACATTTTCTTATGTAGGAAGTAAAAAAAATTCGGTTTTGAAGTTGTTCGCCATTGTAAATTATTTAAAATATAAAAATAAGTGAAAAGATCTACTCTGTTCCAACAATGAAACCTTTGTTATAAATACGATGTAAAGAAGATCTGATATTATAAAATTTGCAATATCTTCAAATAGAATTCTGGTGCACGCCTGGAAATTGGTTTTCTTATAAATCAGCACATTTTCTTATGTAGGTAGTAAAAAAAATTCGATTTTGAAGTTGTTTTCCATTGTAAATTATTTAAAATATAAAATGCAGTGAAACGATCTACTCTCTTTCAAGAATGAAATATTTGTTATAAATACGAGGTAAATTGGATGTGATATTATAAAAGTAGCAATATTTTCGAATAGAATTCTGGTGCACGGCTGGAAATTGGTTTTCTTATAAATCAGCACATTTTCTTATGTAGGAAGTAAAAAAAATTCGATTTTGAAGTTGTTCGCCATTGTAAATTATTTAAAATATAAAATGCAGTGAAACGATCTACTCTCTTTCAACAATGAAATCTTTGTTATAAATACGAGGTAAAGTGGATGTGATATTATAAAAGTAGCAATTTTTTCGAATAGAATTCTGGTGCACGGCTGGAAATTGGTTTTCTTATAAATCAGCACATTTTCTTATGTACGAAGTAAAAAAAAATTAGGTTTTGAAGTTGTTCGCCATTGTAAAATATTTAAAATATAAAATAGTGTGAAACGATATGCATTTTTCAACAATGAAACCTTTGATATAAATACGAGGTAATGTGGATGAGATATTATAAAATTATCAATATCTTCGAATAGAATTCTGGTGCACGGCTGTAAATTCGTTTACTTATAAATCAGCACATTTTCTATTGTATGAAATAAAAAAAATTCGATTTTGAAGTTGTTCGCCTTTGAAAAATATTTAAAATATAAAAAAAAGTGAAAAGATCTACTCTGTTCCAACAATGAAACCTTTGTTATAAATACGATGTACAGAAGATCTGATATTATAAAATTTGCAATATCTTCAAATAGAATTCTGGTGCACGGCTGGAAATTGGTTTTCTTATAAATCAGCACATTTTCTTATGTAGGAAGTAAAAAAAATTCGATTTTGAAGTTGTTCGCCATTTTAAATTATTTAAAATATAAAATGCAGTGAAATGATCTACTCTCTTTCAACAATGAAATCTTTGTTATAAATACGAGGTAAAGTGGATGTGATATTATAAAAGTAGCAATTTTTTGGAATAGAATTCTGGTGCACGGCTGGAAATTTGTTTTCTTATAAATCAGCACATTTTCTTATGTAGGAAGTAAAAAAAAATTCGGTTTTAAAGTTGTTCGCCATTGTAAAATATTTAAGATATAAAATACTGTGAAACGATATGCATTTTTCAACAATGAAACCTTTGTTATAAATACGAGGTAAAGTGGATGTTATAATATAAAATTATAAATATCTTCGAATAGAATTCTGGTGCACGGCTGGAAATTCGTTTACTTATAAATCAGCACATTTTCTTATGTAAGAAGTAAAAAAAATTCGATTTTGAAGTTGTTCGCCATTGTAAATTATTTAAAATATAAAATGCAGTGAAACGATCTACTCTCTTTCAACAATGAAATCTTTGTTATAAATACGAGGTAAAGTGGATGTGATATTATAAAAGTAGCAATATTTTCGAATAGAATTCTGGTGCACGGCTGGAAATTCGTTTACTTATAAATCAGCACATTTTCTATTGTATAAATAAAAAAAATTCGATTTTGAAGTTGTTCGCCTTTGAAAAATATTTAAAAATTAAAAAAAAGTAAAAAAAAAAAACTCTGTTCCAACAATGAAACCTTTGTTATAAATGCTATGTAAAGAAGATCTGATATTATAAAATTTGCAATATCTTCAAATAGAATTCTGGTGCACGCCTGGAAATTGGTTTTCTTTTAAATCAGCACATTTTCTTATGTAGGAAGTAAAAAAAATTCGATTTTGAAGTTTTTCGCCATTGTAAATTATTTAAAATATAAAATGCAGTGAAAAGATCTACTGTCTTTCAACAATGAAATCTTTGTTATAAATACGAGGTAAAGTGGATGTGATATTATAAAAGTAGCAATATTTTAGAATAGAATTCTGGTGCACGGCTGGAAATTCGTTTACTTATAAATCAGCACATTTTCTTATGTAGGAAGTAAAAAAAATTCGGTTTTGAAGTTGTTCGCCATTGTAAATTATTTAAAATATAAAAATAAGTGAAAAGATCTACTCTGTTCCAACAATGAAACCTTTGTTATAAATACGATGTAAAGAAGATCTGATATTATAAAATTTGCAATATCTTCAAATAGAATTCTGGTGCACGCCTGGAAATTGGTTTTCTTATAAATCAGCACATTTTCTTATGTAGGTAGTAAAAAAAAATCGATTTTGAAGTTGTTTTCCATTGTAAATTATTTAAAATATAAAATGCAGTGAAACGATCTACTCTCTTTCAAGAATGAAATATTTGTTATAAATACGAGGTAAATTGGATGTGATATTATAAAAGTAGCAATATTTTCGAATAGAATTCTGGTGCACGGCTGGAAATTGGTTTTCTTATAAATTAGCGCAATTTCTTATGTAGGAAGTAAAAAAAATTCGGTTTTGAAGTTGTTCGCCATTGTAAATTATTTAAAATATAAAATACAGTGAAACGATCTACTCTCTTTCAAGAATGAAATTTTTGTTATAAATAAGAGGTAAAGTAGATGTGATATTATAAAATTATATGTATCTTCGAATCGAATTCTGGTGCATGGCTGGAAATTGGTTTTCTCATAAATCAGCACATTTTCGTATGTAGGAAGTAAAAAAAAATCGGTTTTGAAGTTGTTCGCCATTGTAAAATATTTAAAATATGTATTAATATACTGTATTAATTTAATATACTGTACAACGATATGCATTTTTCAACAATGAAACCTTTGATATAAATACGAGGTAATGTGGATGAGATATTATAAAATTATCAATATATTCGAATAGAATTCTGGTGCACGGCTGGAAATTCATTTACTTATAAATCAGCATATTTTCTTATGTAGGAAGTAAAAAAAAATCGATTTTGAAGTTGTTCGCCTTTGTAAAATAATTAAAATATAAAATACAGCGAAACGATCTACTCTGTTTCAACAATGAAACCTTTGTTATAAATACGATGTAAAGAAGATCTGATATTATATAATTTGCAATATCTTCAAATAGAATTCTGGTACACGGCTGGAAATTGGTTTTCTTATAAATCAGCACATTTTCTTATGTAGGAAGTAAAAAAAATCGGTTTTGAAGTTGTTCGCCATTGTAAAATATTTAAAATATAAAATACTGTGAAACGATATGCATTTTTCAACAATGAAACCTTTGTTATAAATACGAGGTAAAGTGGATGTTATAATATAAAATTATAAATATCGTTGAATAGAATTCTGGTGCACGGCTGGAAATTCGTTTACTTATAAATCAGCACATTTTTCTTATGTAGGAAGTAAAAAAAAATCGATTTTGAAGTTGTTCGCCATTGTAAATTATTTAAAATATAAAATGCAGTGAAACGATCTACTCTCTTTCAACAATGAAACCTTTGTTATAAATACGATGTAAAGAAGATCTGATATTATAAAATTTGCAATATCCTCAAATAGAATTCTGGTGCACGGCTGGAAATTGGTTTTCTTATAAATCAGCATATTTTCTTATGTAGGAAGTAAAAAAAATTCGGTTTTGAAGTTGTTCGCCATTGTAAAATATTTAAAATATAAAATACAGTGAAACGATATGCATTTTTCAACAATGAAAACTTTGTTATAAATAAGAGGTAAAGGAGATATAATATTATAAAATTATCAATATCTTCGAATAGAATTCTGGTGCACGGCTGGAAATTCGTTTACTTATAAATCAGCATATTTTCTTATGTAGGAAGTAAAAAAAAATCGATTTTGAAGTTATTCGCCTTTGTAAAATATTTAAAATATAAAATACAGTGAAAAGATCTACTCTGTTCCAACAATGAATCCTTTGTTATAAATACGATGTAAAGTGGATGTTATAATATAAAATTATAAATATCTTCTAATAGAATTCTGGTGCACGGCTGGAAATTGGTTTTCTTATAAATCAGCATATTTTCTTATGTTGGAAATAAAAAAAATTCGGTTTTGATGTTGTCCGCCATTGTAAAATATTTAAAATATAAAATACTGTGAAACGATATGCATTTTTCAACAATGAAAACTTTGTTATAAATACGAGGTAAAGTGGATGAGATATTATAAAATTATCAATATCTTCGAATAGAATTCTGGTGCACGGCTGGAAATTCGTTTACTTATAAATCAGTACATTTTCTTATGTATGTAGTAAAAAAAATTCGATTTTGAAGTTGTTCGCCTTTGCAAAATAATTAAAATATAAAATACAGTGAAAAGATCTACTCTGTTCCAACAATGAATCCTTTGTTATAAATACGATGTAAAGAAGATCTGATATTATAAAATTTGCAATATCTTCAAATAGAATTCTGGTACATGGCTGGAAATTGGTTTTCTTATAAATCAGCACATTTTCTTATGTAGGAAGTAAAAAAAATCGGCTTTGAAGTTGTTCGCTATTGTAAAATATTTAAAATATAAAATACTGTGAAACGATATGCATTTTTCAACAATGAAACCTTTGTTATAAATACGAGGTAAAGTGGATGTTATAATATAAAATTATAAATATCTTCTAATAGAATTCTGGTGCACGGCTGGAAATTCGTTTACT
>CAWVPG010000214.1:0-73000 GCA_963931845.1 Maratus michaelseni | reverse complement strand
GAGCCAGAGTCAATCACACAAGGTAGTTCCCTGTTATTTACATATCCTGATACAATTAACTGTCATATATTATCAGTAGATGGTTGTGGTTGACTAAGAGGGGGTGCAGAAGATTGCAGAGGCCTAACATTGAATACACAATCCCTCTCCCAGTGATAAGCCTTTTGGATACCTCTATTTAAACACATTCGACATGGTCGACTAGGAATCCTTCTTTGATAATGATTGACAGGCAATCTGGGACTAACGAACCTGGACGTTGAAGGGTTAAAATTAGTTGCTGCTTGGAAATTTGGATTCCTGTAATTAGGTTGAGACGAATCCAATGTCTAGGTGAATTAATTGGTTGAGAAAAGGTCTGGAATTTTGAGACATATTTCTAACATTACTATTTCTAACATTACTATACAATTTTCTAAGTTGTTTAGGTCATGCAATTTCAGCGAGGCGAAATCAGAAAAACGGGGGACTGTTACTTTCAGAAATTTTTCAGTTAAGATCTCAGCAATTTTTTCATACTCTTTACAATCTAGACATTCATTAACATACACCTTTAATGCTTCGCCCTTCAAATATTTGGAAATATTGTTGATTTTCCACTCTTTTTTATCTGGAGGGGCTGATCCTTCAAAGTGTCTAAGCCAAGACACAACATTCATCCCACTTTCTGGGTCAAAAATAATAACATTAAGCTCTTTTTCAGCCATTCTGGTTTGAGTACCTTTACTTTCAACAATAACTTTAACGAACCCTGACTTTAATAACATGTAAAAAAAATAACAATGTATAAAGAATTCTTTAACTTAACAACAACTGTAATTATCTAACTCTTAATAATTTAAATAACAAACTAAATAATATTCAACAGTAAAAAAGTCCAATTCATATTAAAATTCATTTCACTTAAATAGTAAATGTAAACTACTACTATAATCTTTCTATAAATAGATCCACTATATATGAATATCACAATTTAGAATGAAATAAATAAAACACTTTTTTTTTAAAAATAAGTATCATTATTTCGTAAGAACAATTTTTTTGGCTCTTGAATTGTACTCTCAGAATATAGCATCAAAAAACAAAAGTAATAAAATAAACAAATAAATTAACTGCACAATAATTTTACCCTTTCAATGTTACTCAACTTTCTTTTGAGATAACACATTTTTTTTTTTTTTTCACATTAATAAACTTCAAAAGCTATTTTTGCGATTATTATGCAATCAGTGAAGCTGTAATTTCAGATAATCTAATAAATTTTTATGCATTTTTAGAATGGCATAGAATATGTTCCAATACATGTTACTGGAAAAGAGATTACTCATATATTTTTTCAATAAATAGAAATTATTTCCTATGAATAAATATCACCGAATGAAAAGGGACTATAATTAAATGATAAAATAAGAACATAAAATGAAGTTACTCTTGTAAAATGAAGTAATATAGGAATAAATATCAGAGCAGTTCAAAACTTTCAGTAATATTTGTGAGCTTAACCAAATAAAATTAATTTTTTAACAATACATAAGAATAAATATTAAATTTCGTAAGTTCTAAATGTTCAGGATAAAAGGAACAAAATTTTTCTAAAGTATTCTAAGAACAATTTTTGTTCTATATAAGCCAATAATAACAAATCAATAAAATAAGAAATCAATAAAAATAAAAGAATAATTTAACTTACAGACGTCACTTCTGGGATAAATTTATAAACACTTATGAGTGATAATTTGACAACTAATCGGTAGTTGTTCTCCAATATCACTGGGAAGTCTCCAAAATGTTTTTATTACACAGGTCATCAGTTATCCTGACCGGCTTTTTTGTTACATTCCTGTCGAAAATTGGCACATTATAGACGATCGCTATTGCTGTCGACTAGGACGTTCTTTCCACCAGACAATCGGAACATCTCAGTCCGAAACCACTAAAATTACCTGATAATCATATCGAGGTAGCCGCAGTCGAGATCGTTGTAATGTAGTCATGACACCCGGACAGGGCATCATTTCGAGTCACTCACCATGAAGACAAATCTCGAAGTATATCACATCGGAAATCTTAGCGTATTTGCAGTCGTAAAAATTGAGCAGAGGCAGTGAAATCCAGAAGAAATTTCCCAAAAACATTAAAAAGAAGACTTAATAACTTAATAGATGAGCAGTGGCTTTATTGTGATCACAGAGATGAAAGCAACTCTACCAACTTTCGCTTCATAAAAAACTGAACACATTTGAAGATCTTGAAGAATTAGCCGAGCTTGAAGAACATACTACCGATGCATTAGTGTAGACTCCCCAGTGACGGCAATTAGATGACAACCACTAATTCGTGTAAATTCCGTCTCCGAAGCCAGTGTAACCGTATAAATACTTCAAAATTTGGCCCAAAGGTACAAAACGCGCGAACAAGCTGGTCCACTCGCATCCATGTTCGGAGGGCGCTAGGGGGATAAAGAAGGCGGAGCTTTCTCGTTAATGGATGAAAAAATGAGGCCACGAAGACGTGTCTCTGACGTATGATTAAAACTCTTTAACAGAAGCGGCAAATTAAAAAGGTAAAAAGGCCTTTGGGCGCGAAAACCGCTTGGAATCATGGGATGCCGAATGAATTAAATAGAAATAAAAATGGTATTACAAAAGTTCCAAAGAATAAAATTAAATGTCTCAAAAGAAGAAATTAGGCAGGTGCGTTTAGAGGCAGTGTTGCAATTTAAGAGAATAAGGTTTTAATAAATACGTGTAGCTTTTAACAGATTAAGATTTTTAGAATGATAAATAACAGAATATTTTGATTAAGTTATGGAATGAAATACAAAATAGATTTAAGAGATATTTTAAAAAGAGAGGGAAAAAAGAATTGAAGAATTTGGAATAATTTAACTAAAGAAATAGGGCGAAAATTTTTTATTATTACATATCCCCCCACCCAAAAAGACGAATGAACCGGTAGGTCATATGACCTGCAAGTTCATTGAAGGGAAATGTTACACGGACTTGGATTACAATTTGTCAACTGGAGGAAGTCAAAATAAGTACATTTCCAAAATTTATTCATTAATGCCCAATAACATTAAATTTAATAACTATAACGCGAATTGGTGGAGTTGTTAATAAAAATACAATTACAAGATATTAATCTTGTTAACAATGACATAAAAAGCTTTAGAAAATATTAAAGAAAATAAGAAAGGAATTGTAACACTTTAAAATAATAGATAACATACTTCCAGAGTATCATCTTACAAAATTTGTTGCAAATTGCTTGTAGAATTGTTGCTTAATTTGTCGTTCAGTTCTCGTCTGAGTGATAGTCCATCCAAAAAAGTTATTTGCATACCTCACAAACTGAACAGTTTACAAATTGAAAGAGAAAAATCCTTCAAATTTTAGATCTTACTGATCTTCCTTATGAAAGTCTATTTCAGAATTAAAGTTCATCTGAATGCTTTATATTTACTAGCAACAACTCGAAAATAGTACTAAGATTAATATTAACAACAATAAAACACAAATAATACAATAATAATAATAATAAGAAGAAGAAGAATATCAACAATAAAAATTTTAAAATAATAATACTTAACAATAACAATAATCATAAGTTAATTTTCAAATATTAAACTTATGTTTGTCTGAAAAACTCAGTCCTGAATGGAATGTTAAGAAAAACTTAAGAGAAATGAGTATTTTGTTATGGTATAGTTTGTCTGACAAATGGTAATTACTCTAAAAAGGCAAATAGGTAATGTAAGCAGTATAAGAGTTTTTTACTCAACATCAAAATTACTGTTACCATTATTACCTTTATAACTTCCATTACCTTTACTACTTTATTACTTGTTTACTTCTAGAAGTAAAAATTTATATATCTCAACATATTCAAATTCAAGTAGTATTCAAATTCAAGTAATATTTAATCTCAATATCAAATTATAAATAGTATAACTAATAATAATAATATTCAACAATAAGTTCAGCAATAACAAGCATTATAATTCAAAAATATCACACTCTTTCTTTAATTACTTTCTTAAGTATATAATTAATATCTCATCCATATAGTAGTGAATGAGGTATGAAATATACTCAATAAAATACATAATACAAAAAAAGGAATAAATAAGAAAAATTCGTGAAAACAATCATTATTGTGTAGATGATGGTTATGTAACTATCTTGCTTTCAGTCAAACAAGAAAACATAAGTTGTGAAATGAAAAAATGGGACCTTGTAGCATATTAAGAAAGGTTGGACAATTCTCAATTAGTATTAAGATATCATATTTAATTAGTTTAAGATATAATTTAATCCAGTTTATTTTATTAGTTTAATTAATACTGTTTAATTTATTATTCTAATCTAATCCAATTCAGTATCAGAAACTCCTAACTTAAATCAACTAAATTACGCCAGCATAAAAAGTTGACTCAAGTGGAAACTTCAACAGTGACACTCTCGTGTGCACAATCAAGAACACCACGGTTATACAGAAGAGAATTGATTAGTTAATTATTAATTTATTTTATTTCGTTTATTTTTGGATTATATTAAAATCAAGACGAAACTATAAATTTAACATTAGTTTGTTGTTGGTTCTCATGGGATAATTTTAATTGATCAGGAGGATAATAAGGGCGTAATTTTGATACATGTACTATTTCAGTAGGTTTATTTTGAATTTGTCTATCAATTTCAAAATTGACATCAGATAACTTATTAAGGATTTGATAAGGACCACTAAAGACTTGTGAAAGTTTTCTGGTATTAGGATATTGGAACGCTTCATAAATTACAAGATCTCCAATCTCAAATTTTGGTTCTAGATAATTTCGATCATAATATTTTTTACTTCTCCAATAGAATTCATCAGTGCGTTTTTTAGCAAGTTTAAGGGCTTCTTGAACAGGAGGGTAATAATTTTGTTGAAGAGGAGAATCATAGGGTAATTGGCCAAAAAGTAAGTAAGCAGGAGGGAATTTAGTGATAGAATGAGGGGTATTGTTATACTCATTAACTACTTCTGTCAAAATTTTTGTCCAAGGAATTTTGGAGTTGGTAGAATTGACTTTACACTTCAATCTAGTAACTATTGTCTGGTTCGCTCTCTCACATTTGCCATTCGTTTGAGGATGATGTGATGTGGTTAAACGTTGCTTAATATTGTGGTTTCGCAGAAATTTTTTAAATCTAGATGAAGTAAAGGCTGCATTTCTATCACTTAACACTTTTTGATGGGTCTGGACATTAAGAATTTTATTAAAACAGAATAATTGTTGTGGTGTTTGAATATTAAAAACTTGGTTTAGACAATTAGTATAAGTTTCTGTGGTAACACTTTTTGAGGGGAAAGCCCAAACATATCTAGTAGCATGGTCGATGATGATGTGTAGATATTTTTTGGTGGAGTTATAATAATTGAATCCTCCCACAGTATCAATAGAAAGACATTCAAAAGGTTGATCTGTGGTGTGCATAGCTTGTAATAAGCCAAATTTTTTCTGTCTGGGTTTTTTATTCTTTTGACAAATATCACAATGTTTTACAAAATTGGTTATATCTTGCGTCATGTCAGGCCAATAATAATTAGGGGAGATTAAATTTAACATTTTTTGGATACCAGGATGACCAAATTTTTCATGAGCAACATTTAGTATTTTTCTCCTTAAAGACATGGGGACTACTATTTTTCTAAAACCTTTCTTTTTTACTATCATAAGTCCATTTTCCTTTAGATAATTTTTACCACACACATTATCTTTTTCCTGCCTCTCTATAACTTCTTTAACGTCCAGAAGAAAAGTAAGTGGTTGAATAAAATGTGAAATTGGGTTTCTCGACAACATGTCGGCTTCGACATTTGTGGATCCCTTTTCGTAAACTATATTATATTCAAACATGCTCAACTTCAAAGACCATCTAAATAACCTGCCTCTCAAATGTTTAGTATTTTTTAACCATACAAGAGATGCATGATCAGCATGAATGGTAAATTTTACACCATGAAAATAATGATAGAATTTGTCTAAGGTGTCAATGATGGCAAGACACTCTAACTCGGTAATAAAATAATTCTTCTCATAACTTCTCAATCCTCTAGAGTAATAAGCAATTGGATGTAAAAAATTATTACTATCAGGTTGTTTTAAGACTGCACCTACTGCCACCTGTGAGGCATCAACAAACATATGGAGGGGTAACTTAGGGTCATAAATTTTTAAGATAGGTTTGGCTATTAAGGCATCTTTTAATTTTTTAAAAGAATTTTGACAATCTGTATTCCATTCCCATAGTGTATTTTTTCTGAGTAATCTGTTAAGAGGGACTCGAATTTCGGCATATTTATCTATAAACTTATGATAAACATTGATAGATCCTAAGAATCTCTGAAGTTCCTTTACATTTGAAGGGGGTTTTAGTTTTTTTATTACTTCAATATTAGCATTAGCAGGAGTTAATGTGCCATTCTGGATGGTATATCCTAAGAAGTTAATTTTATTTTGGACAAAATTGCATTTAGAGAGTTTAAGTTTAATGTTTTCGCGTCTACATAATTCAAATATTTGGTTTAAATGTTGCATATGTTCTTCTAATGAGGAAGAAAAAATAATGATATCATCAAAATAATGGCAAGCAAAGTCTATTTTGTATTTAGTAAGTATTCTTCTAAGGGTTCTATTAAATATCGGGGGGCCTAATTTAATCCCGAAGGGCAGAACTAACCATTCAAAGAGCCCAAAGTTGGTAGCAAAAGCCAATTTTTCAGTATCGGATGGATGTATGGGTATGTGCCAGTAGCCAGAGGCTAAATCTAAAGTTGAAAAATACTGCGCACTACTCAGTTTATCTAAAATTCCATCGATACGAGGTAGGGGTTCTGCGTCATTTTTCATTATTGCATTTAATTTTCTATAGTCAACACATAATCTAGTTTTTTTACCTTCTTCTCTTTTCATTACTAATGTAACAGGGGCAGAATAGGGACTATTGCTCTCTTTAATTAAACCAGCATCTAATAGTGAATGAATTTGATCCGAAATCTCTTTTTCTTCTAAAGGGGAAGTTCTGTATGGCCTCAGAGATATTGGTAGGTCAGAATTAAGAAAAATACGTTGCGGTTCGATATTAATTCTCCCGACATCAAATTTATTTTTAGAAAATATATCTAAATAATCCCTTATACTTTCCCTTAAAGTTTCATTTTCTATAGAATTTATTTCCCCAATTAATTTAGAATTATCAACATTAGATGGAACAAAGGATTGAGGAGATATGATCTTTCCATAATCGGGTTGCACTCTCTGATAATCATAGTTAACATTAAAATGAAGTAACCTTAATTTATCACTGGATATGTTCTTAGATTCATTTAAAACAAGGTCTCCTTGTAATACTCTACATGTAGCACAGTCAATAATTAAATTAAACTTACAGCATTCTTTTAAACCTAGTATAGCATAATCTAAATTTGTATTACATATCAAAAATCTAATATTTTGTTGCACATTACCTAATTTAAACAATAAATTACAAGCTTTATCTATTACAACAGTTCCTTTGGCTTGGCCAATAATAACAGGTGGAATATTTATAACTTTAGCATTTAAGAATTTAACAAATTTAAATGGCAAAATACTTATGGTTGAGCCAGAGTCAATCACACAAGGTAGTTCCCTGTTATTTACATATCCTGATACAATTAACTGTCATATATTATCAGTAGATGGTTGTGGTTGACTAAGAGGGGGTGCAGAAGATTGCAGAGGCCTAACATTGAATACACAATCCCTCTCCCAGTGATAAGCATTTTGGATACCTCTATTTAAACACATTCGACATGGTCGACTAGGAATCCTTCTTTGATAATGATTGACAGGCAATCTGGGACTAACGAACCTGGACGTTGAAGGGTTAAAATTAGTTGCTGCTTGGAAATTTGGATTCCTGTAATTAGGTTGAGGACGAATCCAATGTCTAGGTGAATTAATTGGTTGAGAAAAAGGTCTGGAATTTTGAGACATATTTCTAACATTACTATTTCTAACATTACTATACAATTTTCTAAGTTGTTTAGGTCATGCAATTTCAGCGAGGCGAAATCAGAAAAACGGGGGACTGTTACTTTCAGAAATTTTTCAGTTAAGATCTCAGCAATTTTTTCATACTCTTTACAATCTAGACATTCATTAACATACACCTTTAATGCTTCGCCCTTCAAATATTTGGAAATATTGTTGATTTTCCACTCTTTTTTATCTGGAGGGGCTGATCCTTCAAAGTGTCTAAGCCAAGACACAACATTCATCCCACTTTCTGGGTCAAAAATAATAACATTAAGCTCTTTTTCAGCCATTCTGGTTTGAGTACCTTTACTTTCAACAATAACTTTAACGAACCCTGACTTTAATAACATGTAAAAAAAATAACAATGTATAAAGAATTCTTTAACTTAACAACAACTGTAATTATCTAACTCTTAATAATTTAAATAACAAACTAAATAATATTCAACAGTAAAAAAGTCCAATTCATATTAAAATTCATTTCACTTAAATAGTAAATGTAAACTACTACTATAATCTTTCTATAAATAGATCCACTATATATGAATATCACAATTTAGAATGAAATAAATAAAACACTTTTTTTTTAAAAATAAGTATCATTATTTCGTAAGAACAATTTTTTTGGCTCTTGAATTGTACTCTCAGAATATAGCATCAAAAAACAAAAGTAATAAAATAAACAAATAAATTAACTGCACAATAATTTTACCCTTTCAATGTTACTCAACTTTCTTTTGAGATAACACATTTTTTTTTTTTTTTTTCACATTAATAAACTTCAAAAGCTATTTTTGCGATTATTATGCAATCAGTGAAGCTGTAATTTCAGATAATCTAATAAATTTTTATGCATTTTTAGAATGGCATAGAATATGTTCCAATACATGTTACTGGAAAAGAGATTACTCATATATTTTTTCAATAAATAGAAATTATTTCCTATGAATAAATATCACCGAATGAAAAGGGACTATAATTAAATGATAAAATAAGAACATAAAATGAAGTTACTCTTGTAAAATGAAGTAATATAGGAATAAATATCAGAGCAGTTCAAAACTTTCAGTAATATTTGTGAGCTTAACCAAATAAAATTAATTTTTTAACAATACATAAGAATAAATATTAAATTTCGTAAGTTCTAAATGTTCAGGATAAAAGGAACAAAATTTTTCTAAAGTATTCTAAGAACAATTTTTGTTCTATATAAGCCAATAATAACAAATCAATAAAATAAGAAATCAATAAAAATAAAAGAATAATTTAACTTACAGACGTCACTTCTGGGATAAATTTATAAACACTTATGAGTGATAATTTGACAACTAATCGGTAGTTGTTCTCCAATATCACTGGGAAGTCTCCAAAATGTTTTTATTACACAGGTCATCAGTTATCCTGACCGGCTTTTTTGTTACATTCCTGTCGAAAATTGGCACATTATAGACGATCGCTATTGCTGTCGACTAGGACGTTCTTTCCACCAGACAATCGGAACATCTCAGTCCGAAACCACTAAAATTACCTGATAATCATATCGAGGTAGCCGCAGTCGAGATCGTTGTAATGTAGTCATGACACCCGGACAGGGCATCATTTCGAGTCACTCACCATGAAGACAAATCTCGAAGTATATCACATCGGAAATCTTAGCGTATTTGCAGTCGTAAAAATTGAGCAGAGGCAGTGAAATCCAGAAGAAATTTCCCAAAAACATTAAAAAGAAGACTTAATAACTTAATAGATGAGCAGTGGCTTTATTGTGATCACAGAGATGAAAGCAACTCTACCAACTTTCGCTTCATAAAAAACTGAACACATTTGAAGATCTTGAAGAATTAGCCGAGCTTGAAGAACATACTACCGATGCATTAGTGTAGACTCCCCAGTGACGGCAATTAGATGACAACCACTAATTCGTGTAAATTCCGTCTCCGAAGCCAGTGTAACCGTATAAATACTTCAAAATTTGGCCCAAAGGTACAAAACGCGCGAACAAGCTGGTCCACTCGCATCCATGTTCGGAGGGCGCTAGGGGGATAAAGAAGGCGGAGCTTTCTCGTTAATGGATGAAAAAATGAGGCCACGAAGACGTGTCTCTGACGTATGATTAAAACTCTTTAACAGAAGCGGCAAATTAAAAAGGTAAAAAGGCCTTTGGGCGCGAAAACCGCTTGGAATCATGGGATGCCGAATGAATTAAATAGAAATAAAAATGGTATTACAAAAGTTCCAAAGAATAAAATTAAATGTCTCAAAAGAAGAAATTAGGCAGGTGCGTTTAGAGGCAGTGTTGCAATTTAAGAGAATAAGGTTTTAATAAATACGTGTAGCTTTTAACAGATTAAGATTTTTAGAATGATAAATAACAGAATATTTTGATTAAGTTATGGAATGAAATACAAAATAGATTTAAGAGATATTTTAAAAAGAGAGGGAAAAAAGAATTGAAGAATTTGGAATAATTTAACTAAAGAAATAGGGCGAAAATTTTTTATTATTACATATCCCCCCACCCAAAAAGACGAATGAACCGGTAGGTCATATGACCTGCAAGTTCATTGAAGGGAAATGTTACACGGACTTGGATTACAATTTGTCAACTGGAGGAAGTCAAAATAAGTACATTTCCAAAATTTATTCATTAATGCCCAATAACATTAAATTTAATAACTATAACGCGAATTGGTGGAGTTGTTAATAAAAATACAATTACAAGATATTAATCTTGTTAACAATGACATAAAAAGCTTTAGAAAATATTAAAGAAAATAAGAAAGGAATTGTAACACTTTAAAATAATAGATAACATACTTCCAGAGTATCATCTTACAAAATTTGTTGCAAATTGCTTGTAGAATTGTTGCTTAATTTGTCGTTCAGTTCTCGTCTGAGTGATAGTCCATCCAAAAAAGTTATTTGCATACCTCACAAACTGAACAGTTTACAAATTGAAAGAGAAAAATCCTTCAAATTTTAGATCTTACTGATCTTCCTTATGAAAGTCTATTTCAGAATTAAAGTTCATCTGAATGCTTTATATTTACTAGCAACAACTCGAAAATAGTACTAAGATTAATATTAACAACAATAAAACACAAATAATACAATAATAATAATAATAATAATAAGAAGAATATCAACAATAAAAATTTTAAAATAATAATACTTAACAATAACAATAATCATAAGTTAATTTTCAAATATTAAACTTATGTTTGTCTGAAAAACTCAGTCCTGAATGGAATGTTAAGAAAAACTTAAGAGAAATGAGTATTTTGTTATGGTATAGTTTGTCTGACAAATGGTAATTACTCTAAAAAGGCAAATAGGTAATGTAAGCAGTATAAGAGTTTTTTACTCAACATCAAAATTACTGTTACCATTATTACCTTTATAACTTCCATTACCTTTACTACTTTATTACTTGTTTACTTCTAGAAGTAAAAATTTATATATCTCAACATATTCAAATTCAAGTAGTATTCAAATTCAAGTAATATTTAATCTCAATATCAAATTATAAATAGTATAACTAATAATAATAATATTCAACAATAAGTTCAGCAATAACAAGCATTATAATTCAAAAATATCACACTCTTTCTTTAATTACTTTCTTAAGTATATAATTAATATCTCATCCATATAGTAGTGAATGAGGTATGAAATATACTCAATAAAATACATAATACAAAAAAAGGAATAAATAAGAAAAATTCGTGAAAACAATCATTATTGTGTAGATGATGGTTATGTAACTATCTTGCTTTCAGTCAAACAAGAAAACATAAGTTGTGAAATGAAAAAATGGGACCTTGTAGCATATTAAGAAAGGTTGGACAATTCTCAATTAGTATTAAGATATCATATTTAATTAGTTTAAGATATAATTTAATCCAGTTTATTTTATTAGTTTAATTAATACTGTTTAATTTATTATTCTAATCTAATCCAATTCAGTATCAGAAACTCCTAACTTAAATCAACTAAATTACGCCAGCATAAAAAGTTGACTCAAGTGGAAACTTCAACAGTGACACTCTCGTGTGCACAATCAAGAACACCACGGTTATACAGAAGAGAATTGATTAGTTAATTATTAATTTATTTTATTTCGTTTATTTTTGGATTATATTAAAATCAAGACGAAACTATAAATTTAACATTAGTTTGTTGTTGGTTCTCATGGGATAATTTTAATTGATCAGGAGGATAATAAGGGCGTAATTTTGATACATGTACTATTTCAGTAGGTTTATTTTGAATTTGTCTATCAATTTCAAAATTGACATCAGATAACTTATTAAGGATTTGATAAGGACCACTAAAGACTTGTGAAAGTTTTCTGGTATTAGGATATTGGAACGCTTCATAAATTACAAGATCTCCAATCTCAAATTTTGGTTCTAGATAATTTCGATCATAATATTTTTTACTTCTCCAATAGAATTCATCAGTGCGTTTTTTAGCAAGTTTAAGGGCTTCTTGAACAGGAGGGTAATAATTTTGTTGAAGAGGAGAATCATAGGGTAATTGGCCAAAAAGTAAGTAAGCAGGAGGGAATTTAGTGATAGAATGAGGGGTATTGTTATACTCATTAACTACTTCTGTCAAAATTTTTGTCCAAGGAATTTTGGAGTTGGTAGAATTGACTTTACACTTCAATCTAGTAACTATTGTCTGGTTCGCTCTCTCACATTTGCCATTCGTTTGAGGATGATGTGATGTGGTTAAACGTTGCTTAATATTGTGGTTTCGCAGAAATTTTTTAAATCTAGATGAAGTAAAGGCTGCATTTCTATCACTTAACACTTTTTGATGGGTCTGGACATTAAGAATTTTATTAAAACAGAATAATTGTTGTGGTGTTTGAATATTAAAAACTTGGTTTAGACAATTAGTATAAGTTTCTGTGGTAACACTTTTTGAGGGGAAAGCCCAAACATATCTAGTAGCATGGTCGATGATGATGTGTAGATATTTTTTGGTGGAGTTATAATAATTGAATCCTCCCACAGTATCAATAGAAAGACATTCAAAAGGTTGATCTGTGGTGTGCATAGCTTGTAATAAGCCAAATTTTTTCTGTCTGGGTTTTTTATTCTTTTGACAAATATCACAATGTTTTACAAAATTGGTTATATCTTGCGTCATGTCAGGCCAATAATAATTAGGGGAGATTAAATTTAACATTTTTTGGATACCAGGATGACCAAATTTTTCATGAGCAACATTTAGTATTTTTCTCCTTAAAGACATGGGGACTACTATTTTTCTAAAACCTTTCTTTTTTACTATCATAAGTCCATTTTCCTTTAGATAATTTTTACCACACACATTATCTTTTTCCTGCCTCTCTATAACTTCTTTAACGTCCAGAAGAAAAGTAAGTGGTTGAATAAAATGTGAAATTGGGTTTCTCGACAACATGTCGGCTTCGACATTTGTGGATCCCTTTTCGTAAACTATATTATATTCAAACATGCTCAACTTCAAAGACCATCTAAATAACCTGCCTCTCAAATGTTTAGTATTTTTTAACCATACAAGAGATGCATGATCAGCATGAATGGTAAATTTTACACCATGAAAATAATGATAGAATTTGTCTAAGGTGTCAATGATGGCAAGACACTCTAACTCGGTAATAAAATAATTCTTCTCATAACTTCTCAATCCTCTAGAGTAATAAGCAATTGGATGTAAAAAATTATTACTATCAGGTTGTTTTAAGACTGCACCTACTGCCACCTGTGAGGCATCAACAAACATATGGAGGGGTAACTTAGGGTCATAAATTTTTAAGATAGGTTTGGCTATTAAGGCATCTTTTAATTTTTTAAAAGAATTTTGACAATCTGTATTCCATTCCCATAGTGTATTTTTTCTGAGTAATCTGTTAAGAGGGACTCGAATTTCGGCATATTTATCTATAAACTTATGATAAACATTGATAGATCCTAAGAATCTCTGAAGTTCCTTTACATTTGAAGGGGGTTTTAGTTTTTTTATTACTTCAATATTAGCATTAGCAGGAGTTAATGTGCCATTCTGGATGGTATATCCTAAGAAGTTAATTTTATTTTGGACAAAATTGCATTTAGAGAGTTTAAGTTTAATGTTTTCGCGTCTACATAATTCAAATATTTGGTTTAAATGTTGCATATGTTCTTCTAATGAGGAAGAAAAAATAATGATATCATCAAAATAATGGCAAGCAAAGTCTATTTTGTATTTAGTAAGTATTCTTCTAAGGGTTCTATTAAATATCGGGGGGCCTAATTTAATCCCGAAGGGCAGAACTAACCATTCAAAGAGCCCAAAGTTGGTAGCAAAAGCCAATTTTTCAGTATCGGATGGATGTATGGGTATGTGCCAGTAGCCAGAGGCTAAATCTAAAGTTGAAAAATACTGCGCACTACTCAGTTTATCTAAAATTCCATCGATACGAGGTAGGGGTTCTGCGTCATTTTTCATTATTGCATTTAATTTTCTATAGTCAACACATAATCTAGTTTTTTTACCTTCTTCTCTTTTCATTACTAATGTAACAGGGGCAGAATAGGGACTATTGCTCTCTTTAATTAAACCAGCATCTAATAGTGAATGAATTTGATCCGAAATCTCTTTTTCTTCTAAAGGGGAAGTTCTGTATGGCCTCAGAGATATTGGTAGGTCAGAATTAAGAAAAATACGTTGCGGTTCGATATTAATTCTCCCGACATCAAATTTATTTTTAGAAAATATATCTAAATAATCCCTTATACTTTCCCTTAAAGTTTCATTTTCTATAGAATTTATTTCCCCAATTAATTTAGAATTATCAACATTAGATGGAACAAAGGATTGAGGAGATATGATCTTTCCATAATCGGGTTGCACTCTCTGATAATCATAGTTAACATTAAAATGAAGTAACCTTAATTTATCACTGGATATGTTCTTAGATTCATTTAAAACAAGGTCTCCTTGTAATACTCTACATGTAGCACAGTCAATAATTAAATTAAACTTACAGCATTCTTTTAAACCTAGTATAGCATAATCTAAATTTGTATTACATATCAAAAATCTAATATTTTGTTGCACATTACCTAATTTAAACAATAAATTACAAGCTTTATCTATTACAACAGTTCCTTTGGCTTGGCCAATAATAACAGGTGGAATATTTATAACTTTAGCATTTAAGAATTTAACAAATTTAAATGGCAAAATACTTATGGTTGAGCCAGAGTCAATCACACAAGGTAGTTCCCTGTTATTTACATATCCTGATACAATTAACTGTCATATATTATCAGTAGATGGTTGTGGTTGACTAAGAGGGGGTGCAGAAGATTGCAGAGGCCTAACATTGAATACACAATCCCTCTCCCAGTGATAAGCATTTTGGATACCTCTATTTAAACACATTCGACATGGTCGACTAGGAATCCTTCTTTGATAATGATTGACAGGCAATCTGGGACTAACGAACCTGGACGTTGAAGGGTTAAAATTAGTTGCTGCTTGGAAATTTGGATTCCTGTAATTAGGTTGAGGACGAATCCAATGTCTAGGTGAATTAATTGGTTGAGAAAAAGGTCTGGAATTTTGAGACATATTTCTAACATTACTATTTCTAACATTACTATACAATTTTCTAAGTTGTTTAGGTCATGCAATTTCAGCGAGGCGAAATCAGAAAAACGGGGGACTGTTACTTTCAGAAATTTTTCAGTTAAGATCTCAGCAATTTTTTCATACTCTTTACAATCTAGACATTCATTAACATACACCTTTAATGCTTCGCCCTTCAAATATTTGGAAATATTGTTGATTTTCCACTCTTTTTTATCTGGAGGGGCTGATCCTTCAAAGTGTCTAAGCCAAGACACAACATTCATCCCACTTTCTGGGTCAAAAATAATAACATTAAGCTCTTTTTCAGCCATTCTGGTTTGAGTACCTTTACTTTCAACAATAACTTTAACGAACCCTGACTTTAATAACATGTAAAAAAAATAACAATGTATAAAGAATTCTTTAACTTAACAACAACTGTAATTATCTAACTCTTAATAATTTAAATAACAAACTAAATAATATTCAACAGTAAAAAAGTCCAATTCATATTAAAATTCATTTCACTTAAATAGTAAATGTAAACTACTACTATAATCTTTCTATAAATAGATCCACTATATATGAATATCACAATTTAGAATGAAATAAATAAAACACTTTTTTTTTAAAAATAAGTATCATTATTTCGTAAGAACAATTTTTTTGGCTCTTGAATTGTACTCTCAGAATATAGCATCAAAAAACAAAAGTAATAAAATAAACAAATAAATTAACTGCACAATAATTTTACCCTTTCAATGTTACTCAACTTTCTTTTGAGATAACACATTTTTTTTTTTTTTTCACATTAATAAACTTCAAAAGCTATTTTTGCGATTATTATGCAATCAGTGAAGCTGTAATTTCAGATAATCTAATAAATTTTTATGCATTTTTAGAATGGCATAGAATATGTTCCAATACATGTTACTGGAAAAGAGATTACTCATATATTTTTTCAATAAATAGAAATTATTTCCTATGAATAAATATCACCGAATGAAAAGGGACTATAATTAAATGATAAAATAAGAACATAAAATGAAGTTACTCTTGTAAAATGAAGTAATATAGGAATAAATATCAGAGCAGTTCAAAACTTTCAGTAATATTTGTGAGCTTAACCAAATAAAATTAATTTTTTAACAATACATAAGAATAAATATTAAATTTCGTAAGTTCTAAATGTTCAGGATAAAAGGAACAAAATTTTTCTAAAGTATTCTAAGAACAATTTTTGTTCTATATAAGCCAATAATAACAAATCAATAAAATAAGAAATCAATAAAAATAAAAGAATAATTTAACTTACAGACGTCACTTCTGGGATAAATTTATAAACACTTATGAGTGATAATTTGACAACTAATCGGTAGTTGTTCTCCAATATCACTGGGAAGTCTCCAAAATGTTTTTATTACACAGGTCATCAGTTATCCTGACCGGCTTTTTTGTTACATTCCTGTCGAAAATTGGCACATTATAGACGATCGCTATTGCTGTCGACTAGGACGTTCTTTCCACCAGACAATCGGAACATCTCAGTCCGAAACCACTAAAATTACCTGATAATCATATCGAGGTAGCCGCAGTCGAGATCGTTGTAATGTAGTCATGACACCCGGACAGGGCATCACTTCGAGTCACTCACCATGAAGACAAATCTCGAAGTATATCACATCGGAAATCTTAGTGTATTTGCAGTCGTAAAAATTGAGCAGAGGCAGTGAAATCCAGAAGAAATTTCCCAAAAACATTAAAAAGAAGACTTAATAACTTAATAGATGAGCAGTGGCTTTATTGTGATCACAGAGATGAAAGCAACTCCACCAACTTTCGCTTCATAAAAAACTGAACACATTTGAAGATCTTGAAGAATTAGCCGAGCTTGAAGAACATACTACCGATGCATTAGTGTAGACTCCCCAGTGACGGCAATTAGATGACAACCACTAATTCGTGTAAATTCCGTCTCCGAAGCCAGTGTAACCGTATAAATACTTCAAAATTTGGCCCAAAGGTACAAAACGCGCGAACAAGCTGGTCCACTCGCATCCATGTTCGGAGGGCGCTAGGGGGATAAAGAAGGCGGAGCTTTCTCGCTAATGGATGAAAAAATGAGGCCACGAAGACGTGTCTCTGACGTATGATTAAAACTCTTTAACAGAAGCGGCAAATTAAAAAGGTAAAAAGGCCTTTGGGCGCGAAAACCGCTTGGAATCATGGGATGCCGAATGAATTAAATAGAAATAAAAATGGTATTACAAAAGTTCCAAAGAATAAAATTAAATGTCTCAAAAGAAGAAATTAGGCAGGTGCGTTTAGAGGCAGTGTTGCAATTTAAGAGAATAAGGTTTTAATAAATACGTGTAGCTTTTAACAGATTAAGATTTTTAGAATGATAAATAACAGAATATTTTGATTAAGTTATGGAATAAAATACAAAATAGATTTAAGAGATATTTTAAAAAGAGAGGGAAAAAAGAATTGAAGAATTTGGAATAATTTAACTAAAGAAATAGGGCGAAAATTTTTTATTATTACATATATATCAACGCATGGATTTCAACTTTCTAAGATTTAAGAGAAGGTAGATAAAACTAAACTATGAAAATTTTGAAAAAAAAGGGGGGGAGTTTACATTGCCTTTTCACCCACTGAACAGTAAAGGCTGGTCAGTCAAATTGTGATACTGCTTTGTTGTTTCTGTGGGGTTTTTTAATACATTAGTTCTTGTTTAAAATTTTCATAGTTTAGTTTTATACACCTGCTCTTAGGTCTTAGAAAGTTTATACTCATGCATTGATTGATAATTATATTGTATTGTATTTTTTAAGCGCTGCTTTTTTAGCGTCTATACTTGCAATAATAAATAGTTACATGTATTTAATGAAATATATATATGTAATCATAATGTTTTTAAGAATTTATTTGATATTTTTAAATTACAATTTATAATAGAATGTTATGATTTTATTGGCTCTGGTGGGAGCATTTCGTTTGCGTTAAATAAACTGAAAAAGAAATGCCGTATATACTCGAGTACGTCGGCTCTGAAATTTAAGAAAAATAATGTGTCCTTCCATTTTAATACCAGTATTTAGAAATAGTTTTTATTGCATTACTTAATTGCAAAATTTGCAATACAGCATAGTAATCTTGCGATTTCATAAGCGAAGATTACTATACGAAAATACTGGTACTCAAACGGAAAGACATGTTATTTCTCTCGAATTTTGGAGTCGAGTTATATTATACACGATTACATGTGGTTTTCTTTTCATGCAGTTTTATACTATCATAATTTAAGTGTTTCGCGGAAGTATAAACTATGCACTCAGGAATGTCTCGAAAAAATAACAGCAATTCAAGTGTGTCGTAATACAAAAAAGATTGTAAAACTCTGCTCCAGATAATTAAACACACTCCGTGGTACTAATATACCGAGTAATTAATCATTCGATTCTTAGAATACGAAATCAAGACATAAAAATTAATACATGCACTTAAAAACTAATTTTTATTTTCACTTTTTAAAAAGAAATCAACTTATTTAAGATATATAACAAGAGTGGTCATCGAAGTTCATCGACTATACCGTGGTCAAAATGAATGAACAAAAATATACATGGTGAATAAAAAATTACATGGAGAGATTTAATATTCAATGAAATCTGAATGAAAGAGGATACGCATTTTCTTGTACTCGAATTTTGGAGTCGACTTAAACGCGAATATACGAGTACATGGTATTATTTTTATACACTTTTATACTATCATAATTTAAGTGCTTCGCGGAAGTATAAACAATGCACTCAGGTATGCCGCGAAAGAATAACGACAATTCAAGTGTGTCGTAATACAAAAAAGATTGTAAAACTCTGCTCCAGATAATTAAACACACGCAGTGTTACTAATATACCGAGTAATTAATCATTCGATCCTTAGAATACAAAATCAAGACATAAAAATTAATACATGCATTTAAATACAAATTTTTATTTTCACTTCTTAAAAAGAAATTAACAGAGTTTAAGAGATATAACAAGGGTGGCCAACGAAATTCATCGACTATACCGTTATAGACCGGGTCCACTACGAGAGGGAACCGTGATTACCTCTGTAGGTTTTCATACCCCTCGAGTTGTGGTAGAGCAAGTACGGGTTGGAGCATCCCGACTTAAGGCCTAGGGCCTGGTTCCCTTTTGGGTTTCCAGCTCCGAAGCTGTTGGGGGACGCCGGCCCGTCTCCAAGTGTCTCGCGGTGACTCCCCGTGGTTTCACCACTTATCGCAACGGCCTACGTCGTCGACACGTGGGTTCAAGGTTAGAGGGTCCGTAGGTGACGGTCCTCTGACCGGCCGAAGCGCCCTAGCGAGTCAAAGTTACTGGCGCGATAACAGTCTCTCAGGACTTGAGTTCGGTGGTCGTCTACGCGCGGTGCGTTCCCTCATCGGAGCCTGCGGCGCAGCTTACTTTTATACCATATAGACCGGGAGGCGGAAGCACAGACAATCACCTCATCGAGTTCACGGCTGAAATTCCAGAATTAGTTAAAACTCAATTCGCATATTAAAACGCAATCGGTCTGCCAAGTCATATCTTGGTGGAAAACACCTTAAAACCCCATAGCGGTTGACTCGTAAGTTTACCATTGTGTTTTTCTGCACCCAAATGTATGAAAACTTGGAGGACTGGGAGCAGGTACACACAATGGTAAACCTACGAGCCAACCGCTAAAAGCGGGTTTTCGGGTGTTTTCCACCAAGATAGGACTTTGCAGACCGATTGCGTTTTAATATGAGAATCATTTTTTAACTAATTCTGGAATTTCAGCCGTGAACTCGATGAGGTGATTGTCTGTGCCTTCCTGTCTAGTAGTCAAAATGAATGAACAAGAATATACATGGCGAATAAAAAATTACATTGACAGATTTAATTTTCAATGAAATCTGAATATGTTTCTTGTACTCGAATGTTGGAGTCGGAATAAACGCGAGTATACGACTATATGGTATTCTTTTCATACACTTTTATACTATCATAATTTGTTTCACGGAAGTATAACTATGTACTCAGGTATGCCGCGAAAGAATAACGGCAATTCAAGTGTGCCGTAATACAAAAAAGATTGTAAAACTCTGCTCCAGATAATTAAACACACTAAGTGTTACTAATATACCGAGTAATTAATCATTCGATTTTTAGAATACAAAATCAAGACAAATACAAGCATTTAAATAGAATCAACAGGCTTTTCTAAGGAAATGAAATTCGGTAATTTAATGCTCAAACCATCTGGGTATGTAATAGATAGTTTTCATAGCATATGCCAGTTATGACGTGTACAATCATTATAGAATGTCCATATGACGATTGTGGGTTGTGGTAAACTTTCTAATGATCAGATTTTAGGGAATTTGTTGTTTCACGTTTCACCAAATAAGAAAATAAATTATCTTTTTTCTTTTCAAAAATGATATTAACTTAACAGGCTACGTTACACTAGCATCTCCCGTCAAATTTCTTCTTAAAGTAAACGAAAATCTACAAATTTCCCAAATAAAAGATATTTTCTTTGTATACAATCGAAGATGTTTTTTTAAACTTCTCGTGCACAATCCTTTGATGCATATCTCGCATGCGTAAAGTTCCGTTGCACTATGAGTCAGCAAATGGTATTTTAAATTACTGTCCAAAAAACGTTCATAGGACAAATAAAAGGTTTCTTTTTTTCATGAGTGAGCATATGTTCTTTTAAAATAGCTTTTGAAGAAAAAGTTTTTCTACACACATAGCAACAGAAAGTTTTGTCTTTGTTATGGATCAGCAAATGTGCTAGTAAATTTGGTTTCTGGGTAAAGCGTTTTTGGCATATTTCGCAAATAAAAGGTTTTTCTTGGGTGTGAACACGCAAATGACGACTCAAGGTCTCCCTCCGAGTAAATACCTCTTGGCATATTTCACAAGAAGGAGGTTTTTCACCAGAGTGGATACGACGATGTGCATATAAATTTTGACGGTGGGAAAACTGTTTTTGGCATACTTCGCAAATAAAAGGTCTTTCTTGTGAGTGAGCACGCAAATGAACTTTCAAAGTGTTCTTCTGAGAAAACCCCTTTTGGCAAATTTCACAAGAATAAGGTTTTTCGCCAGAGTGAATAAAAAGATGATCCCTAAAATGTCCTTTCCCTTTAATCATTTTATTGCACACACCACAAGTGTAAAGTCCTTTTAACTGAAGAGGATTATTTTTCTTAAGATGAGAAAGTGTAAAACAAATTTCGAGAGTGCTTTCCTGAGCACTCTCTTGTGTCTTTGTTTGTCTATTGTCTGTGTCTTTGTACAAACACAAACATGTGTAATCAGAAGAGTTTTTTCGGCAAAACACTTTTTACACATTTCACAAAAGAAAACGTTTTCACTAATTTCAATAGAGGGATTCATTTGGAATATGTCTGTTTCAAGAAATCTTTTTTTGACGATAAATAAATTAAAATTATCTGCTTATATAATTTCACAGAAAGATAAATAGTATAAACTTGCAGACTTCTTGAAAAAAGAAGTTTAACCTTAAAAATATGCTTTAGCTTTAATTTATTTAATCATTTTTCATTCAGTACATGATAAATTACAATAAGATGTTATTTCGGATTCTTGGTAGATACGGTTCTTACCATTTTCAAACCAGTTATACTATTTGAAAATGCAATACATGAAAAACAAAATAATCGCAGAAGATTAATATTTCTTCATTTAGTTATTTCTGCAATACACTTCAGGAAAGCTTTTTGAGCAAAATTCACAGATGAAAGTATCTTTGTCTGTCTCAGAAAAAGTATCCATACTGAAATTATATATACTGAATATCTTACTTGCACCAATATAAAAAATAACAAAATCAGACCACTTTAATTTTAGAGTATAGTAAAGATATATAGCAATATATTTTCAATAATTAATTTTTTTTTAAACAGAATCCTGCGAAGAAAATTATTTTTGGTTCATTTCTTTCTTGTTACTTTCTATGCGCTTTAGTCAATTTCAGAATAGAAAATAATTTGAGAATCTGGAATAAATAAGAAAACACAGAATGAGCAATATAGTGAAGTTTTTGCAATATAAATAACACTAACTTTTCAAAATACGAGGGTGGGCTGATAAGTTCTCTGCTTGACACAGAGATGGAACAAGTATGACCAAATAACAATGATGTTTGTAAAGTATGATCCTTTAGATGACATGCTGCCGAGTTTTAGATGCGTGAGTTTATTGGTTATTGCTTGGCGATAAAGTTAAGTAAAGTAAACAAGTTTGACAATTTAAAAAAATGGAAAAAAACTGAAGTTTGAGCTATCATAAAATAGTTTTAAAAAAAAAGGTTTAACCCCCACGGGCATATAAAAAGATTTACATTCCACTTTAAAAGATTCTTGTCTTTCATATTCGACGATAAAAAAGTGGGCTGCTGAATTTAAACATGGTAGGAAATCAATTCACGATGATGAACCCTCGGAGACCGCTGACTAGGCCCCTACCTACCGGGATTCGACCCAGTTTGACGGGTTTGAAGATGATGAACCCTCAGGACGTCCAAAAACCGCTACGACCGCCGAAATCGTCTCAAATATTCACAATGCCGTATTGAATGATCGCCGACTGAGATACGGGAACTTGTTGACATAACAAACTTCTCGACAGACCGTGTCCACCACATTTTACACGATGTTTTGGGTATGAAAAAACTTTCTGCTCGATGCATGCCACGTTTGTTGAACGTCGACCAAAAACGCCAAAGAATGAACATTTCTCAAGAATCTTCTGAAATGTTGCAAGTTGGAAAATAAAATGAAATAGTGTCAAAAATCTTGTATTTTCTTACTCAGGCCGAGAACTTTTTCGAACCACCCTCACACATGGCTTCACTATAGAATTCGCACACAATAGAAGTTGCAAGGGGACTACATTGAAAAATAATATGAAATTTTGTCCAAAATCTTGTGCTTTCCCTGTCAGGCCAAGAACTTATCAGCTCACCATCGTATATAATTTGATCTTAAAGTTAGAACTTAAAATAAAAAGATGCGGAGTAGAAGAAATTCAATGTTGATAGCAACTATTCAAATATATACCAAGGGAAAAAAAACACTGAAAATTTTAAACAAAAGACATTTGAGACACTGGAGTAAGTCAAAAATTTTAAAAATCTAGATAACCATATTTTCACTGAACGTATAATAATTTCTGTCCAGTGTGACAGTCAAATAAGTCATAGTTCACTTAGGGAGTCGCTAGAGGGCAAAACAAGTAGGATCACTTAAGAGCCTACGCTAGTCATGCCAAGAAACGCTCAAGCTAATGTTAAGTCTACGGGAAGGTTCTTGGCAGATTTCTTGCTCGCATTTCAATATTTTTAAATCATTTTTTTTTTTTTTTTGCATAGGGTAGCTGAAGTCGATCTCTAACGTTGTTAGTTTTTACTTTTTTTTATTTTGGTTACAGTTTATTATAGACGGAAATTTTCAAATTTGGAACCGGTTCTGAAAGTGAAAGTACCCTTATATAAAAATATTGGAACCCAGATCGAAAAAGTAAATACTAACAACGTTAGAGATCAACCTCAGCTATCCTATGCAAAAAACATCATTATAATATTAAAATGCGAGCGAGAAATCTGCCAAAAACCTTCCTATAGACTTAACACTAGCTTGCGCATTTTTTCGCATGACTGATGTAGGCTTTTAATGCAACAACAATACAAGTTTCACAAAACCCTTCCTTTCTCAAATTACTAAATATAGACTTACTCCACTGTCATTCTAAACCCCTCTTTTATCAATATGTGTAAATTTAAGGGTTGTTTTTTTTTCGTCCGAAACAAATATTTCACATCTCAGGGGGTGCGGATGACTGGTAGATACCCGACAAAATATCGTAATTATCAGGAAAATTTTCCACACATGAAGATACCTTTAAAATCTTAATCTTTATAAATTACATTCATATTTTAGAAAATCACAGAATGAGCAATATAGTGAAGTTTTTGCAAGATATATAACACAAAATTTTCAAAATATATAATTTCATCTTAAAGTTAGAACTTAAAACAAAAAGAGAGGGAGTAGTCAATGTCGATAGCAACTATTCCAATATATACCGAGGAAAAAAAAACAATGAACATTTTAAACAAAAGACATTTCTCATTATGTGAAAGTTTCAAGGTTGTCTTTTTCCCGTCCGAAACAAATATTTCAAATCTCAGGGGGTGTGGAGGACTGGCAGATACCCGACAAAATATCGTAATTACCAAGAAAATTTTCCAAACATGAAGATACCATTAAAATGTTAATCTTAGTAAATTACATTCATATTTTAGAAAATTACAGAATGAGCAATATAGTGAAGTTTTTGCAAGATATATAACACAAACTTTTCAAAATATATAATTTCATCTAAAAGTTAGAATTTAAAACAAAAAGAGGGGGGTAGAAGAAATACAATGTCGATAGCAACTATTCCAATATATACCGAGGAAAACAAAACACTGAACATTTTAAACAAAAGACATTTATCATTATGTGAAAGTTTCAGGTTTGTTTTTTTTCTCGTCCGAAACTAATATTTCACATCTCGGGGGGGGGGGGGGCTGGTAGATACCGGAAAAATATGGTAATTACCGTAAAAAATTTTCCACACATGAAGACATCTTTAAAATGTTAATCTTTATAAATTTCATTCGTATTTTTGAATAAAAAAAACACCTAAATAATTGCATGACAAATATAACAATATAAGGAATTGATAAAGTATGTTTATTTTTTAAGCATAAAATGACATTAACTATATAACTTGTGCTTGTTATTTTAAAACTTCAACACCTTATTACAAGGTATCCCATATCTCATATTCCATTATGTTTTAAATTTTCATTCTGTTTCATTTTGTATCTAATTTTTCATTTATTCATGTTAAAATAGGAGCACGGACAGACAGTCAGTCAGACAAACTGAATTCATAAACACTTTTCAACTATGTTGGAAAGTGTTAAAAACTATCCTTATTAATCTTTGTGTAAAAAAACTATTGTTAAACATGACAAACAGGACACTGGCAACACTGAAGAAGAGCGAGAGATTTCGCGTCTTGGTTTATTGATTCGCGAGATTTTTTACCTCAAGGGACCGAAACTATCGCATAGTAACCGTTCGTGTGTTAAACGTGATATTTCTAGATTAGTCTAATGGCGATGTTCAAGAAACTGGAAAAACCCGCGTTTTTAGCGGAAAAAATATCTTTATTAAACTTTGTGTAAAAAACTATTGTTAAACATGACAAACAGGACACTGGCAACACTGAAGAAGAGCGAAAGATTTCGCGTCTTGGTTTATTGATTCGCGAAATTTTTTGCCGCAAGAGACTGAAACTATCGCATAATGACCATTCGTGTGTTAAACGTGATATTTTTAGATTAGTCTAATGGCAAATCAATTTTGAGTTGTTGAGCAGGTCATTTGAGAACTACCTTAAATATCGATATTTTGCTATCTAAACAAAAGGAAATTAATTTTTGAAAATCATCCAATGTAAATCCGAGAAAAGAAAATCTTTTATTGGTTGCATTCTTGAATATTTAGTACAGCAACAAAGTTTATAAACACATTTTTCTCAACATGTCTTTAACCACTTGAGACCTGAAGTTAAAATAACACAACAAACACACATTCTTTGCTTTTGCATAAACAAAATGACACCGTAGATGACAAAAGGAACCCTTTTTCTGAAATTGATACTTTAGGGCAGGGGTTCCCAACCTTTTTTTTCTCACGTACCCCTTGCTTACGGCCGTATTCTCCCCTCACGCGGAATCGGAATATCGTACTGAATTCGATGATTCCAGGTGTTATTTCGAAGATCGCGATTCTCCCCTCAAAATCCGGAATTCAGGCATTTCGGAAATGTGGAATATCCTTTACTTTCTTTCGGCTGCTCAGAGGCAGCCGGAATATCGTTTTGGAAGGTGGAATCTCTCTGTTTGCTAATAATGGTGGACGTAAGCAGTTATTGTTGATGTTTTTTGTATAACATTTGTAGAGTTTATTTCTTTTTTTATATGTTTTTTTTTATTAATTCCTGTTGGATAATTAAAATGTGAATATTTTTATTTTCCGTTCTATTCAAATTGGTAAGTAATAAATATTATTATCTCCTGAAATGAAGTAAAATATTATTATATATTGTAATAAGTTCAAAATTTTTCTATGACAGATTCTGTCTCCTTTTCACTCCGTATATTTGTTTGTTTAGAGACATGTATTAAAAGTATCTCTATTTTTTAGAATCTAAATATTGATATGCCCCCCGAATTGTTTAAAAGACTTGGTAATATTTGATTGGATCTGTTTAAAATATGCATCTTTAGATATTTTGAAGATTTTTTTTAAAACTAAATTTCATATTTCTGCATAACCTTTGTACATAACTAAAAAACCTGTGCTGTACATGTCTATACATATTTGTGTGATATTTTATATGCTTGTGTGTATTAGAACTTTTTAAAACATATTATTGTAATGTAATCTAATAAAGTTAAATAATTGCCTTATGTTTTCACATTTCACTGCTTAATAAGTCTTGTATCCTACATTATCACATGCAAATTTTCGTGTGATATTTTAAAAATTAATTTAAATGCTACAGTAGCAGTAGCATTGCACCATTTAAAGTGTATTTGTTTAAAAAAATATGATCCAATCTCTGGAATTATTTATAAAATTAATAGCAAGTGTCAATTAAAGAGGTGTGAAAATTTGATTTTTTACATTGAATTAAAATATCCACATGATATGGCAGCTTTGTGAATTTTAATCTAAAAATATTATACAGCCTTGCAAAAAGAATTCTGCGTTTATCAGTATACTATCAAAATAACTTTTGGCTAGTATACATGTTGCTATGATTTAAAAAATATATATTTGGCTATTTTTTTTAAGTGATAACTAAAATTTGAAATTTTTTGTCAGTACTATTTTCATATTTTTAAGAACTATATTTCTCTTTCAAAGTAAAATGAGTTTAACTTCATGAATAGATGTCTTAATGCCAATGTTTATTGCAATTTTAATATTTATTTGTTAAATACTAATTGCTAATAAATCAGAAATTGGTTCAAATTTGTCATAAAATATTTAATTGACCACTGGTGCCAATTTTATCACTCTCATAATTTTTTGGAGATTTGTTATTTAAGAAAATAAGATGTAACCAGTACAGTTACCTGTTCAACATATAAAATAACTAACCCTAATCAAATATGTTGCCCCCCCCCTTTTTTTTTGGGGGGGGGGGGGGCAAAATTACTTTTATATGCACTACATAATATAAAAATGCCATTTTATTGAAGGCTTTTAATTGCAGAAGGACATTCTACTATATTTTTTTTCAATTTAAATTAATCTTCATTGACTTACTCATACTGGCTAAACATACTTATTTTATTTTATATTTAACTTAGTCTTTATTTATTTCTTATATTATGCAAAAAAAAAAAAAAAATCGCTAAATAAAGAGTTGCAATGTTATAAATAATTAATGCTATTTTGATTCTAAATTCAAAATCTTGAGTTTCTATTTATTTCTAACTATTTACTTGAAAACAGCCTGAAAAATGCTTGCTGCCTTTTCTGAAAACAACTTTCACAGTTCTCAACTTGCATCAATATAATATAATATCCAAGTGGAATAAGCTCAGTCGCTTATTTGTTTATATTTTCAAATTTTTATGTTCATGTTGCACGTTAACGAATACAGGTAGAAAATAACATAATTATTAAAAAAATCACATGTTATTGTTGTCGGCGGCGCAGTTTATGTAATGTGTAAAATAGTTTCTTTAATTGTATAAAACCAATACTTCATAAATAGAGTTAAGTAAGCATGCATTCGCTTACCTGATTGGGCGATGAAAGCACTTATTATATCCAATAAATAGATTGGTGACGTGTTGCAACTTCCTCACGTATATTATTATCCGTTAGAGTATTCCGGATTATCTATAATATCACTTCTGCAAAATAATAAAATTAGTTTCGTTGAATAATCACTGTAGAATTAATAGAGTATTTCCTTTCGATTAAATTTAGGTTTAATATACGTTTTTTGATTACATAATTACACAGAGCATTTACATCGCTCTGACATTTTCACACGCTACATTTTATAAAGAAATTCACACAACAACTGACTAAAAATCTAAAGAGTTTTTTCCTGTCCTTGGTAGCCTTGGATGACGTCACTGGGAAAAAGCACATGATAGCACGTGATAATCATTCTTTCACGTGGGCGTTTATTCCATGTACTTAGCTGAGTTGAAAACAGTTTATGAATGGGTTTTTCCGACGAGATAATTAAAGTTGTTTACTGCAAATTTAAAGTACTTTATTATTATCTGACGATTGAAGAGTAGTTGATTCCGAATAGAAGATTACCCTTTAATTGGAATTTCCGTCACTCCCCCTTAATCTTCTATGTAGGATAAGGAAGTAAGTTCAGATTGTTTCGGTGTTTAATGAATTCAGGTTTGGGGTTGGGCTTGGTGAGTGAATCTGCGGTCATAAATTCTGTGGGACAATACTTTAAATCTATTATTCCATCTTCCTTGAGTTGTCTTATCGCGTGGAATCTGATATCTATATGTTTACTTTTTCGAGTATGTTTTTCACTTTCAACCATTTTTATACATGGCTGATTGTCCTCGTATATTGTTATGGGTTTCTGTTGTGGTAAATTTAAATCTTCCAGGAGTTTTATCATCCATAGTATTTCCTGTGCTGCGTTACTTACAGAAATGTATTCAGCTTCTGCTGATGACAGAGCAACGCACGTCTGTCTTTTCGTTGTCCAATGTATGGGACATTTTCCTAACATAAATATATTTCCGCTGGTGGATCGTCTAGTTTCTGGATCACCTCCCCAATCTGCATCTGCGTAAACTTCGAGAATAGGCTTATTTTTCGAACTTAGCGTCAGGTTGAGGTGTTTTGTGTTGTTTAAGTATGTTACGATTCTTTTGACTGCTTTCCAGTCTTTTTCTCGAGGGGTTTCATTTCTACGGCTGAGTATGTTGACCGCTGCTGAAATATCTGGCCTGGTTAATGTTGAGATGTAGAGTAATGTTCCCGTTGCTTGTCTGAATTTAATATTGTTAGGTAATAGATTTTCATCATCGTTGAGTCGATTGTAACCTGCTTCCATAGGTGTGCTGTAAGGTTTTGCGTTTTGAAGATTGAGTTTATCTACCAATTCTTCAATTTTTGAATTTTGGTTTAAGTAGAAATTTTTATCGTCTCTTTTTATATTTATTCCGAGATAGTTATTGACTTCTCCCAAATCTTTCAATTCATATTCCCTTTTGAGATTGTTTATTAATTCAATTATATCTTCGTTTTTTCCGGCGATTAACAAATCGTCCACATATACTATAATGTATGTCCAGTTTTCACCATTTTCGCGTATAAAAAGACATGAGTCAGATGTACTTTGTACAAAATTTAATGCTTTAAGACTCTCGGAGATTTTCGTGTGCCATGCTCTGGCGGCTTGTTTGAGCCCGTATATTGCTTTTTGTAATTTACATACTTTGTTTTGTTGATTTGGAGCTATATAGCCTTCCGGCTGTTTCATGTATACCTCTTCTTGTAGGTTTCCGTGTAAAAACGCTGTATTCACGTCGATATGATTAACTTTAAGGTTATGATTTAATGCTGCTATGAGAAATGCACGGATTGTGGTATGAGAGACAACTGGAGCAAAGGTCTCATAATCTACTCCGAATTTCTGACTGTATCCCTGTGCCACGAGTCGTGCTTTATAGGTTTGCACTTGATTTAGGTTGTCGCGTTTTAATTTAAAAGTCCATTTTGAACCTATCACTTTCTTGCCTGGGGGCGGATCGACTAATGTCCAAGTTTTATTTTTAGCTAGGCACTTGATTTCATTTTCGGTGGCTTTGAGCCAATTTTCCCTATCGTGGGGATTTTTCATTTCCATGATATCGTTCCAATTCTTTGGTTCATTTGATTGTGTGTCTTTAACTAAACAGACAAATCTATCTGGTGGTACTCCTCTGTTAGATCTATTTGACCTTCTTGGTTCTATTTGTGTTTGTTTGGACTCGCATGGTTGTTTTTCATTATCATTAATGTCAATTTCAATGTAATTTTTATTCTTCTCTTCTTGATTTCTATCATCAGTGGAGATTTCTTCGAGATTTGAATCTTCCTCAATGTTGTTTGAGTGTTTTATTTCATGTTCTATGAATTTTACAGTCCTGGCAATTATTATTTGTTTGTCTTTTGTGTGTATGCGATATCCTTTGGAACGTGTGTCGTAACCTAGAAAAATACCTTCTTGCGCTCTATTATCTAGTTTTCCTCGATGTATTTTATTAATGTAAACAAATGCTTTACATCCAAAGGTTCTTAAATGTTTGAGATCAGGTTTGATACCTTTCCATAGTTCGTATGGAGTTTTGTCGTTCGCTCTTGTTGGTAATCTGTTTTGTAAATATGTCGCTGTGTGTATTGCCTCTCCCCAAAATTGTTTATTTAAATTTGCTTCTAAAAGCATGCTACGTGTCATATCGAGTAGGCTTTTATTCTTCCTTTCTGCCACGCCGTTCTGGCTCGGGTTGTGTGGAATTGTGAATTGGTGTAATATCCCGTTTTCCTTTAGATAATTGTCTATTTCGTTGCTATTATATTCTCCTCCATTATCTGATCTTATTTCTTTTGGTTTTCTACCGAATTGATTATTTACCATTGCAATGTATTCTTTTAATTTATCAATTACTTCGCTTTTCTTAGATAGTAAGTATATAGTTGTATATCTCGAGTAATCGTCGATGAATGTGAGAAAATATTGTTTTTCTCCTAGTGTTGGTGTACTTATAGGTCCACAGACGTCGCTGTGTATTAAATCGAGAACTTTGTTTGCTCTATTTGTAGCCGATTTTGGATATGGCGCGTCGTTTAATTTAGATTTGATGCAGGTTTCGCATAATTTATTATTGTGTCTGCAGTTTTTAATTTTTATTCCGGTAGCTAGCTGTTTGTTAACAATTGTTTTGATTGCTTCATAATCACGATGTCCTAGTCTTCGATGCCATACTTCTAAACATTCTTTATTATTATTACAGCTTAGTGTGACGTTTGCATAGTTTTCTGCATTTTCTGAGTGGTTTGTTTGTTCGATTATGTATAAATTATTTTTGTTCTTCGCTCTTATATAAATTTCACCGTCGAACGTTAAATCGCACTTGTCATTTTCAAAGATTAATTTGCATCCATTTTTAGTTGCTTTGCTTACGGATATTAAATTGGATTCTAGTTCTGGGACGTATAGGACTTCCTGTAGTCTTGTGAGTTTTATTTCTCCATTTGGGGATTTCGTTTTTATTAAAACGTCGCCTGAACCGAATGCTTCGAGTTTGTTGCCGTTTGCGATGGTGACTGATGATTTTTCAAAATTGTTAAATTTATCAAATAACCTCTTATCATTTGCAATGTGTGAGGTACTGCCACTGTCGAGTATCCAGTTTTGTTTTCCTAATTTTTCTGTTATTAGTACGCGATCTTCGGATTGATTAGTTTTTGAGCTTATTTTCTGATCATTCGCGTTATCGTGACAGTCAGTATTCTCTTTATAATTCTCTGTGTTTTCATAGCATAGTGATGATGAAAAAGGTTTAGCTTTATTTTTATTATTAAAGTTATTCACATTTTGATATGTGTGTTTGTTTTTGTTGTGCTGTGTGTATCTGCTCTTGAGGTGATAGCACTCGCTATTATTATGATTCGTCATCTTACAGTGACTGCAATATTTTGAATTTCTTTTGTAGTCGTTATAAGTGTGTTTTCTTTGTGTTTTAAATGCCTTTTCAGAGCTGTTGTTTTGTTCAGACATTTCTTGTCTGCGATTATACTCATCTATGAGTTTACTTCTGATAAAATCTGGGGATAATTCGGCTTCGGGCCTTGCCTCTAATGCTGTGATAAGCGTGTTGTAGCTGGGCGGTAATGAGCATAGAAATAGTGCAGATATGTGTGAGTCATTTATATTCTCGCCTATGGCGGATAATTTATCTATTATTTGTAGAATATTTGTTATATGAGTAATCATATTGCCGTTTTCGGGCAGTTTAGTACTGTACAGTTTTCTCAATAAATACAGTTTGCTACTCAAATTTGCTCTTTCATGCGTACGTTTGAGAACTTCCCAGGTTTGCCTGGCTGTGGTAGAATTTTTTACATGCACAATTTGTGCGTCATCTATGCTTAGATTAATTAAAGCTCTTGCTTTTCTATCTTTTTTGTTCCAATCCTCATTTAAAGGAGTTGGTGGTTGATCACTTATTACTTCAAATAAGTCTTCTTTAATGAGAAGCATTTCGAGCTTAAATTTCCAGTTGGAATAATTGCTCGAATTTAGTTTCTCGATGAATTGGCTTTCTTTAAATGTAGCCATTTTTATTTTCTATCTTTAATTATTTTTAAAGATATTTAATTTAATTTTATACGAATCGCTTTTCTTTGCGTTCGTTTTTTATTTTCTATAAAGCGAGTTTTTTCAGCATATAGCTAATGTGCTTAAAATTTTTATTTAATACATACTATCAGTCTTTAATAATCTGTCGGCGGCGCAGTTTATTTAATGTGTAAAATAGTTTCTTTAATTGTATAAAACCAATACTTCATAAATAGAGTTAAGTAAGCATGCATTCGCTTACCTGATTGGGCGATGAAAGCACTTATTATATCCAATAAATAGATTGGTGACGTGTTGCAACTTCCTCACGTATATTATTATCCGTTAGAGTATTCCGGATTATCTATAATATCACTTCTGCAAAATAATAAAATTAGTTTCGTTGAATAATCACTGTAGAATTAATAGAGTATTTCCTTTCGATTAAATTTAGGTTTAATATACGTTTTTTGATTACATAATTACACAGAGCATTTACATCGCTCTGACATTTTCACACGCTACATTTTATAAAGAAATTCACACAACAACTGACTAAAAATCTAAAGAGTTTTTTCCTGTCCTTGGTAGCCTTGGATGACGTCACTGGGAAAAAGCACATGATAGCACGTGATAATCATTCTTTCACGTGGGCGTTTATTCCATGTACTTAGCTGAGTTGAAAACAGTTTATGAATGGGTTTTTCCGACGAGATAATTAAAGTTGTTTACTGCAAATTTAAAGTACTTTATTATTATCTGACGATTGAAGAGTAGTTGATTCCGAATAGAAGATTACCCTTTAATTGGAATTTCCGTCAATTGTTGTATAATAATTTCTTCAAATAAGACTTTTTTTTTTAAAGCAAATCTTTGGTAGTGCAGTTAATCTTTTTATCATTTTACAATAGTAATTTAGCATTTATTGGAATCTTGTGTTTTTTAAAAAGCAGAAAAAGATTTTTTAGATGTTGAAACCCTAGTATAACAGTTGTGTGTAATATTTGTTAGCTCAAATATAATTTGTAAGTTGCATTTTCAATTTTTTGTCCACTGTGAAGTATACGTGCATGAGTATCAGATCCAACAACAAGGCTTACGAGTTAAATATCACACCCCCAAGCCCAAACTTTACCTAATGTGAATACTACACAAATATATAATTTTTCTTTTGAATGATTTGTAAAAACTTATTGGAGTCAGCAGTCTTTGGTTTGGCAAAAACAAAGTTCATAATTATTAATAAAAACTTCCAGTTGGTGAATTTCACTTGTATAAAAAAAAATCATGCTGGCAAATGAGACCCAATGAAAATAAGGATAAGTTTAAAGTCCCTATTAATAATAAATATTTTTTGAACATTGAAAGGAAACTTATTTATCTTAAAAGTTTATTTTATTTTACTTCATTTTATCTATTCAATGTATTTCAGAGTTAAAAAAGTTTTATTTAAATTCTGATTTAGATGTGTTTATCTTCCAAGATATAGATTTATCTTACAGCATAAGTCATCTGTTTAAATGTATTTATCTAATAAAATAAAAATTTTGATTTTTTTTTTTTTCAAAAGCATATATTTATTATTACTGTTTTTTTAAAACTTCCATTATCAAAAATTATAGAATGCTCTCTGTGGAAGATTCTTCGATTTAAGTGTATATTTATAAATTTTTAGACAAATACTGATATATATTGATAAAGTGATCAAAAGTCTTATGATAGAAGTAGGGAAACTGCCGTAGACCCTAGTTTTCTCATAGTTTGTTGTGTAAAATGCTGTTTTGAGAGAATATTTAGCGAATAATGTTCTTTAAAAAAAAAAAAAATAGTTTCTAGGGTGCATCGATTTTATTTCTGATATTACTTCTAGAAACAAATACAATATCATTCCATAAAAAGTTCAGAAGGAGATTAGTAGATCTGGTGGATCCTGTGGTGCCTGAATCCTGAATAGATGTTTGATTGCTCTCAGAAGATCACAAGTGTGTAGTTTTATTGTATAATAAGTGACTATCATTAGTGATCTTTTGCAAGCAAGTAGAATTTGATGCCTTTGGACTAAATGCTACTTTTGGAAGGATTGTTGATACATCTTTGCCTCGAAGAAGTACAACTTTTAAATCTGCAATATGATACGAGTCCCACTGCTATGCCAAAAGAGAGGACAGTGAAATAAGTTTAATGAAGTAGCATCAAAAATAATATTGTTGCTCCCTACAAACTAGTTTTTTTTTATTACATTATACTTGCTAAATTAGGTTTTCTAAAAAATAGCATGTTACACTACAAACTCTGAGAACACAACAAAAAAAGTAATTACAAAAATTATTTAACATATTTTTAAATGACTATCATCCAATAATGGACAACATTCTTTCTTTTCGTTCGAGGCTATAAAAAGCTAACTGTTTGGGAAAACATTGAAAAATTGTTCCATTTGAAAACATGCTCTTGAATAATACTTATTTTTTATTCTGCTACTGAAATGATAGCAATGTATGCAATAGATCTGTATAATATAAGAAAAATAAATATTAATTTAATTTCTGATTAATTTACTGTTAATTATTGAATGTATTAGAAATATAACGTTAAAATAAATTATTGAATCCATTGGACACTACACTGTTAACTAGTTATTTTAAAAAAACACAAATTGCACAAATTGTGCCTATTAGTTGCTAAAATCAGTGTAAAAATTGTTTTAAACTCATAAAAGAGCTAAAATCCTACATGTTTCGGTTTTAAACTTAAAGCCATCATCGGGGAAGAGGAACAACACAAACTACTACTGATCTTTAAATTTTCGACACGAGAAAATTGAAATCAACAGATTGGAATTGATTTCAATTTTCTCGTGTCGAAAATTTAAAGATCAGTAGTCGTTTGTGTTGTTCCTCTTCCCCGATGATGGCTTTAAATTTAAAGCCGAAACATGTAGGATTTTAGCTCTTTTATGAGTTTAAAACAATTTTTACACTGATTTTAGCAACTAATAGGCACAATTTGTGCAATTTGTGTTTTTTTTAAATAAAATAAATTAGATTATAACTATTGTCTATAAAAATGAATAAAATTTCAAATGTTCAAATTGAGGTATGTTTATAAATTATGTAAATTAAAACTTATTTACTAAAATATATTCTTATAATCACAATTTCTATATTAGTTTTTAATATTTAGAAAAATTTTCATATAATTTTTGCAAAACATGCTTTTATGAAAATTTTCATTATTTAATAACTAAATAATGAAAGAATATGCGTTTGTTTTCATTAATTTGGTTTTTGAGCTTATAAGCATGGCAGAAAATAATCTGATTAAGAGAAATAGTAAAAAATCCTTCGTTAATTCAAACTGTTCATTCTTATAATTATATTTACTCTAAAGGTATGTAAGAATAATTAATAGGTATAGTTAATTTGTTATTTGTTTGTTTAACTAATGAAATGACTTATTGCAATTTTTATTATTCTATAATTAGTAACTATAATGTTGTTAATTAATTATAAAAATATAAATTATGCTTCTTAATCAGTGATAAAAATTGGAAAATGAAAGGTAGGTGTCAAATATTCATTTTTAGCATTATATACTCCTTTACAGAAAAGCACAAATATTTTTCTTTTGTTTAAAATTGAAGTTCTTAATCTACCAGATTAAAATTATTTTAAGCAACTGTAAAGCTGATATAAAGCATTTTTAAGTATTACTGTATTTATAATTGAAAAATGCACTTAATCATGTAAAACAAAATTAAAACTGGATAACTTCCTACCAAGTCAGTAACAAAATTTTATCCCTTAACTGATGACACCTAAGAATTTAGTAAAAAGAAAAAAAAACTTATAATTTCATTACAGTCGAATCTTGTTAATATGAAATCAAAAGGACCACTTTTTTTTTGTGTGTGTGTGTGTGTGTTAATCATTAAAATAATAGTACCATCTTATCCGTTGGTATTTATTAGTGCTAAGTGATTTAATGTCAACAACAATGTTCGACTTTGTACATAGATTGTATATGCATGTGTGTGCAAAGCTGGGCATCCATTCACAAAATTGGTGTCATCTGCTTTTGCAAATTCTTTACACATGGTGCATGTCATCAAATTTTGCTCTTGTGTAAACAAGGGATTTTCTTTTTTTCCTTTCATAAATGTGTTGGAATATAATGGAAAAGTACCCAAAATACTATCTTTGAATCACTGAACCAAGACAGATCATTTGACATGTTACAGGTATTCTGAAAAATTAAGATGTAATAGTTTGCCACTTTGTACATTAAAGAAAAGTCAAAGGAATATATACCTACAGAAATAAAAGTTGATTAACATTACAAAAAAAAAAAAAAAAAAAAAAAAAACTATTTGTCTTTATATAAATTAGATTGAATTATGTTTTTGGTTTCTCATTTATGATAATTATAAGTATGTGCAGAACTTATTTTAATGAAATATCTTTATCACAAAAATATTATTTATTATGAAATTTTAGCAATCATAGCCATCGTCAATGAATATGTTATTTAATAATTCAACAAGTAAACAAGTAAAAAAAAAAAAATACTTTGTGTGTGATTTTATTGGTTTAAAGAAAAGAAGAATTATAAATTAAATGAAAACAATTAAGAAAAAAAAATCAAAATTACAGAAAATTCAACATTTCATTTTCTAACAGCATTTGTATTATAGAAATAGATTTAAATCTTAGCTCGAGTTTTCTTTTTCAACTCTGAATGATAAAAATTTTAAATTATCATTGTTGTTTTGAGTTTATCAGAACTTACGATATATAGCTAATTTAATCCTTAAATCTTGATCTGAAACAAAAAAACGGGGGGAGGGGGGGGGGAATCTCTGATCAGTTGAATTTTTTTTTTCTTTATGAATTCTAACACTGAAGATTTAAGAAATGCCCTAATGCTGATATGTATTATTTGATGGCATTCTAATATTGTTCAATATCATTATTGTTTTAAATTATTAGGAGATTTAAGATATTTTAAGTAAGAGAAAAAATGCACAGCTCAAGCAACACTTTCAAATCTTATATTTACTATTTAAGAATACACAATTTTACTTTTAAAATTTTACCAAGTTACAAAATTGCAGTTATTAATAATACTTTACTAAAATATTAATTACTGATATACAATAATAGTGATATTTTAAACAATGCTGTAATGTTGTAATACGTGCGACATATAATGTGAAATTTTAGATATCAATGTAAATGTAGTATCTGAGGTTTTTGACAACATGGTTCACACCATGGTATAAACCGTCAAAAACTGACACATGTCAAAAACCTGCCAACCTTGATTCTTTATGAAAGGAAAAAAAAACTTAACTGAAGTACATATAATATTAATTATTATTTATGTGAATAAATATCAGTTTTTATTAAAGTCTTATGCGAATTAGTTAATTTTATTTAGTTAAATCAATATGCGAAAAAAAATTTTAAAAAGCTTGGATGATAAAAACAAAAACCTTTCTCATTTAAAGTAGTCGATTTTCAACCCAAACAATAAGTGAATACATTGACAAAAGAATTTTAATTGTATTGAATATCACCTATGAAATGCCATGACAGAGAATTTAGTCATTTGTTTATTAATTAGTGTTTTGTACGTGCAGCCTAAGCTCCAATATCTTTTGTGTAAAAACATTTGGTGCATTAGAATGTTGTTTGTGAATTTTTAGCACATGAAAATTTACCCTACCTGAAGTAGGTTATGAAACGCATACACACACGTAATTTATGTACAAATGTATATGCATACATATATATAATTTTATTGTTCAATTTAACTGAATAATAATCCACAGCAAAATTAAACAAGGTGCTTATTAATACACTGGTTGGTACAGCAAAGAAAGGAGGGGGGGGGGGAATTGAAGCCTTGAAGCCTATCTTGGAGCACCTAAAAATTGGTAAGATGCAAACTAAACATTGTATTAAAGTGATGCATGATGTGTAAAAGTCAACATAAAAAACATAAACCGCTAAAGATATTTTAGAATGCATCTTCTTCAAGAACTTAAAAACTTAAAACTGCTCAATAAAATTTATTTTCACTACTTGTGCTTTTCATTATATAATTTTTTACACATTCATACTCAAAATATTTTATTAATTTGTAAAAAATGGATTTATTCATTTTATAATCAATAATGATTCAATAACCCTTCTTATTTGAAGATCCTTCCTGCGCCACTATATTAAAGATAATTAAAATTGCATTAACAAGAATAAAATGTGGAATGACTATTTGAAAAACTATACTTTAAAAAAAATGAAGAATACATGTAAACTAGAATAGGAACAATTTTAATATAACACAAAATGTACTTAATACTAGAATGCTAGCATTATTTGCATCTGAGTGTTATTTCAATAAGAAGTGTACATCAAAATGACATACACAAATATTCTAAGGCTACGTACAAAAGTATGTCAATAGTACAGTAGAGTACGCAGGATTCTGTTTTTTTTTTTTTTTTTTTTTTTTTTTTTTTTTTTTTTTATAGGGTGGGAGGAGGGGGGGGTGTTACTGAGCTTGGGTAATATGTGGGGTTGTGAAAATGGCTTAAATTGTGAGTCCCCTGCAGTAGCATAATTAGCAAGAAGTTTTAAAGTGGCAAGATAAAATAATGATTTAGCTAAATAGTATTAACATAAATCCACAAACTTGTATAATAAATATATAAGTAGCTATTTTTAACTGATGCATTTGTAAAGTAAATAATATAGCTAGTGAGTAAATTTACACTAATAATATATATATATATATATATATATATATATATATATATATATATATATATATATATATACTATCAGTATAAATTTATTCTTTAGATAAATTATAAAATAGAAAAATAAATTAAACTTATGTAAAGATTCAAAAACTGCATTGAGAAATTCACTTTATTTAATATAATTTATTATTTATTTGTAATATGTTCTCCATAAATCGTGAAATATACTGGTTTAAATTTTGGATCCAATATCATGAATTATTTGTTGATCGAAGTACAAAATTAATAAAAATGATAACAAATGAATATATAATAATTATGCCTTTAAAACTCAGATATAAACAGTTCAATAATAAGAAATTAGATTAGGTGTTAGATTAATCATCCGATTTAAATATTTCATATTTAACGTAAGAATAAATACACCAAGAAAAAAAAACGGACATTCCCCCCGTTTCGTTCCACTTCGGTGGAATGGGAGAATACGGCCGTTAGACTTTTTATTTATGCGTAACCCTTCTCACATAAATCGGTCCCAAATAAGTTTTTGTTTTGTTCGTTAGTTATAGTCTTATGCTAGTTACCAATTGATGCAATTCATTTAAGAATTCCAGTTTTCGATCCCTTATCCATTTTGAAAGCGATAACAACATAAAGGTTGTTAGCCCTATATATATATTTTTGGGCCTTGAAACTTATACATAATGTCACCTTTTCGTACTAGTCTAATTTTCCCATTGAATCCTGTATTAATTTTCTTCAGTCGATATCGTTTTCCATTTCTAGTATCGCTCAAATCTTTCTTTTCGTTTTTCAACTTGCCGATAATGTTTACTGTTCGTTTCGATATCGTTTCTCACATCGGCTATCGTTTTCTCAGCATTTTTCCGGATTCAGTTGCAACAGCCAGCTACGATATCATTTCATTCGTAACATTATAGGGGAGCATGCGCCGGCACCGTGACACTGTTTTCAAAGGCACTCTAAATTACTTTGCCGATAGGCAGTTTAAGAACTTCTCAACTTAGCACGTTGGAAAGGGGGCGTTTTCGGAAAGCGGTATGATGGAGATAGAAATAAGAAGGAGAACAGTGAAGATAGGCTTTCAAGATCAGAACATGGACCGGTAATTAGTACCCAGTTAGTGGCGCTGGTACTCCCAAAGGCCGGTCATGTGACCTGTCAAACATGACAAATTGTCGTCTGCGCTTCCTGCATTTTGGTTTTGAGCATGGTAAAGAGTTGTCAGTCGAAACTGGAAATAGAGGGCGCTACACTCCCCAAAGGCCTAAAAAAATAGAAACGCCGCCATACTAGGTACCGCTTTTAGTTCCATAAGTAGAAACATTATCTTTGTTCTCCTTATTTCTATCTCCATGGCGGTATGTTGATGCTTTTTAAAAGGGAATGAGAAGGCGGTTGAGGGGGGCCTACGTGGCCGAGTGGTTAAGGCACCACTCCGTTAATCGCTTCATAGCGTAGGAAGCAAGGCCGGTGGTGTTCGACTCCCGCCAGCTCCATTGCACACACTTTGTGGAGCTCCCGGATGTAACTCTTGGTGTTGTAAATTTCCTTGTACTGTCTCGTCAAGATTTATGTAATTGTTGAAGTCATGTCTGTGTTTCTGTGAATAATAAAAATGTATATGGATCATTCGAGACGACAGCCTAGTAGCTATAGGTCTCAAAGCCCACCCCCCTTCAAGGCGGTTGAGTGGTGGGCGAGTGAATGATAGCAGCAGCTAGGTTATACAATGATCGATTTTAAACAAATGTTTTAATGCTGCAATAATATTTATTCTTTCGAAGTCCATTTAATATTGTGTTCTGTTAATATGAAAGTGTGTTTTTTTTAAGTGACATGTGGACCCGTCTTCATTTTGTGTTTTCTTTACAAGCCTAAATGTTATGTCAACTTGTTTTTTTGGTTTCGTCAAATATAAATAGAGAGAAAGCCCTATATCAATATATTTCTACATCGTTTCAGCAGTGCTTATATTATTGTATGAATTGAAAATGAATATCTTTGCTTATGCTGGACTTTGATAGTAAATGAACAGTGATTTATACTCATGTGGAAATACGTAACTTACCAGCATGTGAGTAGGACTTGGTATTTCTTTTGGAAGGTTTAAATTATTTCATGTTCTCATATTTTTGCCACCTTGTTTCTGTTGCCATATGCCATTATATTTTATTTAAGTAAATTGTCTGTCATATTTTTCATCTTTATTTTATTTTTTTTGTGATATGTAAATAAACGTTAGTTTATTTTAAAAACCTAAAACTGTTTTATCAATGTGTATTATCTACATTCAACACTTTTAGTCACTACCTTGCCAATATCAGCCAATAAACTTCCACGTACTCTGCTTTTCAATTTAATTCTATTTTTAGACCGGTCCCTGTATACGGACCGCGAACAAAGGTCACTCAAAACAATAAACTCAAAACAGTTCAAGGGACTGGAAAAATCCACGTATTAACTAGGTCTGACAGTACTTTTTACTTGACATGTCTCTATGAGTAAATTCAAGATTTTAGTCAATAGTATTGTCAATAGATAGTTTAGGCAATAGATTGGGCTACAGGGTTACTAATTCCATGAAATTCTGATTTTTGTATTCAATTGATCTACATTTTTCTGCACTTTTAGATAATCACACTTGAATAAGGAAAGTTAAGGCTGTTCTCAAATCCAAACTGGCTACTTTATGACACTTAAAAAAAAAAATTCATTTTTGTTCGAAAATGTATCAAATTGGTGCTTTTATTAAGAAACTTTGTAATCGAAAGACATTTTCCAGTTTTTAGTAAAGGCAGAATATCTTTCAGAAAATACTATCAAACTCAGCGTTTTGAATCGAATTCCTGACGTGGCAGCACTAGGAAAAAGAAAAACTTGTCGTCAACTGAAACGAATTGCTTATAACTCGATAAGTACTTTATTTATCAAAGAATGGGAAACTCACATCGATTCCAAATAGCTTCAATAGTCAGGCCTGCCAATTTTATGCCTTTGCGCTTAAAAATGAGTCAGAAAATTTTGAGTTGTTGAGCAGGTCATTTGAGAACTACCTTAAATATCGATATTTTGCTACCTAAACAAATAGAAATTAATTTTCGAAAATCATCCAATGTAAATCCGAAAAAAGAAAATCTTTTATTGGTTGCATTCTTGAACATTGAGTACAGTAGTAAAGTTTATAAACACATTTTTCTCAACATGTCTTTAACCACTTGAGACCGGAAGTTAAAATAACAACACAAATACACATTGTTTGCTTTTGCACAAGCAAAATGACACCGTAGATGATGAAAGGAACCCTTTTTCTGAAATTGATACTTTAGGGCAGGGGTTCCCAACCTTTTTTTTCTCATGTACCATTTGCTTAGACTTTTTATTAATGCGTACCCCTTCTCACATAAACCGGTCCCAAATATGTTTTGGTTTTGTTCGTTAGTAACATTCTTATGCTAGTTACCAATAGATGCAATTCATTTTAGAATTCCAGTTTTCGATCCCTTATCCATTTTGAACGTGATAATAACATAAAGGCCAATCAACACAATAAATATAAACTAAATATTTTAAATTAAGCTCTCACAACTAAGGAATAAATCTGTACCCATCGGTGCACGTTAATGAGTTTATGATAATACTGCCCAATCAAAAACTAAAATGATGACCTGCTTTTAAATGGTTATAAAATGAATTTTTTATACATCTCTTTTTTGTCAGGGGAGATATTGTTTCAACACATAAACGCAAAATAAAAAGAATTAAAAACTGTGCATGAGAGGTTCAGTGGGGAAGATCCCCCTCCCCGACCAAAATTTCTTAGTTCTTTCATCTGTTAGGGCGTAATTAATCATGACACTTAAGGATAAGTAATTTATTTTTTCTACATCAAAATTTACAAAATTAAATTTCAAAATTCAGGAAGGGGGCAATTGTCATCCCTTGTTGGCACCCATGATAATACACTGTCCCCACCCTGAACCGTCAATATACCTCTCAAGAAAAAAGGTCTAAATTCAAGACTGATTTGAGTATTAAATAGTTGTCAAGCAGATTTTTCAAGATAATGGAAGGAAACACGAAGAAAATCTTAAAAATGGATAGAAGCAGTGGCGCCAACTTATATGAGCTGGTGGAGCCCGAGCTCACCCAATAATTTGCTATCCCAGCTTACCCAATTTCCATTGTTCTGTTATTTATTTACCTCTGAAAAGAAATATCATTCTGTTGACATTCTGAAAGTTATTTTGTTTGAAAAACAGTAAGACAGACAGGAGGACTAAAAGTAATTCAACAGACATATAGTTTGATTTCATTTTAAATTATTCTTTCTGCATATTTTACCTGTGAGTATAAGTCAATGGTCGCTTGTATTAATGTCCTGACTCACAACCATAAAGTACTTATATAACTGCATTTATTTTTTCGATATTCAGCCTTTTACCCTCTTAATTTGTAATCATATCCATTGTATGATAATTGTAATAAATACTATTGTCTTTATAAGAAAGAGCTTATGACAGTAGAATTTAATAAAATTACTATTTTATACATTAAAAAAATTATAGCTTCATACTGGACCTACAGTTATTATCTTCCACCCCTCTAAAGAAAAAAACTCATTGTAATCATATCCATTGTATGATAATTGTGATAAATACTATTGTCTTTATAAGAAAGAGCTTACGACAGTAGAATTTAATAAAATTACTATATTATACATTAAAAAAATTATAGCTTCATACTGGACCTATGGTTATTATCTTCCACCCCTCTAAAGAAAAAAACTCCCCCAAAGAAAAAACTACTCGTGTCATTTTGCCAAAACATTTTGGAGCCCACCCAATATTTTTCAAAAATGGGCACTACTGGATGGAAGTATGAAAAATAATTAAAAAATGAATAATCTGCATGCTTGATTATTTTTTGTCAGACAGTAGATTTTTATTTTACAACTTATAATCATGAAGAAGTATATCTTATCTGTTCTTGTTTGCCACGCCCTTGCGTAAATTCTTTTTTTAACATCTCATTTGTGGGAAAGGGAGGATTGGATAGAAATTAGGGAAAAATTATTTCAACCTATTTTATTCTATTAAAATTGAACACTTCATATTAAAATTGAATAATATTCATTTCCAACATTGCAAGTCTGTATTATTAAAGTATAACAATGCTCAATGATTTTGAAAATTTAAATGCAAAAGTACAACTGAACGATTTTAGGCAGCGACCAATGGCCATACATACAGAGGCAATCGAATAAATACCAAATACTCACATACATCATGTGAAAGTCGATTTTTAAAATAAATTGTGAGGAGGAAAAAACTTGCGGCATTCAAGTAAAAATATCTGCATTTTAAAAAATCCATCTTTACCTTAGAATATGCATAAATAAATACTATTATGGAATTAATCGTTTTTTCATAAAATAATAATTGTAAAGAACAAACAATTCATATCTAAATTATTCTTTCTTCACCTGTCCCATTATATCTGTTCTTACAAATAAAATATGATAATTACTTTTTCTTTTATTGCCCTAATTCAGGCATTGTTCAACAACAAAGAGCAAATATTCATCAATACTGCTGAAATATAAATATCATAATGAAATAAAAGCATATATGAAATTCAATGTGTGCACTCAGAGTTTAAGCTTACCCTGTCAATACCATAAAAACAATATATCATGCACTTTCAGTAGTCACTGGCGAAAACTGTACTATACAAGCATGTATGATATTTATTGCCCATCACATAAACACCATAAAAATAGCCCTTTCCCTTTTCAAAAATTTTTTCGGTTGGGAGAATTCACACCGTATTCATGAATACGGTAGCCAAGAAAGCACTGTTTAATATCGCAGTTTAGGCTAGGAAAATTCACACCGTTAGTATTCTTTAATATTAGAAGATTGCCGATGTTTAATATCGTAGTTTTCGCAGTTTCTATCAGAATTATGATAGTCGCAATATACCGTTGTGTAGGATTTTTTTATATCCTTTACCATGATTTGCATTTTATATCGATTTTATTGATATATCGCCCAGCCCTTGTGTGTATATAGATATATATATATTTCATTGGTGCCCTGCTAACCGAAAAGTACCAATTATTTTAATATTTTACTTTATTGTAAGCATTCATTATAATTTCCAATGCTTTACTACATTCAAATTACTGTTTTAAAAATGTAAACAAAAAAAGTGACCAGAAATCTGCAAAATTCTAAAATCCACACAACCCCTGGTTTTAAACTGTGCAGATTTCAGGGAGTCTACAGTATTTCTTTTTATAATCTTTGTGACTTTAAATATTGACTTCATCATCTCAATCTTGAAAAAATCATAAAATTCAAAGCAACTCATACTACAGATCATAGTAAAATCATGTACAAATGTTTGCAAAGATAACGTACTTTTAAGTTAATCAGAAGTTTTTCATTTTGTCAATTAACTGGATATTTTGTATCAGGTCACATAGAAGAAAACAAGCCTAAACAAATCACATTGAAACTAGACATCTGGCAACTTAGCTGCACCAGTGTAGGGGGCCAGGAAGATAGAGAGAAGGAGGACAATGATAATGTTTCTACTTATGGAACTAAAAGCGGTACCTAGTATAGCTGCGTTTCCATTTTTTGGGGGCATTTGGGGAGTGAAGTGACCTCTATGTCTGGTTTCGACTGAAAACTCTGTACTATGCTGGTAATCAAAATGTAGAAAGAGCAAACGACAATTTGTCATGTTTGACAGGTCACATGACCGGCCTTTGGGAGCACCAGCGCCACAAACCGGATATTAATTTCTGGTCTGTGTTCTGATCTTGAAAACTATCTTCACTGTTCTTCTTATTTCTATCTCCCTGGTAGGGACACTATTTGGCAGAGAGTTGAGGTGCAGGGCAGTTGCCCTCCTGCCAAACGAAATAAACTCCCCCACCCCTCCCTCTCCCCAACAATAAAGTTTTGAAATGGCTCCAATGGGTGCAAGTAAGACATAGTGATAGTGTTAGCATTAAATTCAAACAAATTTCATCGTAACTAATACCCTTTTAAAATTTACATTTAGGGTCAGCCGGGGTAATTCCTGGTCAACGACTTTCAGGGGTAATTCTTGGTCACAGTACTTTTCAGTGTTTGAAAAAGTCCTCACCAAAATTAAAAAAATCATAGAGATACTCTAAACTATCTTCTTTAGAATTTATCATTTAATTGTACAATTACAACTTATTTAGTTTGAGAAAAAAAATTGTTTTGAAAGTGCTTGCTTAGTTTCTGTAAAACAACATTGGTCTCAGCAGTGGCACATTTTTACAAAGATCTTTGTCACAATTCAAATTTTAAATATTTTTCTTTTCTTTCTTTTTAGTTCAATTATCAACTACTTTAGCTATTAAAAAATAGTCTCTATATTTTGTATACTATTTTAAATAATTTACAGAAGTTGACCAAATATTGCCCCATGTAACTGGGGTAAGTCTTGGTCACTGGGGAAAATCCTGGTCAATGTTTTTCTCATCATTTAATCCCTTTTTATTGTCATATTTAGGGATTTTAATTGTTGGTAAATGCTTTAAACATTAACTGTAAAGTTAACTGTAACCACATTGTTTACCACATTTTAGTTAATTGTAGTTCTTAATAAAGTAGAGTCACTCGCGGTAATTCCTGGTCACTGAATTTCTGAGATAACTCTCGATCATTTTCACTTTCATTATCAGAATAACAATTTATCAAACTGTAAAAAATCTTAAAGATACTTTGAACCCTTTGCTTTAAAATGCATGCCTAAATTATTCATTTGGTTGAAATTTAATATTGAAAAAATACATTCAAAACTGTAATTCAAATTTCTGCAAAACAACATTAACCTTGATTTTTACATATTTTACAAAGATTTGTGTCATTTTTAAAGTTTTAATTATTTTATTTTATTTCAACTATGGCATATCACAATCTTTAAAAAAGATTATAACATTTTCTTCTACTATATTAAGGATTACTGCTGTATCTATGATATTATTATCTCATTGCAAAATGGTCCATAAAAATATACATAATGCAACAGAGGAACTTAATTGTTATGCTGTGTATTATAATAAAGATTTGTATTGAAGTTTGTGTAAAATTTCTTAAAAAAAAAAAAAAAAAAAAAAAAGACTGAAACCAAAGTGCGATAAAACCAAAGACATAAACATTCAGTTATACATTTTATGGCCCAATAAATTTGCAAGGTATTAATTAATCCATCCATAGTGGATAAATGAGTAATAAATACTGCTTATAAATGTTGGAAAACTGCATAAAAATTCTTTGGCTAATTAATGTTTTGTAAAATGTACAAGAGTCTTTAGCACATCAAATAAATTTGTATTTATAACCAAAACAAAGTCTATGCTTTATTATTCCACAATTATGAGATGAATAAATCTTATACAAGATTGATTCTACTTATTTTAATACTCAGTCTTAAAGAAATTAACTTTACTAATTTATTTACAATAAAAATGATGCTGACCGATAATTACCCCAGAAGTGACCAAGAATTGTCCCGTTTCTGGGGTAATTCTTGGTCACTTAAAAATAATAATTATTTCAATTATAAGTGCATTTAAATTTAAATAAGCATTTTCTTATATAGCCATCAGAGGGGCTTATTCCACAAAAAAATTGAAAACAATACCTTTAATAGTTTTTATAATAATTGGATGTTGATGATTTTTTACCAGGAATTACCCCGGGTGACTCTACTTGTATTTTACTAGCACATTTTAGGAGTTTAAAAATATCATTGCCAAATTTAAAGCTGCAAGTTAACATTTTAATCTTAAATCTGGCCCCACTTCCTCTCCTAAAAAATGAAAATGCTCTTTTGCAAATACCCCAATGTTATTTTGTTTCCCTTCTAACCCTCACTTCTATCCCCACTTTGTCTTTTGCCAGAAATAAAAGTAATTGAGAAATGCTGGATTGCTTTAGCTGCTGAGATTAAAAGTGAAAAAAAGCTGGCTATGATGCTTTACACTCATACACCTTTTTTTTTCATATTGATTGAAAAAATGTCACCAAACTTTGGAGACTTTTTACCTTTAATGGTAACCTGTCTATTATGCTTGAATTAAATTACTGGTGTTGAAATTCAAAAGTTCGCCAAACATCGGTTCTTGATGGAAACACATCTGTTCGAAAATGCTTTCCAAAATCCATTTGCAACCTGTATTTATAAAATCTCGACTTTTTTTTTTATATTTTCTAAAATTAATCCCTAAAATTTTTACCTTCCAAGATGAAAACAGTTCTTTTATTTCATAGTGATAGGGCAGCACTGATTTATCAATGATTCAACAGATTGTTCATGCTAGAAGAAATACTATTGCTATTCTAAAAATCAATCACGGATATTAATTAAGCGATTTTCTTACACAAAAATAAATAACACTTCTTGGACAGTATGAAATTGAATATAACATGATTGAAAAAGAAGAAACAGATTTCAAAGCATGGTTTTAAGCCTACCTTGCTAAACTGAATTCTCACATAATTGAGATGACTGAGATATAAACATTAACTAGCTAGTTAAAGCTTGAAAATTTTCAATATATTTAGATTATTCCTGCGATGATTAATATAAATATGCTTTTAATATTAAATATGCTTTTAACACTTTAAAATATTAAACAAGTCATAAGCATAACAAAAGTCTTCAGATCAAAAGATAGTGTCTACTTGTCTTGTTGATATTTTTTGTTCAGTTGATTGGTTGATTCATTGGTTAACGCAAGTAGTAAAATGCCTCTACATGGTGACCATGTTCGGAGGTAGCATATAGGGTTACGATCGTTAGATGGCGCCATGTGTGCAGTCATATCTTAAAAAAAAAAAAAAAAAAAAAAAGTCTGTGGTGTGAGCTTAATTAGCAAAAGTAAAAGTTAATCATTTTTACAATAACCTAAACACATTGGATTTATTTTTTAAAACTTACTGCCCAGCAAGATCTCCTTGCCGGTAGCGTCGATTCGCGTTTGTAATCAACGACAGGTGACGCTTTTAGACCTGCTAATATTTGCAAACAACTCCACATGTACGTGCTTGCTTTTGCTTATGTGAATTAGTTAATTGTGAAATATATATATTTTTTAATCTCATAACGGAAAATCGGTTGACATTAGTACAAATTTTAAATTTTGTTCAGAGTTCTACGCAAAATAGATGTTAAAGCACAAAAATTGTAGCTTCAAATCATTTGGTAATAATGTGGTATAAATAATTAAATTTCTGAAAGGTTCCAGTTTGGGGAGGTGGAAATTTTTGTGAAAGATCTAGTTTTAAGATGAAAAGTTTTGTGAAGTATCTCCTGTTTTGAGATGAAAAATTTTGCGAAGGGTCTTTTAAAGGACTCGATTTTTTCCTAAACAAATCCCTGCCACAGGTGAGTACTATTGTGTTTATTTCATACATCATCTGTATAAATTTGCTTTGTATGCATTCTTTTAAATGACGTATTTAATTTTAAAGAAGTGTTTTATAATCATGCATACATTATATATTTAAATTGCCAAAATTAGTATTTTTTTTAATTAGATTTTTAAAAAAAATCACAATATTACATATGTAATAACATTTAATTCTACAGCATTGAAAATTTTTATGTTTATAATGTAGAGTGTAAAAAAAATCCTAAACATTGGATGTTTTTTTTTTTAAAGTTAAAATCTGATTTTTATGCCTGCTTTCTGTAAGAAGACAATGAATGATAAATCAAGAATTGTAGGTTTGTAAAACAATCAATCCTATAATTAGATGGTATTAAGGAGTATTTTTATGCTTAACTAATAAAATTAAAATTAATAATTGGAGAAATAATAAAAACTGCACATAAATAATTTCATTAGTTAAGAGCACATATAACAAGTAAAACAAAATGTTATGGCAATATTGTACTTTGTGAAATTATTGTAACTGCATAATTTTAAGCTTAGCAAATGTATGTGTATTAACAAAAAAAAAAAAAAAAAAAAGGAAAAAATAATTTATCATTTGGTTGATCTATTAATTTATACATACACGGAGACTAAATATAATCATATTAATGGTCAGTCATGTTTGCTATCCATATTAACTACCCAAAATATTAAATATCAACATTATTATCAGGGGTCGATCCACGCAAAATTTGAGGCCGATTTAGAGCCACTTCACAAAAATTCAAACAATAAAGCAGAATCTCTTCACAAAATTCCTCTTAATAAAACAGGTCTCTTTACAAAATTCTTCTAAAACAGGTCATTTCACAAAAATTTTCTTAATAAAATACTCCATTCAACAAAAGCATATTCTTCATAAATTATTTTTATTTTGTTAGGTTTTTAAATGCGTAATTTGCAAACAAAGCAAGTACACCAGAAAGGAAAACTTTGGCAGGACTTTAATAATTAATAAACGCTTGGCTAGAATTTCAGTAACTGGATTTCATCTTTCATTACAAAATGTTATTTTACATAAAAAATATAATAAATTTCACAAAACTAACTCTTTTCACAAATCGGGTCCTCTCCCCCGCCTTTTTCCCAAAAAGAAAAAATACTGTGCATCCACCCCTGATTACCTTGTCAACAGGTTTTAGGCTTTATTGGTATTTTCATTTGGGAATAAATTAAAACAGTCATTTTTGGACCCTCTAGAGTTGCACTGAGATACTCAGCAGTATGTGATATCTTTTTTCGCAGGTTTAATCATTTTAATTAACATTTACAAATCTCAAATGATGTTTGACGCACAATAAACGATGGGGCTGTTCAGAACAGAAGATCAGGCGGCGCGCGGGCGATGGAGATTAAAATATCGAGTGAGTCTATACTGTGAATGAAATTGAAAGGCCTGCGTTCGTTATCATTGATTTGGACATCCAAATCAATGATAATGAACACGGTCCTTCATTTGACTAATTAGCGTATTTTAATGATATTTTGTTAAATTAAGAAGTGAACTTGGTGGCCGAATGGTTAGAGCACTGCTCTTGATTCTGGAGGTAGCGGGTTTGATCCCCAAAATTTCTGTTTGATTTTTCTGTTTTTTTTCATGTTTTTTCTGTTTGTTTTTTTTTTTTTTTCAAAATGTTTAATCGGTTGCTTTGTATTTTTCATGATTAATGGAATATATTTTATAAAAGCAAAATTTGATATTATTAAAAATTACTTATTTAATTAAATACGACAAATTCAGCTATTTTACGATTAAAATTTTACATTACAGTGTCTTTTAATATTTAAACATTATTATTATTATTATTATTTTCTTTTTAGCAAATGTAAAATAAGAAATGAAAATATAGTCAATTTGCACGAATTTCTCCATGTTTTTATAATGAGTACTTCAACAGTGAATTTTTAGTACGAATAGAATGCAAAGCATATTTTACAATGTAAAAAATATTATAAAAATAAAATGTAAAATATATACATTATTTAAACTAGAAATATCAGTACCTATTTTTGTAAAGAGGTAAAATACATGTGGTTTACCGTCTAGTTTCGTAATGAATATAAATAAAATATAGTTAGAATGTTTATAAATTTTCTACTGAATGTACAAGTATTTTAGCATTTGTTTCTCGTGTTTTATGATGTTTATTGCAATATAATAAATAATGCAATTTACGTCGAAAAATGAATTTCAAGAAAAATAAATTTTTAGAAATTAATAATTATGTTTCAACAAGGTTGTTATCGAAAAATATATTTTAATAAAATGTTTAAAAGCTTTTTTATCAAATTTTAACAAAGATTTTACTATTATAAATAAAGAAAGAAATCTTTTAACATATGTTAAAAGATTTATCGTAAATCAAGGTCCTTGATTTATTAACATTCTATTTATCCCAAAAAATATAAAGCAACTGATAAATAATTTTTAAATTAATAAAAATAGGGGAAGAAAATCGGAAATAAACGGCGAGCATTCACTTTGTATCCATACTTTTCAGGTTCATCTGTGTAGGACAACCCAAACGTCAGTAAAGTACATAACAATTTTTGGTACTTTTCGGTTAGCCGGGCGCCAGTGAAAAAAAAATATAAATATATATCTACATATATGTTTGTGTATATATGTATGTATATATATATATACAGGTGGTTATCAAAATAATGGAAACACCCTAGATTTTGAAGGAATTCTTTATTAATATGGCGTAGGAACGCCTTTGGCATGTAATACAGCTTGGATTCGCCTCGGAATCGAATCATACAAATTCTGAATAGTGTTTAGAGGAATATTGTACCATTCTTCATGGAGATATTGTGAAAGTTCCGTGAGAGATGCCGGTGGAGGATATCGATTCCGGATTGAAAGCTCTAAAATAGACCACAACGGTTCGATTATGTTGAGGTCTGGGGACTGTGCGGGCCAAGGTAGATGTTCCACCTCTTCCTCATGTTCATCAAACCATGATTGGACAACTCTGGCTGCATGAATAGGGGCATTATCATCCTGGAAAATTCCATCTCCTGCAGGAAACAAAATTTGCATCATGGGATGGACCTGGTCAGCTAAAACTTCTCTATACTTCTCCCCAGTGATCCTTCCTTTCAGGGTTACGATTGGACCAGCAGAAAACCATGACACGGCTGCCCATACCCTGACCGATCCACCTCAATGCTTGACAGTTGGACGGAGGCAATCAGGATCATACGCTTGTGCAGGTGTTCTCCAGACATGTACCCGTCCTGTTGTGGGGAAAAGTGTGAAAGATGATTCGTCTGACCATATAACAGTCTTCCACTTATCAATCGACCAGGTTTTGTGGTTGTGGCACCACTCTACACGACGTTTGACATTAGCATCTGTGACAAGTGGCTTGGGAATTGCTGTTCTGCCGTAAATGTTCTCTTTATGAAGGTATCTCCGAACTGTAATTGTTGACACTGGAGAATCCAGATGCTGATTGAGCTCTGCGGTCACTTTGGCTGCAGTTGTTTTCTTTTTAGACATTACAATCCGTTTCAATACCCGTCGGTCTCTTTCACTCAGCTTCTCCTTCCGTCCACTATTTTGCTTTGCTGAGCTTGTCTTTCCGCGCTGTGTGTATGCTGTCATGACTTTAGACACCGTACCTCTAGAAACGCCTATAAGCTGGGATGTTTCGGTCACCGTTGCTCCAGCTAGTCGGGCTCCTACAATTTGGCCTCTTTGAAAATCTGTGAGGTCTGACATTTTACGCTTCTGACAAAAAAAATCAAAACGTAGACAACTCTTCTAGAGCTCTCTCATACTACCTAATACATGTACTTTTTATATTAAAAAAAATCTGGTAGCTAAGATTATATTTTAATGCTTACGAAGGGAATTCTTAAATGTCCCTTTCATTCACAAGTGTTTCCATTATTTTGATAACCACCTGTATATGTGTGTCTGTGTATATATTTATATTTGTTTCACTGGTGCCCGATTAACCAAAAAGTACCTTTTTTTTTTTTTAGAGTTTACATTAATTTTATTGAAACCACCAATACCGTGTTTCAGGAATTCGGTGATCCGAACGTCCTCTCCCTTGTTAGTTAAAGGTGCACTGGTTATAGAAAATTTAACTTTATAATATTATATGCATTGTTTTGTACAATATATATATTTATGTAACTGCTATCAACTAAACTAATATATCAGTTTTAGTAGGTGGTGTAGTTTAAGAGACATAAAAGTTGACAGCAGTTATGTAACTGTATGATGTATATATATATATATATATACACATCATACTTTCGTATTCCATTATTTTTATGTTGGATCAAAGGCTTAAAAAATCAGTTTAGAATGTTAAAAATTTTAAATTTTTCAGATATCCGATCATGTTGCTATAGCTGTATCAATCAACCTACCAAACCAAGTAAGACACGTGGCCCAATCACGTGATCAAATCGCCCACAGAAATTTTGTGAGTCACCCGCGCGCAGCGCGCGCTAAAAATTTGCAGGTTATGAACGCGGATCGGGCTATCTGATCACGTGATGCTTTTCATGAATGTTTCAGGGGTTTATTATGATGAAATAAAAATAGATATTCCTATTATAAGATCCATTTTTTTTGGAGGATAAAGATGTGTAGTCGCTAGTTTCACCTAATCCGAGCCACAGAAGCTTAAAATAATTGAAATAATTAAATTATTTCAATATATTAAATTATTTAAATTTCCGATAAGACCTACTCCATAACCCTTCTCTCCATCGCGCGCGCGCCGCGCGATCTTCTTTCCTGAACACAACCAATGTTAACTCGATGAAAGAAGCAGTGGTATCGCAATTCCCCGGTAGACCGCCAGAGGGCGAGCATTTTGTTACAAACGCGAATAGCAGTAGATATCTCCAAACCATCCAACCATATTATGAATTTTGGCGGTAAGCGTTCTTGGACATTAATGTGTGAGGCAAGCGTGTTATTAGTTTAAGTTCTAAAGTGTTATGTAAAGTATGTATGAATCATCTTGACAATAATCTTAATTCGTTGTTTAATAATCTGAATTCGATCGAACGTAATTTTCAAATTGTGACTTATTATCTAGACAATATTCATATCTGACATTTTACAGTGTGTGTTGAAAAAATCACTTCTATGAGGTAGGCTTAATTTACTGCTTTGAGTTATGTTTAACATTAAAATAATTCTCCAGCTACATTATTTTTTATTTGATGTTATTCATATCAGCTGAAAATTAAAAAGAAATGAAACACCATTTTTATAACTTTTAGAATTATTTTGGTACTTTTCCAGCTAGAGAATAGATAGAGAAAATGGCCTTGGCGAGAAGAGGAAATTTGGCAACATATTCTGGCATCCTATTGACTGTTTGGTATACAAAATTAATTTTTACATTATTTATAGAATTTATTTAATATAAAGAAAAAGAATCCATTTATCTCTTTTTATATACAAACAGAGGTAAATTGTATATAATAGAAAAACAATAATAATACGTATATAGGGTAGATGTGCCAGTAATGGACCCCCTTCCAGTAATGGGCCACTTTCAAAATTTTTTATTTATAAAAAAATAACCAATAAAAATTTAGCCTTTTATATATTTTTTCATAATTCCTCCTTGCTTGTTTTATAATCTGGGTTATTGTTGACACTCTTAATCAAACCAATCAGGAAGCAGAAAATAATGTTTCACAGTTCCACAGATTTTCTGTGAAAATCTTAATGAACATGCTAAGAGATGGATTCACTTAAACAATTGATATCTTTTTTATTTTCTTGAAAAAATTGCATGTTTTTGTTTAGACAATAATAGAAAACTGTGAATTTTACAGACTAATGGCAATTTACAAAATTTCATTTATTTTTCAGGTTTTAGGACCATGGCCCATTACTGGAATGCTTATTTAATCAATTTCCAGTAATGGACACCCCATGTGGACATTACTGAAAAAGCAATTTCAGTAATGTTCATAGCGCATATATATTTTTTATTTAACTGAAAAGCTAAGTAGTCAAATTTAATTTTTAAATTTTACTTACCAGACTGTAATAATATATATATATTTTTATTTATTTCATGTAATTAATTTTTTCTAAGATTGCTATCAAATTATTTTTTTGTAAACCGTACCTTGCATATTTTACAATGTGGCAAGTAACACCCATCAGGAAGCAGATAATAATCTTTAAGGGCATGGGAAAATGAGGGGCTCATGGGGTTCACACTTTCCCCATTTAATAAAAGACAAATTTTTAAGTCATACGAGTTCTTAAAAAAAAATTTGTCTTAAATGTTTCATTATTCAGCTCTGACAAAAGAACTACATACATGAAAAATCCCTATAATATTAAATTTATAGTAGCAATGAAAGTAGTAAATCTGCAGATCAGGGGGCTCAAATGTCAGTTCTGATATTTTATTTTGAAATAATTTTATTTAGTATTTAAAAAACATTCAACCTACACTTTCATTTATTTGATATATTTTATACAAATGGCTAAAAGTAATATATAAAGCAGTATTAGGAAGTTTAACTGTTAAGAATAAAAAGAAATATGATTCCATGCACTGGTACTCCAAGACATTTAAAAAAAAAAAAACTTTTTATTTTGTTAAACTAACCCTTCTAAACCCCTTCCCCCCCTCAATGACTTAATAATTTGATATATATATAATTCTTTGAAAGTTAGTATTTTAAACCTTCTATCTAAAATAATTAAAATATTGATCTTCTGATAGTGACAATAATTAATTTAAACAGTGAATTATTCTCATATTTTATTAATTATTGATATCCTAATTGTTAAATTTATTTGAAAATTACTATTTTATTTCATTAATATGCTTTCATGAAATTCTGGTTTTAAATACAATCATAAAATCAATTACCTATTATTTTTTGTGGGGTGTCCATTACTGGGTGGCCCATTACTGGAAGAGAGGGTGTCCATTACTGGAATTTAGGGTGTTTTGATTTATTTCTGTTATTTACAATTAAATTTTGATCCACATTGGGAAATGTGACTATGAGCATGATTAAATATTGTTGATAGATTAATATAATATTAAAAAAGTGGACTATAAATTCTCTACAATACTTGCAAATTTGACTAAGCATTCTGACTTGAATGATACATAGTAAATTTTCATAAAAATTACATAAATTGTAAGTGATCAGTCAATTATTGAAGATTTTAATAGCAGCAGAAATCGTTTTAAAGATTTGGCTTAACAAAAAAATAAATAAAAAATTTTAAAAGTGAGGGAATGATTGGTGAGGGAATGATGAAATTGATGTGAGGGAATGATCGTGTACAAAATAAATTAGTTAACATTATTTTTAATATAAATTAATACAACCATAATTGATGATACATAATTAATTGACATTTAAATTGATGAGAATATGAAAACAGATGTTCTAAATGATGATGAATCACATAGCTCAGGGGGTTCAATCTTTCTTACAACATCTGATGTGTGATAATTATGTTCGTCGTTTTTTGGTTTGGGCCATTTATAACGCCCTTCTTTTGTCTCAGAGGGATGCATGACATTGACTCGATAAAAACTATCAGGAAGTATTTCGGTTATTTCTCCTGGATACAATTTTTCATCATAAGAAACCAGAACCCAATCACCTACAAAGAAAACAAATTCTGTCTTATAATGCATAAAATAGCTATGGTTTGAATGCTCAAAAATAAATAACGCCCATCTTACAAAGTTAATAAAAAAGAAATGTAATTACAATATACATACCTTTTTTATAGATACTTTCACCACTTTGTGTAGCGATTTCTTCATCAATTCCAACTCTAGACTTCATTTTTTCCTCTCTTTTTACACTTTCCCCAAGTGAAAAATGGATGCATTGTTTTTTAAGACACTGAAAACAACTTAAACTCCTGAAGTTCAATGTTTCGCTTTCTTTTTGGTAGACCACCTGGTGTACATTGCGTGTCCCTTTGAAAGAGTACATAGTTTTGTTTTTAAAGTAGTTTTCAATATCGTTTATTTCTTCAGGAGCTACTTCAATAATTTTTATTCCAGGACATTGATTTTTCATAGCTGATACAAGAGTTTCAAAATTTTCAACATCTTTTCCTTCAGCTACTAATCTATCAGCTGTTCTCTTCAATGTCCCTCCTATACCATCAGGTGCACCTTTGCCATGGCTTGTTTCTGAATAATTCCATGTAAATGTTGAAATTCCAGGTAAAAAATCTTTTATGTGGTTCAAAATCATATAAAACATAGATTTATTTTTATATTGTGCACAAGTACCATCACTAAGCATGTGAACACTTTTCAGATTTGGGTTTTTCTCAAGTGCAAATTTAAATATTGGTTTAAGATGAGCCCAAACGGCAGCACAATCGTGTCTCAATGATTTACTCATTGAACAAAATGTAATAGGTGAGATCTCAAAACCTTCACAATGATAAATAATTCCAGTATGAAGTGTTATCTGATCTCTACCACTACCAAAGTGCACAGATTGTATTTCTTCACCATACTTGCATTTATAGTTTTCACTGTAATCAACATGAATAATTATACTGTCATCTGACAGATTTTTTTTCATCATGTTCATTTCCTTATATTGGTGGAGAATATTAGCAACATGGGACATATACACTGGTATAAATTCTTCAAGTTCTTTTACTAATTCTTTAGTGCTAATTTCAATTTCCTTTTTTACTGGTTTTCTTGTCTGTTTATCTTGACCTTCTTTATTAGTTATAGTTTGTGTTTCCCAGATCCATTTCTTCAGTTTTAATAAACTTGTTTCATCTTCTATAGTGTACAAAATTAAGTTATTTTTACAATTTTCACACTTCCTTTGAAGGCAGGTTATATTCTCTTTGTCACAACATAACTTTTCTATTAATACATCTGGAGTTTTAAAGTTTATTATTCCATTTTCATTAAGTTTTAGTATAATAATTTTCATGTTGGAATGAATTACACAAGCAGTTGTATCCCTTTCTTCAACATTTGGTTTTTTCACCCAAAATGGTTTTAGGCGACAGAATGATGGATAACTCAAAACATAATTAACTTCTTTGAGAAACTTCTTGTGTAAATTTTTCTGTGTGTCGCATAGTAATCTTTTTTGTTTTTTTATTTTGTTTTTTGTGATGCAATCTTTCTTTCCTGGACAAAGTCTGGAGTTGTCATCTCTTTCAAAAAAACTTAATATATCCTGTTTAACTTTATTAGAAAGATAATTGCCTCTCTTACTGCAAGTAAAGCGATAACCTTCCCTGCTAGTATTATTCTTCAAACTTCGATATCTAACAATAGTTTCTTTTGCCATATTTAGCAATCTGTATTTTTTCAAAATATTTCCTCTTAATATTCTGTAGTACATTTGTCTACCTTTTTGACTGTTTCTCATGCTGCTAAAGCTTGATGCCAATTCTGTATTAAGAACTTCTCCAAATAAGAGCTTTTTTCTAATTTCGGATGATACATTTTTATTTCCAATTATCTTATTAATTTTACTTTTAGGAGTCAACTCACTTTCGGATGCTTTTAAATTTTTTTTAAGTAAGGCTTGATAACGCTTTTTGTATTTTGATTCTCTTCTTTTGCAGCTTTGCAATTGAACTTTTAAGGACTGATTTTCTCTAAACAGTTTTGATCTGTCGCGTCTAATTCTTTTTCTCCCAGCACTTTGCCTTGAAAGAGAACATTGAGCCTCAGAACCACTAAAACTTGTGGAATTTGTGTTACCACTATTTGATGGAGTCTGCGGAGAAAGAAATTGCTCAATCTTCTTATTTTTCTTAACTTTTTCTCTGTGATTCTTTGAATTTTTCTTCCACTGTTTCCTTTTTTGACGTTGTTGTCTAGAACTCATTTCCTTTACACTTTTAACTTGACCTTTCTCTCTTTTTTTTAAATATTTCAGTTTTTCTTTTTGCTTCATTTCCTCAAGCTTCAAAGGATCATTTTTCATTTTCTCTCTTCTTTTTTTGTCATATTCTTTTTTCTTAAGCTTTGCTTCTTGACTTTTTGTTTTTGCCATAATGTAACATTTATCACTATTTACTTTTGGATATCAATATAAACCTGTTAAAAGAAAAAAAAATTCTGTAATATAACTTGCTTAAGATTAAAATCAAACATGTAAAAGCATACTTTAGATTTATGCAACAAATTTCACCAGTAATCTAGTCAGAAATAAGTTAAAAGTAATTATAAAATCTCATAAGCCTAACATTTTAAAGATGTAAATCAATATATTTTAATCTATTTATGCATTTTTCCAAGAACTGTTTTCACTATTTACATTTGGATATCAATATAAATCTGCTCCAAATATATAGAAAAAATTCTCTAATGTAGCTTGCTTAAGATTAAAATTAAACATGTGAAAACATAATTCAGATTATGAAACTAATTGCACCAGTAATCTAGCAAGAGATAAATTAAAAAGTAACTATAAAATCTCATAAGCTTAACATTTTAAAGATATTAAATAAATCAATATATTTTAATCACATAAAAAATATATAATGTTAATCAACTCAACACTATTCTATATACATAGATTTCTGACTAAGCTACTGTGATGTATTCATGAATTTCTCCAAGAACAGTTTAATAAAAAGTTCTGTTTAGTTTCAGTTACATTAAAAAACATGCTATTAGTACATATTTTAAACAGGAAAACTAAATCCTTCATGTAAAAGGAAAGAACATAATTCCCTCACTCATCTTGTCATTCCCTCATAATAATAAATGTGAGGGAATGACAAGTGAGGGAATGATGAAATAAGACATATTTACTAGTTGTAGTGAAAAATGCATGACTATGGAGAAATTCAAACTATTTCCTTAAAGAACAACATTTAATATATAATGTAATAATAAATTAAAAATTTTGATACTTACCAAAAAATCAGTATCCTATGTGAGGGAATGACTGTTAATAAAAACACTTCCAGATATGCTAACTGAAAAAAATTCCTGAAAAATTAACAAAAGCTTATACCATAAAATTATGTTGCTAGACTGACATGTGCTCAAAATGGCTTTCTCTCTGTGAATAATGCTAGACTGCTACTGCCCTCTAGTGATAGATATTTGAGATAATAGCAATGTGTGAGGGAATGATGGTATACCATGGGGAAAACACATAATTGATTGAACAGACTATATAATAATAGTGAAAAATAATATTTTTATTATTTTTTGTGATACAAAATATGGACTTTATTTTGCCTAGTGTTTGTTTAATTATTTTTATTTCTAGATGGGAAGAATAGGGAAATAAAATATTGAAGTACAGGTGGGGGAAAGGTGAGGGAATGATATTTGCTTGATATATATCACATTTTTAAATACTAAATTAATTTATTTTTAAATTTTGCCCCCTTTCCCTAATAAACTGGTTTTAGATCTTATAATTAAAAAAATAATAATAAAAATGCAATGAAATTAAGAGCATTTATGTGAATGGGAAACACTTTTTGCACTATTGCAGAGAATAACCCTTAAGATATAATTAACCTGTTGCTATCAGCAGTAATGTAATAATTTATAAGCACATTTTTCATTTAAATATACACTGAAATTTAAAAATTGCTTTATATTCATTTATTTATTAATTAGATTTTATGATTTCGAGTTTTCGATAGTTCGAGGTAAGCCCGGTCCCGTCCAACTCGAATTATCGAGACTCTACTGTATATATATAATATGTATATATAAATTCATATTCAGACAAGCATAAAAGTTCATTAGGTTTATTTGCATAGATGTTTATAATATCTCACTTTCTGAAGCCAAAATTGCACCAAGCTTTTTAAGAAAATGCCAAGGCCTCTATATTGGAAAAGTACCATAATTTTATTATTTCTCATTTAGTTTAAATATGTATTGTACTGTCCTCTAAAAAAACCCACAGTGAAATGTCTCCTAAAAAAAAGCCCACTTTAGTACTACATTTCACTAAAGTAAATTTTCTTGTTTTATTCTGTTTTTATGCACCATTTAGATAATTTAGAATAATAAAAATACCTAAGGAGTGCTTATTTAGTTTTAAAATAATTTAAATTAACAATTGCAGAATTCTGGCAAAACATGAACTTCATTTTTACAGATTTCCTTGTTATAATAGAAATTTTGAATGATCTACATAAATTTATATTTTTTTCATGTTAAACCATTAATATATAATAAAATGCTTCATTTTCAGCTGATTATGTTAAGTGTGGGGTTTTTTTTTTTAGGTGGGTTATTTTTTCTAAAAGTGTTTTTTTTTTTTTTCAAATTCTCGCATAATTGGCTGCCATTTTGTAATAAAGTGATAAAATAAAAAATGCTCAACTTTAAAATCTTAGTCAGAACAAGCTGTAAAAATTTAGCCATGTTTATTTTTTTTTTTTAATTCTTTATTAGACTTTATATAGAGAAAATTTCAAATAATGGGTTTTTTTTTAGAGGACAGCACAATAATTATATAATGATAAATCAGTAGTGAGATCTGAGTATCTTTGTAGCTTGGACGTTTTATTTCATAATCTGGTTTGTAGAAAGAAAAGAAAAAATATGTTTTAAGATTAAATAGGGTGGGGGGTTGTTTTTTACATCCCCCCCTTCCACAATTTAACAGTGTCAGCATCTTCTGAAAGTAAGTTTATAATGTATATTAATAGCGTCATACTTATCACGTTTTCTGTCATTTTTTTGCTTTTATTTTTTTCTTCTTGCCAGAAAATGTAATCTACTGAATTTTCAGTTTTTTTTCTCATCTTCACTCGCTGAGATGAATCATTCAAAATTGTTTTAACTAGCAAAAATTAAGGATAAAACTCTTCTGTGTTTTAGTGAATTTCTGATTTTAAAACAAAATTCATCTACATTCCCCCTTCTCCTGAAACTTTGCTTCTTCCAGTACCTAAAGTTTAAAATCTTTAAAACACTTCAATTTGTTAAAACTTTTTGCTGCATTTATTACTTTATTATAACAATAAATAATCAATCCTAAAAATTTCTACCCCTCCACCCAAAATCCTTCTTTCCTCTTTGCTTTTCCTCTCATGTTATGAAACACACAAAATATAGTCTTAAATAACATTTTAATTTTAATTTTGTTGTCCTATTCATAAATATTTAGTAAAGTATATAAATAGTAAGTCATCAAATAAACTCCCCCTCCACCCTGCAAGAGAAATCTGCTGCACATTCCTCCCCCCCCCCTGCTCTCAAAGTTTAAAAGTCTTAATTTTTTTTTTTCTGCTCTATTTGTTACTTTATTGTAACCAAAACAATATTAACCATCTAAAATTATCCCCCTCCCTTCCGAAATTGCTGCTTTTCTCTTAGTCCCCCCCACCTTTTTATTCCTAGTATACAAATTTAAATTCTTTAAAACTAATTTATATTTTTTTTCTGTCTTAATAAATATTTAGTAACGATAAATAATTAATCATCTAATAAACTTCTTAACCTCTCATAACTCTCATACAACTTAATAAACTAGTAACCCAAATAATTTGGGAGGAATGTGGAAAAATGTCCCATTCAAATTGGATCATAATTAAGAAAGTCATGTTTTGTTTTTTGTTTTTTTTTTTGAGGGGGGGGGGGAGCTTGAACATGAAAAATACAACTTAATAAAATACTAATCCATGTAACAAATGCCTTGGGAAGTATGTGAAAAAATGTTCCATTTAAATCAAATCATTACTAAGAAAGTTGATTGTTTTTTGGTGGGGGGGGGGGGGGGGGGGGAGGTTGAATTTGAAAAATACAACTTAATAAGCTAGTAACCCAAATAACAAATGACTCGTGAAAAAAGGTCCCATTCAAATTGGATCATAATTAAGAAAGTTGTGATTATTTATTTTTTGGTGGGGAGGGAGGAGGTGTCAAACTTGAAAAATACAACTTAAAATTAGAACAGCGGTGAAGGGTCATTTTGACCCCCACCAAATGAAAAAAATGTCGATTCGAACCGGATATTTCTTCATATAATAAATTCAATATATTCTACACAAATATAAGTTAAATAGGTTAAAAGTCTTAAATAAGAATTCTGGTATGAAATATTTCTATGAAAATTGAGTAAAATTTCCTGCCATTCTAGTGTTAATAAATTAGTAACCCAAATAACTTGGGATGAATGTGGAAAAATGTCCCATTCAAATTGGATCATAATTTAATTTAAAAAATCATGTTTTTTTGGGGGGGTGGGGGTGGGGGAGAGAGCTGGAACATGAAAAATGCAACTTAATAAAATACTAAACCATATAACAAATGACTCGGGAAGTACATACACTCTTAAAACTGTGCCTCTGATATATAAGGCACCAGCGCATATGAGAGGCACACAGACAAAGTGCCTCTGATTAGCTGATAAATATCAAAGGCACAAAGAAATGAGAGGCACAAATGAAGGTCTCAAAACCTTTCAGAGGCACGGAGGACTGAACGAAATATATCAGAGTCACGGCGCGAAATGTGTGCCTCTTAAAAAAAGGGGTCATTTATTCAGCGGTACAGTGGGAAAGCGCGCATGCGTACAAATGTTTAACCCATGATGCATTGAGCGGGCGCGGGATATTTACTTTCAATGAGGGATAGGGGAGAAGGAAGAATGGACGCTTGACCAGAAGAAATGGCGTTTTGTGGATTATTCGAGAAGCGGTACCTGACGACACAAACAGAGTTTATATATATATATCCTTTTAGCAAGACGATTATTTTTACTCGAGGTTTTGTGCTTTCGTTTTTTAATTACGCTCGTGTTATTATTGTCGTTCAGGATTGCAACAATATCAATCGCTGATAATAGGAGTTAGGTTTTCCTACGATATAAAACGACGCTGCAGAGGTAAATGTTCCTGTGAAAAATACAATGAATTTATGTTAGGAAACATAAAATTACATGTAATGGTGTTATTATTGCAATCATCCACCGGCGGATTATAATGAATATAGAGAGTTATAGAAAAGCCTGCAATAAGTAAGTGTATTTAGTTTAGTACTTTATTATTTTCTTTGAATGTGTATAGTATAAAAATCGACACTGTAAAAGAAATGTTTTATGTTACAAGCATATGTATATATTGCGGGTAAATGTATCATTCCCTTGAGAAATTTAATTTTTTTATTAATAGTTATAGCTAATAAAGTCCAGTTTCTTTTGTATTATATTAATCAGTGTTGAATTCAGTGGGTGGCCCGGGGGTGGGGGCATTCCCTCTCCGGAACAATGATCGAAAAGTGTGAGATTTTATTCTTTTTAATGGACAAAAGTGCAACCCCCCCCCCCCCCCTTCCCCCGAAGCAAAGCCGCGAAAATCCCTCCAGGAGAAAAATGTCTGAATTAAACACTGATATTAATCTGTCAACGATATTTAACTAATCTCAGCTACATTTCCCATTGTAATCGAAATTTAACTGCAATAACAAAAATAAATTAAAACACCCAAAATTTCAGCAATGGACATCCTACAGAAAGTAATAGATATTGTTTTTATAATCGTATTTTATTTAGAATCGGAATTCAGTATAATGAAAATATATACTAATGAAACAAATTAGTTATTTTCAAATAAATTTAACATTTAGGATACCAGTAATGAAATATTTATGATCAGAGTTACTTTTTGAAATTGTTGTCATTATCACAAGATCAATATTGTGATTATTTTACGCTGATTATTTTTAACGTTTGTCTTATTTGTTTTTAATAAAGCTTTCATGCCCTTTTATGTATTTTGATATGTATAAAATAAACTGATATGTAGACAAGGTTCTTTATTGAACCACAGAACTGACTTAGGCCACATGGACACACATTTTAATATTTATTTCAAATTTGTTTCAATAAATTGAGAGTGAGAAAATTTTCTATTATACATAGTATTCTGCCTTACACAAAATTTAATATGTCTTTGGATATGCCATGCTGGAAAATCTTTCTGCAGTAGACAGAATTCACTGTAAAGATATAAATATAATATAAAATATAATTAAATTACATTCTGTTCCTCTTATAATGGTGGCACATGCATGTGCCACCATTATAAGAGGCACAGAATGTATTTTTAAATAAGAGGCACTTGAATATATAAATTCAGCGGCACACTGTGCCTCTTAATTTCAAAGGCACTTACGCTGTGCCCCTGAATCTCAAAGGCACTATGTACCTCTTAATTTCAAAGGTACCATGTGTCTCTTAATATTCAGAGGCACAAAAATTCAGAATGTACCTCTTAAACCAGAGGCACAGTTTTAAGAGTGTATGAAAAAAAGTTCCATTCAAATCATAATGAAGAAAGTTGTGATATTTTTTTTGGTAAGGACAGAGGAGGTGTCCAACTTAAAAAATACAACTTAATAAACTAGTAACCCAAATAACTGAGGAGGAATGTGGAAAAAGGTCGCGTTCAAATTGGATCAAAATTGAGAAAGTCGTGATTTTTTTTGTGGGAAGAAGAGCTTGAACTTAAAAAATACAACTTAATAAACTAGTAACCCAAATTACAAATGATTCTTGAAAAGTGTGAAAAAAGGTCCTGTTCAAATCGATCATAATTAAGAAAGTCATGATTTTCTTTTTTTTTTTTGGGGGGGGGGGGGGGTGGAGGGAGCAGTCGAACTTGAAAAATACAACTTAATAAACTAGTAACCCAAATAACAAATGACTCAGTAAGAATGTGTAAAAAGGTCCGGTTCAAATTGAACCATAATTAAGAAAGTTATGATTTTTTTTTTGAGGGAAGGGGGATGGGTCGATAATAAACTTGTAAACTCCCACCAGATAACAAATGACTCGGAAAGAATGCGAAAAAAGTTCTTGATCAAATTGGATCATAATTAAGAAATTTATGATTTATTTGGGAGGAGGAGTTGAACTTGAAAAACACAACTTAATAAACTAGTAACCCAAATAACTAATGACTCGGGAAAAATGTAAAAAAAGGTCCCATTCAAATTGGATCATAATTAAGAAAGTTGTGATATTTTTTTTAGTGGGGAGGGAGGAGGAGTCAAACTTAAAAAATACATCTTAATAAACTAGTAACCGAAATAACTCAGAACGAATGTGGAAAAAGGTCGCGTTCAAATTGGATCATAATTAAGAAAGTCACAATTTTTTTGTGGAGGAGAGCTTGAACTTGAAAAATACAACTTAATAAACTAGTAACTCAAATTACAAATGACTTGTGAAAAATGTGAAAAGAACTTTCTGTTCAAATCGAATCATAATTAAGAAAGTCATGATTTTTCTTGTGTGGGGGTGTCGAACTTGAAAAATAAAACTTAATAAACTAGTGACCCAAATAAAAAATGTGAAAAAGGACTTGTTCAAATTAGATCATAATTAAGAAAGTTATGAATTTTTGGGGTGGGGATAGGGGTGAAGAGTCGAACTTGAAAAATACAACTTTATAAACTAGTAACCCAAATGACTCATTAAGAATGTGAAAAAAGGTCCCATTCAAATCGAATAAAAATTATAAAAGGTTATGATTTTTTTTTTGGGTGGGGGGGGGGGGGGTTGGTTAAACTTGAAAAATACAACTTAATAAACTAGTAACCAAATAACAAGCGACTCGGTAACGATGTGAAAAAAGGTTCTGTTCAAATTGGATGATAATTAAGAAAGTTATGATTTTTTTGGAAGGGAAAGGGAGGGGTCGATAATAATCTTGTAAACTCCCACCAAATAACAAATGACTCGGGAAGAATGCGAAAAAAGGTCCCGTTCAAATTGGATCATAATTAAGAAAGTTATGATTTTTTTGGAAGGAGGGGTTGAACTTAAAAAATACAACTTAATAAGCTAGTAATCGAAATAACAAATGATTCGGAAAGAATGCAAGAAAAGGTCATTCAAATCGGATCATAATTAAGAAAGTTATTATTTTTTAAGGAATAAGGAGTCGAACTTGAAAAACACAACTTAATAAACTAGTAACCCAAATAACTAATGACTCGGGAAAAATGTAAAAAAAGGTCCCATTCAAATTGGATCATAATTAAGAAAGTTGTGATATTTTTTTAGTGGGGAGGGAGGAGGAGTCAAACTTAATAAACTAGTAACTCAAATAACTCAGAACGAATGTGGAAAAAGGTCACGTTCAAATTGGATCATAATTAAGAAAGTCATGATTTTTTTGTGGAGGAGAGCTTGAACTTGAAAAATACAACTTAATAAACTAGTAACTCAAATTACAAATGACTCGTGAAAAAAACTTTCTTTTCAAATCGAATCATAATTAAGAAAGTCATGATTTTTTAAGGAAAGAGGAGTCGAACTTGAAAAATACAACTAAATAAACTAGTAACCCTAATAACAAATGACTCGGAAGAATGTGAAAAAATGTCCCATTCAAATTGATCGTAATTCAGAAAGTTATGATTTTTTTTTTTTTTTTTGGGGGGGGGGGGGGGGGGGGGGGCAAGTTAAAAAAATATAACTTAATAAACTGGTAACCCAAATAACTAATGACTAAACAAAAAAGATAACAATTTTGCCTAGAAGGAAAAAAGCTCTTATACGAAATTTAACAGCAGCTCTGCCTCTAAAATAGCTAAAAAAGATTGATCTAATCTAATGAGCTGCTTGCTATCCAGGATAGATCAATTATATCGATCCGAGATACCAATTTGAGAGACAAAAGTAAGACCAGTTTAGATGTATATTTGAGTGAAAATAAAAATGAGTGATTCAACTCAAATCAATGCTGAGTTGATATTAACCCGAATCGATGTTGCCTTGATCAACTGCACTGCTGATGAAGGTGTAAAAATTATCGATACTTATTGAGAGGATCTCTCTTGGTTTGTTTCTCACCAATCTCACCAACATTTCAGTTCTGATTTTCTTCATTAGGGGTGCTGCAATTTCCTGTATTTTCTGCTGCATAGTGTTCTTTATTCGATATCCCAAGTTCTATGGGTCTGATCTTCAGACAACTTGGACTATTGATCTTAGTTTGTTTCCCACCAATATCGCCAACATTTAAGTTCTTGTTCTCTCATCCACGGGCACTGCAATTTCCTGTATTTTGTGCTGCATAGTGTACATTTTTTTTAAATTCAATATCGCAGGTCCTGTGTGTCCGATTCTCACACAACTTGCAGAATTGGTCTTGGTTTACCCCCCCCCCCCCCCACCACCATTTTAGTTCTAGTTCTCTCCGTCAAAGGGTGCTGCAGTTTCCTGTATTAGTTTTTATATTGTCATCAGCCTTCATTTTTGAAGGGCGTTCGGTGAATGAAGCTTCCCTTAAGCTTTATGACTTCCCTCGGCTCTTCTAGAAACCATAAACAAGATCTACATTGTTTCAAGAGCTGATGTGAAAAAATTAATGCAAAATTAGTCATATTACAGACAAAGAAATCTAACAGCAAAACAAATCTTATTTTTTTTGTGGCAATTCTTCATAAAATCGGATCTGATGTTGGTTAAGAATGAACAATTTATTCACTAAAGACATCGATAAAAAAAATTGGTAGTATCGATGTAATCAAGTTGGCCATAGTATCAATTAAATTAATAAAAAAATATCGACATCGCTCATCAGTAATATATATATATATATATATATATATATATACAGGGTGATTCATAAAAGATGGGCAGAACTTTAAGGGGTTATAGTACACTTAAAGACAAATAATATTAATTAGGAGACTAAGGGTCCCAGACGTATTCCCAAGGAGATAGGGGGCATTAAAGTTTAGGGTCCGAAATTTCAAATGATTATAAAACATGGAAAAATTGGTCGATTCGTTTGCGGTTTTTGCAAAAAATTTTCTTTATGCCAGTATTTTCTTGAAATAAAATTTTAAAGTTCAATTTCAAAAAATGCCGATAGGAGGCGCTTTAGACTTTGGAGTAACAAACTATTTTTTAACGTTATTTTTTGTATTTCTTTAAATGATTTCGAAAGCTTAGACTTAAACTTAAATTTTGATCTAAAAATCTGAGTCCTAACGAGTAGTTAAGTAGCGTAAACTGAAATTTGAAATTTGAAACCCTTCTCCCCCCAGAACAAAAATCAGTTATTCCCGATCTTTGTGTCGTAGATTAGGCTCTAACTACTGCTGCGTTTTGCTAAAATTATTCTTTATGTCAGTATTTTCTTGAAAATAAATTTTAAAGAAAATTTTCAAAAAATTCCGATAGAGGGCGCTTTAGACTTTGGAGTAACGAACAACTATTTTATACCGTTATTTTTTGTGTCTCATTAAATGCTTTCTAAAGCTTAGACTTAAATTTTCAGCCCAAAATCTGAATCGTTAGACGTGGTTAAGTTTCTGGGGAGAGGGGTTTGAAATTTCTACTCCTGAGCACAGTTCAGTTTACCATGTCCACACATTGTGTGCTGTGATACGAGGTAAAAAGACACAAATTAGGATTATGTTACCAAAGCATATTTATTAACATGTAATCACAATAAATGTTCAAAATTGTGACCACCAGAGGTTATGCACGCAGAACAACGGCGACGAATGGAACGGCGAACATTCGCGAAAACATCAGGCTTTTCGAGCACTTCCCCTACAGCGGCGGAAAGTCTGGCGACCAGTTCCTCGGGGGATTCAATGGGTGTCTCATACATAAGAGCCTTCAATCGTCCCCAAAAAAAGAAATCGAGGGGTGAAAGATCTGGCGAGCGAGCAGGCCAAGCAACAGGACCACCTCGACCAATCCATCTGTTCGGAAATGTGATGTCCAGATAGTTGCGGACGTCTCGTACGTAATGGGCTGGCGCTCCATCGTGCTGGAACCACATGACCCGCCGGATGCGTGGAGGAACAACGTTTAACAGGTCTGGCAGCACATGTTGCAGAAATGTGAGGTATGTTTTACCGTTGAGGCGTTCAGGAAGAAGGTACGGTCCGATTAGGTGGTCTCCGAGGATTCCTGCCCAAACATTGATGGAAAAGCGTCTCTGATGAGCATGTGGATACGTAGCATGTGGATTGACATCCGTCCATACATGTGCATTGTGTGTGTTAAATGTACCTTCACGTGTGAAGGTACATTCATCGGTGAAAAGCACAGTTCGTCCAAAATGTGGATTTAGCGCGTTCTGCTGCAGAAACCAGCGGGCGAATTCAATACGATTTGGATAATCCCCTGGAGACAGTTTCTGGACTCGTTGCACATGAAACGGGAGCAAATGTTCATCCTTCAGTACCCTCCAAGTCGTGGACTGTGAGGTATCCACCTGGCTAGCCACTGTTCGTGTACTTGTACTTGGCTGCGCCGCTACTACATCCAGAATGGCTTCTGCAACAACTACTGATTCGTCCTTTTTTGCACGACCTGCATTCGACCGGGAAGCGAGAAATGATCCCGTCTCACACAACTGTCTGTGCAAGCGCTCGAAAGTTTTGCGGTTAGGCAACCGCCTGTTAGGAAATCGCTCTCCGTACATTCGTTGTGCCTCTGCACCATTTCCATCTGCCGCTCCGTAAATTAAATGCATCTCAGCCTTTTCCTTATTCGTGAAGGGCACCATCTTCCGATTCATTACTACAGCGACTTACACTTGACTCACCGTTCAGTGGTTTTTATGCCTGAATCGTGTCGAAATTTTGCATACGTGTTCTTCTTCTTCCCCATTTGACATTTGCATACTTTCTGTTTCCTTCTTCACCCGGTGACTAGCGTCAGGAATGGAGCTTTAACGTTTGCATGAGCGACGTTTCCAACTGTGCCAGTGCCTTTATGAGTGAATTCCGACTATGCAGTCCTTGACGAAAGTTGTATTTTTGCCTCGTATCACAGCACAGAATCGTTGGGCATGGTTAAGTAGTGCAAACTGAACTATGTTCAGAAGTTGAAATTTGAACCCCCTCCCCTCGCTACTGAACCACGCTCAGCGATTCAGATTTTGAGCTGAAAATTTAAGTTTAAGTCTAAGCTTTAGAAAGCATTTAATGAGACACAAAAAATAACGGTATAAAATAGTTGTTCGTTACTCCAAAGTCTAAAGCGCCCTCTATCGGAATTTTTTGAAAATTTTCTTTAAAATTTATTTTCAAGAAAATACTGACATAAAGAATAATTTTAGCAAAACGCGGCAGTAGTTAGAGCCTAATCTACGACACAAAGATCGGGAATAACTGATTTTTGTTCTGGGGGGAGAAGGGTTTCAAATTTCAAATTTCAGTTTACGCTACTTAACTACTCGTTAGGACTCAGATTTTTAGATCAAAATTTAAGTTTAAGTCTAAGCTTTCGAAATCATTTAAAGAAATACAAAAAATAACGTTAAAAAATAGTTTGTTACTCCAAAGTCTAAAGCGCCCCCTATCGGCATTTTTTGAAATTGAACTTTAAAATTTTATTTCAAGAAAATACTGGCATAAAGAAAATTTTTTGCAAAAACCGCAAACGAATCGACCAATTTTTCCATGTTTTATAATCATTTGAAATTTCGGACCCTAAACTTTAATGCCCCCTATCTCCTTGGGAATACGTCTGGGACCCTTAGTCTCCTATTTAATATTATTTGTCTTTAAGTGTACTATAACCCCTTA